>CM038115.1:15071861-15094959 GCA_001642375.2 Mentha longifolia | reverse complement strand
AAAACAAATAAGTAAAATAATGTCTAGATAATTGTCTAAGGGAGATAATCGGAAAAAATCGACAGAGAGGAATTCCGATTTCGACCATCCCTTATTGTTAATGTTACGAGAATCGATCCAGATGGATAAGTAAATAATGATATATGAGCAAAATAAAATAATCAAAAAAAAATCTAGGTAGCTGCCTAAGGGCAAATCGATAACTTGACAAAGATTAATTCCGATTTCGACCATCCTCTAATGTTACCAATTAAATAGGGGTTCAGACGTCATGTGAATAAATCTAAATGGATGAGTAACGAATGAGATATAAACAAAATAATATAAACAAAAAGTGTTTAAGGGGCGAAATCGAAAAAAATCGATGTAGAGGAATTACAATTTCTATCATCCCCTACTTTTATCCATTTATTATGGGTTCCACCGCCATGAGAATCGACCCAAATGCATGAGTATGAGCAAAATAAAATAAACAAAAAAGTGTCTAAGCTATCTAGGGGCAAAATCAAAAAAAAAAAATCGATGGAGAGGAATTTTGATTTCGACTAATATGTTTGGCAAAGTTGGGCCTGTGGAATTGGGTAAACGAGCAGGGCCCAAGGGATAATTAATGAAGAGCCCAAGAAGGAGAACAAGAAGCTGCAGCCCATTAGAAAGAGGAATAATCTAGATAGGTTTAGGGCCCAAGGGATAATTAATGAAGAGCCCAAGAAGGAGAACAAAGAAGTTGCAGCCCATTAGAAAGAGCAATAATCTAGATAGGTTTAAGGGTTTTGTGGTCTCTTCCCATTAGAAAGAGGAATAATCTAGATAGGTTTAAGGGTTTTGTGGTCCCTTATTTCTGTTAGAGAAAGTCAGTAGATAGAGAAAACGGAGTAGCTATATAGGCAGAGTACTGTAGCAGAAAAAGGGTATGAAGAAAATCATTTTGTTTCATCTGTTTTATTGTATTTTCCTTTTCTTTGGAGCTTGAACTTGCTCGGAGCAGTTCGATTTACCCAAAATTCTTATCAATTTGGTGCTTTCAATTGCCTTCATCTCCCATGGCTGACTCTGAAATTCTCGCCGTCATCAAATCCCTCCAGTCTCATTTGGAAAACCAACTCCTAGCCACAAACACCACCTTGCAAGAGTTTGTGTCTTCTGTGGAGTTTAGATTCGCCCATCTCTATGGTTGTCGATCGGTACGGTACCGGGTACTCCCGTACCAAAATTTGGTACCCAGGTACCGAAATACCCATAATTTTGGGTACCGATACCTTACCGAAATTCTACTTCGGGTACCTGGGTACCGACCTGTACGGTCCGGGTATTCCCGAAATACCGAAAAAAGTACCAAAATTTAAAATTAAAAAAAAAACAAAATGAACTTTTTTTTTCTTTTTCTGTTTCCTATTGTGTCAACTGTATAGCTCAAGTGTTCAACAAAAAATACAAATTGCAAACTGCCAAGGGTCGACAAGGTAGTGATTGGCAACGGTGGGCCGGCCGTTGGCAATAGGGAGAACTTAATAAGGAGAGGAATGAAGAAGGTGGAGAGTGGAGATGGCGAGCGACTAGCGGAAGGAAAATACTTGGGCGCGATTTTAGGAATTAGGTTTAGTACTTTAGTTTTAGAAAATACTACGTATAAATTAAATTTTATAAATAAAATAAATATTTAATTAATTTATAATTAATTTCGGTACTCGGGACGGTACCCGGTACGGTAAAGGAATTCCCAGGTACCGAAAATATTGAAATGGATGGTACCGAGTACCGTACCATTTACTGAAAAATTGGTACCCGGTACTTGGTACCTAGTTCCGTACCGGTACGGTACGGGATTTCCCGAAGTACCCGGGACCGTTTAGACAGGCCTACTGATTAACACGTATTTTATGTGCATGTTGAGTGTGTTTTGCGTGTGTTTACATTTCGATTCATGTGCTTAAAGGTTAGAAATGCTAGGGTTTTTTAACTTGTAGCATACTTTATATTTTTCTTGTTTTTTTTCCCGGCTTTTGATCCATTTTTGTAAGAATTTGAAAGAACATTCAAGTAGCTAAGGATCAAGGGCCGGAAACGAGGAAGAATCGAGCTCTATTAGAGTGAAACTTGTGTTTAAAATGTGGAATTTCAAGTTTTATAGTTAGGGTTTCACTAGTTTGATTTCATTTATGTTTTCCTCGTTCTCTCGAGTCTCTTTATGCTTTTTGCATGAATAATGGAGAACTTACTTGGCCAAATTAATCATTCTATGACAAAGAGGAGCTTGTTAGGAAGCCATAGCAAAAAGCGGATCGAGAATCGGAGTTCGGACGAGAGAGAATGAGCAAAAATGACGAAGTTGCGCAAGAGAAGGAAAACCGGCGGGTTGGCCGGCGGTTTGCCAAACCGCCGGGAATCTTCATCAGACCGCCGGTTCTCCTTCACATTGGACAGCATAGATGGCGGTTTGGCCGGCGGTTTGCCAGACTGCCGGCTCCCCTTCCCACAGACTGCCGGTTCGGCGAGAAGTGCACTTAAGGGGCGAGTTCTGCTCGTCCAAACTCGCCCCGGTTCGTCCCGTTTCACCCCGATTCGACCCAAACTCGATTTGTGATGTATTTAACCCCAAAATTCACCCCATTTGGAGATCTTCTACATACTTTAATAATCTTAGAACCCTAATTATATTTTTCCTCTTTCTACTTTAGTAATTTGACGATTGTTGGAGCTATACTTTGTGGATTCAAGATTCAAGACCATATTCTTCTTCCTTATTGAATTCTATATCTTTTAAGCATGATTTCATTTACTTTTTATGGTTTAATTCCTTCAATTATGTCTAGCTAAATTTCCTTTGGTTCCAATATATGAAGATATGATCTAGATCCTTGGGTTTTTAGGTTTTGTTGTTGGATTTACATTCTAATTCATATGTCTTGTGGTTTGGGACTTGTTTACATTGCATGATTGATTGGCCATCATTGAGTGCATACAAGGTGTTTGGTTAAATGTTTAGGAGGCTTTAATTCATAACACTTGGCATCAAATCACACCATATTAGTAATTCTTGCTAGTAGGAGCTTCTAGATAATTAATTGAGCTATTTGGAGTTAATTTATGCATCTTGAGTCCTAGTCGGAGATAGATGTCATAGGTTAATCCACTAATATTGGTTGCTTCGAGAGAAGAATTGATGTTTAATATATATAGAACTCACATATGAATTAGATTAAAATGGATAATCCTAACAAATCCTAAAACCTAAGCCTCTAGTGATTATCGGATTATATTTGGAATCAAACTTTCTACTATTGTTTGTTAACTTTTGTTATTAGTTGTTATCTAATTTGTTACTTTTCCAATTGCATTACTTAATAGGATTAAGAAAACACAAAAACATGTCACTTGTAAGCTTGAATAGTAGTTAGATAATTACTCATAATTAGATAATTAGTTCAAGGAAATTCTCAAGTCAAGGCAAACATTCATAAGATCACTCACCATCCTAACTTAGAAATCAATCACTCAAGCACATTCAACCCTAGACCTCACAAGAAGTGTATCACTCGATCACTCAATATATGGAAAATGTAAGCACTCATCGAAATCATGCAAAACACATGTTTAACCATAAGCTTGCCTATCAACTCAAGTTCCTCGTACTACAATGCATGCACAAATTAGGATTAAAAAGGTCTTTCTTAAGCTTGTAATGTAGGGACATTGGTTAAGGTAGGGAATTTTAGGCTAAGTGGCTTAAATCTTCATCTAAGCTCCTTCACCTCTCTTCTTCACTTCTCTAAGTATGAATTTCTTCATCTTCCACCTTATCCAACCCCTTTTTATCAAATGAACCCAAGCTTCTACCAAATATCTAAAGAAACACTCATTTATGCTCTTATTCTTTTCTTTTTCTTGTAAGAACTTTGTTCTTACTACTATTTTTTTTCATTAAGAACTTTGTTCTTATTCTTTTCTTTTCTAACATTGAGCTTATAGAAGTGTTCTTTCATTTCAAAACCAATCAATCTCAAGACATTTTACCATCACCTCCCATTTTTCATGAATTTTCAACTTTCACCAAGGTTCCCTTAACCATCCTTCACCCCCTATCATCCGGTTCAAGAAGAAAATGTTCTATTCAAGGCTCAAAATGGGACGACAATGGTAATGAAAGATAGGTTAGTGTTTAGGGAAAATGGGCTATTCAATGATGGCCTAAGATCATCTCCTAATTATGCAAACATGTAACATTTCTAACAAGAGTATCAAGGCAAGTTCTAGCAAAGAAAATGTAATGCAAGATCAAGCTCTCAAGAAAGGATATTACTATGTAAAATGCATAGTTTAAGGCTCAAAATCCCCCCAAGCTTTTATCTAGAGCCTAAGTGCCTAAGATCAATCCTTCCAAGCTATTCAAGTGAAATAACCCTAATCATGCTTGACTCAAACTTGAGAAATTTCAAAAATATTACCATTTTAGCATCAATCATTGGCAACTCACCCAAAAGCACTTGAGCAATTAAACACGTTCTTTCGCACTCAAGCATGCAAGCATTCATTCATCATTTCAACTCAAAAACTTTTCAATTTTCCAAGAATTTCGCACTCAAGCTCCAATCAATCAACAAAATCATCCTCACCAAAGATTCTCCATTGTAAGCTCACATTCAATAAACTAACAAATTTTCATCAATTAAGCTCATCAACTCAAACTCATCACCAAACCAACTTAAACAAGCAAGAATCATCCATTTCACCCCAAATCAACCACAATCATCAAGCAAGCCTAAGCATATAATCAATGAAATCATAATGATACCACATCAAATAGAAACTTGAAAACCAAGAGTAAAGTAATTTAAATTCCTTATCCTACCCCCCCCCCAAACTTATTTTAGATCATAAAGTCTAAAATGAGTTTTGAGGGAAGAATAATAAGAAATTTAAATTACACTTACAAAGGTCCATAGCTATGTTGAATGTGGTTTTGAAAGTCATTCAATCCTTTGCTTGCTTGATTGATTTGATTCTCTTCCTTCACTCGTTCCCATCATGATTCAACCTCATGCATTGACAATAAAACACATGGAACTTGTGAAGTAGAAATGAACTTAAAAATAGGAAGTATTAGCATAGAAATAAGGAAAAGTAGAAGGAACGATTAAATCAAAAATAAGAAACAAAAACCAAAATCAAACTAAAGAAACTAACTAAATGAAAAGAAAAGGATAGTTGTTGGGGTGTCTCCCAACGAGCGCTTGTTTTTAACGTCGTTAGCTCGATGATACCTCTTTGCCCTTTTCAAGAGACTTTGAATGAGGTCCCTCCTCTATCAAGCATCAACCTCTCACTTTCCTCTCCAACCTTGCTTGGCTTCTTGACCTCGCTTGAACCATTTGACATGTAGAATGTCTCATTTTCTTCATTTACTCGAAGAATAAGACTCCCTTCAAGCACATCAACTAAAGCTCTACTTGTTGCAAGAAATGGCCGTCCAAGAATGAGTGAAGTCTCCCAATCCTCCGGCATGTCAAGGATAACGAAATCCACAGGAAAAATGAACTTCCCGACCTTGATAAGCACATCTTCTACAATCCCTCTTGGATGTGTGATTGAACGGTCCGCTATTTGGAGTGATATTGAAGTAGGCTTGAATTTACCAATCCTCAAACGATTGTATACGGAAATGGGCATCAAATTCACACTTGAGCCTAAATCACACAAAGTTTTGCTAAACGTCCAACCACCAATCTTACAAGGTATTGTGAATTTTTCATGATCATTCTTCTTTCGGAATCTTCTCTTGTAAACGAGCACTACATTCTTCCGACAACAAAATATTTTCTAGATCATCCAACTTTACCTTCCTATGAATCATATCCTCCAAGAACTTCTCATGATCCGGCATCTCACTCAACAAACCAATCAAAGAAGCATTTATATCTAGTTTCTTGAATGCATCCAACAAATCACCCCTCCTCTCATGCAAATTCTCATCAATCAACTTAAAAGGAGATGCTAGACTATCCATGCTATTCAACTCAACATGCTCTTGAGAAACTTAGGAGTAGAAGGGGTACCTTTTTGATTCTTGTGAGCACTCTCCTTCTCTATAGGTTCTAGAGCACCAAGTTTACTCTTCACTTTTGAAGCTTCATAAGCATCCTTTCTTCTTTGTAGATCTTTTAGCGTATCAAGACGCTCATCAAAGGGAATTGCCTTGGAAATCCTCATTCTTGAATAGTAATCATGAATGTCCCATTTTGTCCAACCTTCTATAGATGGAATAATTGGACAAAGATCTATGATTCTTGGATCGGATTCATCAATTTCCACAAGGTTGCTCTTAGCAAGATTTAGAGATTTCTCACAAGGTATATGTGAAGGTGTTGAAGAAATTTTACTTACCACATGAATGGCGTTGCATTGTTGCTTCGTATTCACTTGAGCTTTGCTAGAAGCTTCTCCGGCCTTTTGTAGAGAATTCACTTGGGTAGTTATTTGCTTCACTTGTGCTTCAAGTGTCATTACTTGCTTAGCAAGAGTCGTCACCGAGGTAGCAATTGTTGACACCGAATTCTCCAATGCATTCATCTTTTGGCCGGTTTGAGCTATAAAAATTTGTTGTTGAGTAATCATTGACCTTAATTGCTCACCAATTGTTGCATCAATTGCTCTATAGAAGGAGATGTCTTCTTAGGCTCTTCAATCACCCCTCGAGAGACGGAGAATCTGAGAGGTGGGAATTGAACATTATTGGGATTTCCATAGGAAAGGTTGGGATGAGTTCTATTGTTGGGATTATAGGGTTGATACCCTCCTTGTTGACCATAGGAGTTGCCTCCTTGCTTCCCTTGAAACCCCCCTTGATAATTTCCTTGAAATCCATCTTGAGCCCCTTGAAATCCTTGCATATTGTAGTAATTTCTATAAGGCCCTTGATTGACATATCTCACGTCTTCAATTCCATTGAACTCGCAATTCTCTTGAGTTTGAACCCTTTGAATTTGAGCTTTCCTTTCATCTTCATATGTTTTCTTCAAGTTGGCAAGCTCCAAGGCTAAAGCATCATACCTTGCATCCTCAAGAACCGAGTTCACCTTCTTGGTAGGGCCCCTCTCCATGGGCCATTGATAACTATTGGATGCTATCTCCTCTATGATTCTAAGAGCTTCTTTGGTGTTCCGATTCACAAGGCAACCACCAGAGGTTGCATCAACTATGCTCCTCGTGTGTGGAGAGAGTCCACTATAGAAGTTCATGATTTGTTGGGCTTCACTAAAACCGTGTTGAGGGCACTTGCGTAGCAAGTCCCTATACCTCTCCCATGCTTCAAACAAGGTCTCGTCACCTTGTTGAGAAAAATGTGAAATATCGGAAATAAGGCTTTGGGCTTTGGATGGTGGAAAGTATTTAAAGAGGAAGGCCTTGCATAAATCATCACATGTGTAAATGTTGGCTTTGTTTAATCCCTTATACCAATCCTTAGCCCGGTCCCGTAGAGAAAACCCAAACATTCGCATGCGAATTGCTTCATTTGAGACTCCATTTAGCTTAATTGTGTCGCAAATATCAAGAAACGTGCTAAGATGGGCGTTCGGATCCTCCATAGGACTTCCACCAAATTGCTTATCTTTAACCATTTGGATGAGACCAGATTTGAGCTCAAAATTGTCGGCACTGATCGTCCCCCATTCTCCTCCTTGAAATTGTTCCGTTGGAGATTGGAACATATGATTGAGAGGAGGTGGTTGAGCCTCATTTGCCCTTCTTTCTTGATCATCCTTCCATGCTCTAAACTCCTCCATTTCTCTCATAAGAGCTTCCATTGCTTGATTGTTAGTCATTTCTTGATCTTCAATAGAATTCCTTCTTCTATGCTTTCTTTCAAAGTTCAAGATCAAAGGTTGAACGAGTCTTCCTTTGGACCTTGTGTGCATAAACCTACAAAACAAAAATTAAAAGAAACAATGCTTGGATTAGTAACTTAATAACCAAATCGGCTATTGAAACTTAAACTAAGCATTCCCCGGCAACGGCGCCAAAAATTGATCACCCTCACTTTAGGGGTGAGGGAGAATGCAATAATAATCAATTATAGTATAATTGAGTCGAATCCTCAAGGAATGCTAGGTCGTTTAAGATTCAAGTAGTAATCTAATTATCTAACTACTATTCAAGCTTACAAGTGACACGTTTTTGTGTTTTCTTAATCCTATTAAGTAATGCAATTGGAAAAGTAACAAATTAGATAACAACTAATAACAAAAGTTAACAAACAATAGTAGAAGGTTTGGTTCCAAATATAATCCAATAATCACTAGAGGCTTAGGTTTTAGGATTTGTTAGGATTAGCCATTTTAATCTAATTCATATGTGAGTTCTATATATATTAAACATCAATTCTTCTCTCGAAGCAACCAATATTAGTGGATTAACCTATGACATCTATCTCCGACTAGGACTCAAGATGCATAAATTAACTCCAAATAGCTCAATTAATTATCTAGAAGCTCCTACTAGCAAGAATTACTAATATGGTGTGATTTGATGCCAAGTGTTATGAATTAAAGCCTCCTAAACATTTAACCAAACACCTTGTATGCACTCAATGATGGCCAATCAATCATGCAATGTAAACAAGTCCCAAACCACAAGACATATGAATTAGAATGTAAATCCAACAACAAAACCTAAAAACCCAAGGATCTAGATCATATCTTCATATATTGGAACCAAAGGAAATTTAGCTAGACATAATTGAAGGAATTAAACCATAAAAAGTAAATGAAATCATGCTTAAAAGATAGAGAATTCAATAAGGAAGAAGAATATGGTCTTGAATCTTGAATCCACAAAAGTATAGCTCCAACAATCTTCAAATTACTAAAGTAGAAAGAGGAAAAATATAATTAGGGTTCTAAGAATATTAAAGTATGTAGAAGATCTCCAAATGGGGTGAATTTTGGGGTTAAATACATCACAAATCGAGTTTGGGTCGAATCGGGGTGAAACGGGACGAACCGGGGCGAGTTTGGACGAGCCGAACTCGCCCCTTAAGTGCACTTCTCGCCGAACCGGCGGTCTGTGGGAAGGGGAGCCGGCAGGTCTGGCAAACCGCCGGCCAAACCGCCATCTATGCTGTCCAATGTGAAGGAAAACCGGCGGTTTGATGAAGATTCCCGGCGGTTTGGCAAACCGCCGGCCAACCCGCCGGTTTTCCTTCTCTTGCGCAACTTCGTCATTTTGCTCGTTCTCTCTCGTCCGAACTCCGATTCTCGATCCGCTTTTTGCTATGGCTTCCTAACGAGCTCCTCTTTGTCATGGAATGATTAATTTGGCCAAGTAAGTTCTCCATTATTCATGCAAAAAGCATAAAGAGACTCGAGAGAACGAGGAAAACATAAATGAAATCAAACTAGTGAAACCCTAACTATAAAACTTGAAATTCCACATTTTAAACACAAGTTTCACTCTAATAGAGCTCGATTCTTCCTCGTTTCCGGCCCTTGATCCTTAGCTACTTGAATGTTCTTTCAAATTCTTACAAAAATGGATCAAAAGCCGGGAAAAAAACAAGAAAAATATAAAGTATGCTACAAGTTAAAAAACCCTAGCATTTCTAACCTTTAAGCACATGAATCGAAATGTAAACACACGCAAAACACACTCAACATGCACATAAAATACGTGTTAATCAGTAGGCCTGTCTAAACGGTCCCGGGTACTTCGGGAAATCCCGTACCGTACCGGACGGAACTAGGTACCGAGTACCGGGTACCAATTTTTCAGTAAATGGTACGGTACTCGGTACCATCCATTTCAATATTTTCGGTACCTGGGAATTCCTTTACCGTACCGGGTACCGTCCCGAGTACCGAAATTAATTATAAATTAATTAAATATTTATTTTATTTATAAAATTTAATTTATACGTAGTATTTTCTAAAACTAAAGTACTAAACCTAATTCCTAAAATCGCGCCCAAGTATTTTCCTTCTCGCTAGTCGCTCGCCATCTCCACTCTCCACCTTCTTCATTCCTCTCCTTATTAAGTTCTCCCTATTGCCAACGGCCGGCCCACCGTTGCCAATCACTACCTTTGTCGACCCTTGGCAGTTTGCAATTTGTATTTTTTGTTGAACACTTGAGCTATACAGTTGACACAATAGGAAACAGAAAAAGAAAAAAAAAAGTTCATTTTGTTTTTTTTTTAATTTTAAATTTTGGTATTTTTTTCGGTATTTCGGGAATACCCGGACCGTACAGGTCGGTACCCAGGTACCCGAAGTAGAATTTCGGTAAGGTATCGGTACCCAAAATTCTGGGTATTTCGGTACCTGGGTACCAAATTTTTGGTACGGGAGTACCCGGTACCGTACCGATCGACAACCATAGAGATGGGCGAATCTAAACTCCACAGAAGACACAAACTCTTGCAAGGTGGTGTTTGTGGCTAGGAGTTGGTTTTCCAAATGAGACTGGAGGGATTTGATGACGGCGAGAATTTCAGAGTCAGCCATGGGAGATGAAGGCAATGAAAGCACCAAATTGATAAGAATTTTGGGTAAATCGAACTGCTCCGAGCAAGTTCAAGCTCCAAAGAAAAGGAAAATACAATAAAACAGATGAAACAAAATGATTTTCTTCATACCCTTTTTCTGCTACAGTACTCTGCCTATATAGCTACTCCGTTTTCTCTATCTACTGACTTTCTCTAACAGAAATAAGGGACCACAAAACCCTTAAACCTATCTAGATTATTCCTCTTCTAATGGGAAGAGACCACAAAACCCTTAAACCTATCTAGATTATTGCTCTTTCTAATGGGCTGCAACATCTTTGTTCTCCTTCTTGGGCTCTTCATTAATTATCCCTTGGGCCCTAAACCTATCTAGATTATTCCTCTTTCTAATGGGCTGCAGCTTCTTGTTCTCCTTCTTGGGCTCTTCATTAATTATCCCTTGGGCCCTGCTCGTTTACCCAATTCCACAGGCCCAACTTTGCCAAACATATCAGTCGAAATCAAAATTCCTCTCCATCGATTTTTTTTTTTGATTTTGCCCCTAGATAGCTTAGACACTTTTTTGTTTATTTTATTTTGCTCATACTCATGCATTTGGGTCGATTCTCATGGCGGTGGAACCCATAATAAATGGATAAAAGTAGGGGATGATAGAAATTGTAATTCCTCTACATCGATTTTTTTCGATTTCGCCCCTTAAACACTTTTTTGTTTATATTATTTTGTTTATATCTCATTCGTTACTCATCCATTTATATTGATTCACATGACTTCTGAACCCCTATTTAATTGGTAACATTAGAGGATGGTCGAAATCGGAATTAATCTTTGTCAAGTTATCGATTTGCCCTTAGGCAGCTACCTAGATTTTTTTTGATTATTTTATTTTGCTCATATATCATTATTTATTTATCCATCTGGATCGATTCTCGTGACATTAACAATAAGGGATGGTCGAAATCGGAATTCCTCTCTGTCGATTTTTTCCGATTATCTCCCTTAGACAATTATCTAGACATTATTTTACTTATTTGTTTTACCCATAAGAAAACAATGAATTTATTATGTTCTTTTGTTATGACACGATTTCACCCAAAATAAATAAATAAAAATAACTAATTTAGAGGTTCATGAGATTTGATTTTACCATGAGATTGAAAAAGAGTACTGGGTTAAATTGTTAAACTTGTTGAGGATGAGTTTGACATGAGTCTACATCCCATCAATCTTCTTTGGACCAAAAAATATTTCAGTTCCTATACTTCTATGACACTACAAATTAAAGCCCAATAATTTAAATCTAAGGATTATTCTTATAACTAAAGGTGTAACAACGACCTCTCTCTACGCCCACTTAAAATAACTTGAATATGATTGAAATTTGAAAGCTTCAATGACGATTAACAAATAAATAAATATATATAGACTTATAAAGTTCAAAGCTTAGATAAAGTAGTGGAGTCTTACGGTTAGGGTCAATTACTATCTCATACTATTAATTTATTTTTACAAAAATCGGTTTTCGCGCATGAGCAATTATTATCGAATCATTTTATACAATAGACAAATGGGAATATAGCTTTGGTTAAATATTTTTTACTGAGACCACTACTTTCTTCATTTATAGATTGAGAAAGTGGCAAGGCATGCCATGTGGTTTTCATTTTCTTACTAAACTGTTCATCTTGTATTTTAAAACGAAAGCATGTGAATAACAAACATTTCCTTTTGAAGAATAATATAGTTTTAGAAAAAAAAATTAATATAATAAAATTTAATCATATAAAACACATAATATAAAAAATAATATGTAAAATAAATTATATTTTAAATTATATTGGGCTGAGTCATTAATAAAAGTATATAAGCTAAGATTTTGGGTTAAGTTGTAGAATGTGTGGCTGGAAAAGAGAAATTAATATTTTGTTTATAAGTCGGGTTTCATACATTCCACTTGACTCTTCCAAATCTCATCGTATAAGCCGAGATCAACTCTAATACTTTATCCTAAAGAAAAAAAAAAAACAAAAAAAAAAAAAAAAACATTCTCTAATACTTTACTATAAATTGTGTCCTTCCATATGGAGGGGAAAGCAGCTGCGTGGTTCCAATGGATGAAGGCAAATCACCTTCTGTCCACTTGGCCGGTTTTTCTCCATAGCGTGCGTCATAGATTGGGCGACTCTCTCTATGATGATCCCCAAGGCGCCCTCTCCAAGCTCACACAAACACCTTCGGTTGTTGAGTTTCAATCGGAGTTTGAGAACCTCATGTACAAAGTAGAAGGTATTTCTGGAAACCTGCTTGTTAGCTTCTTTGTCAGGGGTTTAAAGGCGGATATATGCCGCGAGTTATCTTTCTCCAAACCAAGCTCGCTAATGGAGGTGTTCTCTCTTGCCCGTGCCTATGAGGCTCATTTGGAGGAAACTCGTGCTGCAACCAAATTGCATTTTCACACACCAGTTCAAGCAACCCCTGTTTCTATGGTTCCTCCATCGCCGCAAGCAATTACTCCTCCAAATCTGCAGCTGGCCTTGCCGAATATTCCACTTCTTTCTGCGCCACCGACCTTGCCGATTCGACAATTGTCCACGGCCGAAATTCAGGAAAAAAAGGTTTAGGGAATTTGCTATGATTGTGACAAAAAAATGGTCACCAGCTCACAAATGCAAAAGTCGATTCTTAATTCTTCTAGGAATAAACGATTAGGGCGAGCCTCACAAGATTCACCACAGCTAGACGTTCCTTGGATGTGCTCGGTGATATTTCCAGCTTTTACTCACTTTCTGGTGCTTCCTTTCCCAATTCTCTTCAGTTCACCCGGGTCCATTCTTGGCCACCAACTCCGAGTATTGATCAACAATGGTAGTAGTACTCACAATTTTCTTCACCCATCGATTGCGCAGCTGTTGAATTTGCCAAACTCAACGGATTCCACCATTTCGTATTTTGTGGGAAACGGTGATTATCTAGTTGCCAACACCTTTGGCCCCAACTTTCCTCTGCTGATTCAAGGCCATAAATTTGAGATAGATTTTCACTTACTCAATATTGAAGGGCCGTCTTTGTTCTTGGTATTCAATGGCTACAACATCTAGGCCAAGTGACACATGATTATGCAAATCAATCTCCAAGGGGAAGCGGTTTCTGCAGCGCAACTTAATTCTTTCAACCAGTTGCGAGCCATGAATGATACCAAGGTAGTGAATCAAAATTTGGGAAGTTATATTTGGCCCCCTTCTAAGATTCTTGTACAATCATGGGGTGAATCTACTGTGAGCGCTACTGGGGAAAACTTGGAGACGTTTAGTTGTGCATTTTTAGATGATCACCTTGAGGACAAGGTGAATTTTGAAGGGAGAAGGAATGATACGTTTGGCAAAGTGGGGCATGTGGAATTGGGTAAACGAGCAAGGCCCAAGGGAGGATTAATGAAGAGCCGAAGATGGAGAACAAGAAGTTGTAGCCTATTAAAAGGAGGAATAATCTAGGTTAAGGGTTTTGTGGTCCCTTATTTTGTTAGAGAAAGTTCAGTAGATAGAGAAAACGGAGAGTAGAGAAAAGTAGTAGCTATATAGGCAGAGTACTGTAGCAGAAAAAGGGTATGAAGAAAATCATTTTGTTTCATCTGATTTATTGTATTTTCCTTTTCTTTGGAGCTTGAACTCGCTCGAAGCAGTTCGATTTACCCAAAATTCTTATCATCAACCATCCCCTATTATTACTCATTACATAGAAGTTCCAAAGCCATGAGAATCGATCCAAATGGGTAAGTAACGAATCACATATGGACAAAATAAAATACTCCCTCCGGTATTTTCAAGTTGAGTCATTTATTTTCAGCATTTGTGGCAAACATTTTCAAGCGTCTTGATGATGAGTTTTAAAATATATGTTTAACGATTTTTTTTCTTTTACGGGATACTACGAGTGTTGTACTATCACGTAAAAGAAAAAAATATTTAAAAAGATATTTTAAAATTTATCATCAAGATGCTTGAAATCGCTTGCCACAAATAGCGAAAAGAAATAACTCAACTTAAGAAGACCGGAGGGAGTAAACAAAAAGGCACTTAGCTGCCTAGGGCAAAATAAAAAAAAATAATAATAATAAATGATTATCTTTTATTGTTACCCCCACAAGAATCGATTCAGATAGATAAATAATAAATGAAATATGAACAAAATAAATTAAAATAAGGAAATTGCGCCTAGGTAGGCGAAATAACAAATAAAAAAAATAAAAATAAAATCGACTGTCTTCAAATGGTACCTATTAGATAAGGGTTCCATCAACAGAAGAATCGATCCCAGATGAACAAGTATTTTACAGGCAGCATATGTATGAAATAAAATATTTAATTTTAATTATGTCGTATATATATAAAACAACTCATTAATTAATTAAATTCCTATATATTAGTCTTATGTATTAAAGAAAGATCAACCATAGAAGAAACAAGTTATTAAGTTAATTAATACACCTTTCAATCGACAAGTATATATGCTATTATAATTTAAAAAGACACAAAATATCAAAAAAGAGTTTGGTTAGAAGAAGTAAAAAAAAACAACAACACCATATAATTAGAAATTAGATGTGGATGTATATGTTAGAGTGTTAGGTTAGACAAACAGCTTGCTCATCACCTCTCTTTCAGCTAAACAGAGCCTATTTCCCTGCATATTACCACTACTTTTGTCTGCCTTTTCTTCTTTTCTTTCTTTTTTTCCTTTTCAATGTCTTTGATATTGCCGTTCCATTTGTTATATTGAACACTATGGTGTATATTAATATCCTATAATTGCATATGAGTAACGCTACAATGCCCGTCGTGGGCATATTTAATGTATTCACGGATGACGTGACAATGCTATAAATAAAGAAACAAATTTACCCTTAATATCAAAAAAAAAAAAAAAAACTAAACCCTACTAAAAAAACTCAACACTAAATGATAAAAATTTACGACATGGCATTACCACATCAGCGGTGGACAAATTTTCAATCTACAATTTTCAAAGTGTTTGGAGATTAGCGTCTAGTTGAGTTTAAATTGTTGTGTAAATGGTTATATATACCCAAAATAAATAACTATATAAGTTTTATACCCACCACTTTAAAAGTATAAGTTTGATACTCAAAATCAAATGAAAAGACAAAGTTACCCTTAAAAAGTAAGTGTTCCTCACGGCTCCTCTTATCTCACGGTTAAATTGAAGTTTAAACCGTGAGGATCCCATTTTAACTGTGAGTTAATTAAAAAAAATATTGAATAAATTCTGAAATTTATTTATTCACCAACAACCAAATGAGCAAAAGTTACATTTCATTAATTGAAATAACAGTAAAAGTGAACAATATTTCTTCAACAACAACAAAATTCAAACAAATCGTGACATTCGCACTGTACAAAGGAGAAGCTCCTCAATTTACCTGCGATTTTGGTAAATTTTGCCTCCGATTTTGGTGATTTTTTGAAGATATTGTGGGTATTGGCGCATTGTTGAAGATATTTTCATTATATTAAAGGTATGTTCGGTTTATTTTTCGTTATGTTCGGTTATTTTTATTTTTTGATGTTTTTTATTGTGTAAAATAGGGAAAAATCGTATGAATTTGAAATATAGTTTTTATTGACTTCTTTTTGTAGAAAATCATGTTTTATTTACTTAATTTATATGAATAGTGGTTAGAATATATGTTTATAACGTATTTATCGTTAATATTAAAGTAATTACTCCATTTATAGGTTTAGACTGTTAGATATTATAGTGATTAAGATTAAATTAAGGAATTTTAGATTTATTAAAATTATTTACCATTAACGGTTTTAAACAAATATCCACAGTTGGAACAATTATTTAACCGTGATACTCACGGTTAAAACCATGATTTAACCGTGAAGACTCACGGTTAAAATCATTATTTAACCGTGATGGTCACGGTTAAAAGCATTATCTAACCGTGGAAACTTACTTTTAACGGTTAAGTAATTGCTTTAACCGTCATCATTCAACCGTGAGAGAGGTTGAAACCGTTCATTGTAATTTTTTTCTTTTCTTTTATTTTTATTTATTTGATTTTTCTTCATTTTTTCTGCAGCTATGTCTCGGGTGAAATTATTTATTCGTCACAGTGGGCATTTTGAGCGAACCACTTATATAGGGGGCAATCGTGTTTTGATGCATATGGCATCGACTGAAATTACATATTCGAATCTATTACAAGCGATTCGTGAACAACTAGGTGAAGAATCTGATTATTTGTTGTACTATTTGAGTGATACCGAGGACGGGAAGAGTAAGGTCATTTGAGGACCGACACTGATTTGTTGAGATTGATTGTGGAGCAGAACACTAAGGCAACTGTTTTCATCATCAACAAAGATAAGGGAATCGCCCGGAGCACTCCTAGGACACACGGTTCTAGGGTATATACAGGTGTGAATATCAAGGAGCCGAGGTCGGAGGCTCTATATTCGGACGAAGAAAGGATTGAGGAAGACGAGGAAGAGAGGGTTGAGGATGATGATGTCGCCCAAGATATGGCTGAGGAAGCACGAGATGCCATAGATCTCTCTGACTTATTCGAGAAGCTTATCATGGAGTTCGGTGCATGGATCCGAGAGCCGAGACGGGTTGATAGGATCATTGGGCATCGCAATATTCATTCAGAGTCCCAACCTACCGAAGACACATGGGCACGGCCGATCCGGATGCTATCCGAGATTGGTTGATTCCTCACGTTCATCTAGACCACCGCGCTGCCGCTGGGGTTGATCGATCCAGATTATTACACGCCCTCTGCTAGTCAGTTGCGAGAGGGCGCCTGTTCAAGAGAAAAGATGATTTGTCGGTAGCAGTTGGATTGCATCAATGGAGAACCGGCAGCAGCATAGAGTTGAGAACTCGGACACTTACCGTGTGGGGTTCAGATGCAAGAAACGAGGGTGTGGAGTACCTGGTGCGGGCAAAGCACATTGGGGTCTATGCGCATCGCACGTACCGTGGCATCCACACATCTTATGCGATATAGACGGGATGACACCGCGTAAGTACCCCGCGAATGGTCTAGGAGCATTCTATGCTCGGAGATTGATCTTGATGGTGTTGTACTTAAGGCCGAATGAGATGGTTAACGAAATACGAGTTGAGTACGGCATTCAGATCGACTACAGTTTTGCACTGCGAGCGAGGAACATCGATATAGAGATGACGTATGGAGGATTTGTGGAGTCGTACAGTAGACTCCCATCTTATCTGTATCTACTGAAGCAGAAGAATCCAGGTACTGGGTATGATATATCGACTTCCCCGATCGACGATCGATTGTGCTATATGTTCCTCGCTCTAGGACAGTCCTTGCAAGCATTTCACAGTGATTTGCTCCGTTCGGTTTATCGTAGTTGACGGGGCACACCTTAAAGGAAAAAACAAGGGGACTCTGTTCGTGGCTTGCACGAAGGATGGAACGAGCATGTCTTTCCACTTGCCATTGGATTGGGCCAATCGAGGACGATGATTCATGGACTTGGTTTCTTACTAGGTTGCATCATTGTTTAGGAGCGCCTCAAGACCTTCTGATAGTCTCCGATGGCCATATCAACATCACAAATGCCATTAGGAATGTCTTCCCACATGCGCATCATGGTCTTTGCTTTCATCATCTGATGAAAAATCTTGTGGATTTCGGAGGGACGCACTCGGCATATTCGAAGCTACAGCATACGCACACTCGGATGCTAAATTTGAAGAATACATGAAGGCCTTGATGGACATGAGTGTGGAAGGGTGGTGGGATATACCAGAGGCTGTGTGACATCGGATTGCATCGGTGGGCGCGTAACAAGTGCCTTGTTCCACGCACTAGTTTCATGACTTCAAATGCTACTGAGACGATGAATGCTAGACTCCTGTGGGCTAGACGATTGCCCATTTGCGCCATGATTGAGGCTTATCGATTATTATGGAGAAGTGGTTGAGGAGCACCGGCGCAACGCCCAATCAAGGGACCACGAGCTGACTGAGAACGCGTACTTGAAGATGTCTACATCTGGCAAAATGGGCCCGTCACTACACCGTTAGAGGAGTCAACGGTGCCCAACGTGTATAGGGTCGAGGGCGACACTGGGAATTACCTTGTGGACCTTCAGAACGGACCTGCGACTGCCGCGAATGGGAGCTGGACTTGATGTCTTGTCGTCACGCTTGTGCTGTTGTTGGGTATGCATTTCGTTCATGACTATTCATAATGTTTAACGGTTTGAATTTATTATGTTTAATGGTTTGATATTTCAGATTTGCTGGAGGCCGTGCTACTTGACTATGTTAGCCATTATTTCAAACAATCGACGCTCCTGGCAACCTATTCGCCTAACATTCAACCGGTTCCCCATCCACAAACTTGGACAGTGCCCGATTTCATTTCTTCTCAAGTGGTTCGGCCGCCTATTGTTGATAAGCAAGCAGGTAGACCGTGATTGAGCAGAGCGAGATCAACAGTGGAAGATCTTCCGAAATCCACAAAGATGCGGTCGTTGTGGTCAATATGGACACAAGAGACGTACATGCACTGCACCTTTGCAAATCGGAGGCCAAGATCTCAATAGACCCCCAAACGAAGATGGTGTGCAACGGCGAAGGGCAAAAACTTGTACCATTTGTCACCAACAGGGTCATACTAGGCCTAATGCCCAATGAGAGATGTTAATTAAATTAAATTAAAAACTCATAAAGTGTTTGAATGCGGTTAAACAATTATGGACAATTGTTACACTTCTCTCTATTTTGATTCTTCAGTGATGTTTTTTTTTAATTTGTGGAAAATTATCGGTTAGATTTTATTTATGGAAAATTAACGGTTTCTTTGATTTGTAACCGTGTCAAATGTAACCGTCAACCGTTAAATATAATTTATTTCAAAATTAGAAAATACAATTAACCGTGAGTGCTCACGGTTTATTTGATTCTTAACCGTGGGCTCACGGTTAAAAATCAAATAAACCGTTATAGTTATTGTATTTTTTAGCCATTTTATCTTAAATTATTTGGAATGTTTTAAAATATTGTATGACGGTTAGATTTAAAACATAACCGTGAGGTCATATTTTATCCGTTAACACTGTGACCGTGAACCCTAACCCTTAATTGTATAAATAGACCGTCACTATACCCGAAAAATTATATTTTAATTGATATAAATATATTTTAGATGAAATGTTAATTGAAAAATTCTACCTAATCTAATCTAAATCTACACTACGTTGTGACAGGGAGAATATCCATTTCCCGACCTCAGCGCGAAACCCGGAGAGATACTTCACACCAATCTCTGAAGGCGTGGCTTCTTCAAGGCGAAGATACGATCGATGTACATACAAGCGAGGGGGGCACATGAAACACCGTCTTTCTGTATGTACTGTTGCTCAAGGGGAACCCAAACAACCTCCAGGAAAATCAGTTTGCTTCTGCAGTGACGGATGTTGATCCCAATACCCAACTTGTTGTAATACTCTGGGCCACAATTTTATGATCGGATAGAGCTGCACCTTCCAAGTGAATCTGTCGGCTGCACTAGGCATCGTATGTAGCAGCGAGTCGTATACCTCCATCGTCCACGCATCAGTCAGTACCCGGCAGATAACCCAGTGGTCTCCGGTTACGTGGCAAACAAACATAAACTGCATACATGAAGCGAGGACTCGACTAAACTTATGTATAAAGCACTAATAATAATACGTACTCAAAACATAAAGTTAAAATGAAAGAACTTACACTAGTTGCGTTCATCCAATGATCGTACGACCCGATACCGTGAAAGCAGTTACCGAGATTCATTTGGCAGCTGGTAATCACGATACTTCAGCTTCGACTTCGCCATTGCAGTAGGATTTCCACTGTGAAAATCCATCAGTGTTGTCCTCAGATCGTACTGTCAAATGATATACTAACAGTTAGAGAATACACAGAAAAATGAATAATTAAAATTATTATTCATTGAATATGTCAAAGAAAACTCACATATACGCCCATTCCAAGCAGAACGGTCCGCCTCACATTCAGAGACGGACACAAAGACAGTCCGTCTTGGAGTCGACTCCACCAGTAAAGCACATACAGCTCCATTATAAAATCCACAGATTATTATGAAAACATAATAAACAACAATTTATCAAAAATAATAAAAACACAAAATAAGGACGAGTGAGGTACCTCGGCGCTGAACATGACGTCGGGGTGTTCAATCTGATCGAACAATTCCTGCGTCATCTTATGTGGCGGGTCCTGCTGGTTCCAGACGACATATTCCGGCCCGCTTGCTCTGAATATCCTGTACATCTCCTTGATCGAGCCGGAGTACGGTGTGACGATATTCGGCACAAATGGGCTCTGTAAAGCAGCAGATGGCCTCACATCCCGTTGCCCAACACGAGTGCGACGCACAGGCGTCTCTCCTGCCACGTCAGAGTCGGCATCACTGTACTCACCGGCATTCATCTGCTGCATCTGAGGAACGGAATCGACTGAGGATGAGGCTGCACATGCTGTAGCACGGGATGCACCCAATCATCCAGTGGCATATTCTCAATCTCCCGATAATAAGACGAGTGCGAAGACTCCTCATCGTGGACCTCAGCCTCTCGAAATGGAGGCGTCCTTGATCTCTCCCGTGCTACCGGCTCCGTAACAAAGCCGACCATGTGCTCGAAACCTGGAGCAGCTTGGGGGGTAGGTGGCCTCTGGTCAATGTAGGGAGCTTCCTGATCGTCTCGATCTCCCTGGGCCCGGCCTCCAGAGGGCACGTTGCTGGCATGTGACGGTGCTCGACGATGAGATTGAGAGCTACGGCTCGAGGAACTCCTCGACTTCCCGAAGATCCCCTTGAGGTGTCCGGCTATGGACTTGGCGATACGAGCCATCACCCCGGTCTCCGACTGGTCTTGGGCCAATTTCTCCATGAACTTGTCGGCCCACGCGTCGTTATCACATCCTCGGGGGCACGGAGTCCCATGCACACAACAGACGAGGCCCGGGGACCGATTGAGGATAGAAGTATCGACACGCGGCCTCTTCGATGTGCTGGGATGAGCCCTTTCGGCTTGGAGAGGACGTCCACCATCAGAATTTGCCCTGGTGGCACGAGATTGGCGACCACGACCGGGGACTACTTCCCTAACATCTCGACACCTTAGCCGATCGATCACTCTTGCCATACCTCTGGCTTCCCTCGATTGCCTTTGGGCTGGAGGCGCTTTCTTCCATGAGTGCGCGTAATCGTCTGAAATCGAACCATCAATGGGTCTCGATTCTCGAAAATGCTAAAAAATAAAACGACGCCATTTACTCAGCATCGGGTTCGAGCGTGGGGTTTACTAGGAGCTGCAAAAAAAAAACATAACAATTAAAAATATATATATACTCCGGTTTATCACGGTTTGTCACGGTTTGATTAAGGATTTGACCGTGTGAGCTCATGGTTAAATTTGAGTTCTAACCGTGAAAAGTGCATCTCACGGTTCGAACTCAAATTTAACCGTGACCTCACGGTCACATCCTTAATCGAACCGTGAGGTTCTCTATTCACTCTACTAACCGTGAGATCTCACGGTTTCTTTGATTTTTAACCGTGGATCTCACGGTTTTTTTAAAATTCAACCGTGTGACTTAGAATATATGCGAGAATTAATCAAATTAAATAAAAAAACAAAACAACTTCAATTAATTCACCCATATTGATTAAAGAAATTAAACCTCATGAATAATATTATATTATTGATTTAAAATTAATAAAATTAAAATTAATGACGTACCCTTGGATTGTTGAAAAAATCAACAAAATCATTGGTCGAGCCATCCATTTCCCATCGCTTTAGTCGGGGATATTGGTGGTTGTTCAAGCGTCTACCACACTTCTCCCCTAAACTTGGAATGGCCTCGAATGCCCAAAAATACAACCCAGACAGGACCATATAAATGGTAGGTAACAGAAGTACCTTTGCCTCCAATTTCTTTGGGGTCCTTCTTTGCCACTCCGAGCTGGTGGCACATTATTTGGAATCCCCATGATCCCCACGGAAAAGTCCCCCATCGCTGTAGGTCCTCGGCCAACGTCCACACCCAATCATCAACGTTTCTATCGTAGTCTCTACACAATATCAAGTAGTAGTAGCAAAGGATGTTGGCGGCCTTCAAGTATTGATCCAACGACCCTATAACTCGAGACGCATTAGTAAAATCCTTCCACAATTGTTTCACTTTCACCTTAACTCCATTGCCGCCGTAGTAAGTATGGTAGAGGCTCGTACTTGGGATAATGTGGTTGTTGCCGTGAGGATTAAAGGACGACTCACCGAATATTAATCCGGTGACAAGGCAGAATTCTTCAGGCCCAAACCGAATATCCTGGCCACCGACATGAAACAATCTTTCGAATTCATGTTCGTCGCCCCTCCATAGCTCTCGGGATAAGAGCTCGTGCAAGGCACGTTTCGCATTGCCGGTCTTCCTCATCGTGCACAACCGGGCGAAAGGAGATCTCGCTGAATTGCCTAACCAATTCTTCTCCGCCTATACGCATAATCGAATCTATGATCGACG
>CM038115.1:14761481-15070048 GCA_001642375.2 Mentha longifolia | reverse complement strand
GGAAGGGAATCCCGACACCACTTTCCCGGTAGTAGACATCGAGGAGGTGTCTATTACCGGAAGCTCTCGAGAGAGGCGCCTCGAAGACAACCGGAATTCCTCCGACGGTCGAGTTCGGATCGGATGTAAAATTGGCATAGGTTTAATTTTTAGGGTTTTGAAGTATGTATAGATTTTTATAAAGTGTGTGTATATATATTTATTGGTTTTCTTGTAAGGGGTTGACGCGGAAAGGAAGGGGGTTTTTTAAGAAAAAGTTTAGGGTAGTTGAGTTGAAAGAGAAATTCTAACATCTCAACTATGACTTCCAAACTCAGATTTCGAGAGTTAAGAGTTTTTATGTTTTTATTTATGTAACTAGAGATATAGATTTCATTAATATATGTAGATGTGGTATAATAATTTATTATATATTCACATGCAAGGGACAGATAAGTTTATTAGATTCTCACTTATGTGTAGATGTGAGATTTGAAAATTTTGTGTTTTGTGAGAGAGTTAAATTTCAACCATGCAAACTTAAATTATGAGAGTTTGGTGTAATGTTTTTGTCAAAAAAAATTGCAGTATTTCGTAAGTTGTTTGATTTTAGCTCTCGTCATTTTCCAAAAATTGGAGTGTTTTTTATTCAACACGGAGTTTTACGTATAACTAAAAAAATCGTTAGTTCTTTTCTACGTTTATTCTAATATTACTTTGTCAATAATGATATGAAAAAATACTACCTCCATCCCATTTATTAGGCCCCTTTCACTTAATTGTATTTCTTTTTAATAATTGTATATGCATGTAGTATTGTGCATCATGTGCACATCATGTGAACCAAAAGGAAAATTAGCATGAATTCAGACTCATTAAAATTAAAATAATCCGAAGTCAACTTAACTAATAATTGAAGTGGTAATTGGTTAAATTTAATAAACTTGGGTGATTGAAGAAAAATTTCAGCTTCTTCCCACTTAATTAAAAATTTAAGTAGTTGTCAATTTTAATTATTATTTTTTTAAAGTGAACATGCTGGCCTCATGCACTGCGATTTTATTAATTTTGTGCATATTAACTCTAGATATTTAATTGCAAATTTCGAGTTGGGTTAGAGTTAGATCGGACCATTTTAATTTAGATAATTTTAAACATTTGTTATAGTTTAAACTATTATATATTTTAATCCAATCAACCGATTTTTTCGTTCATTCATTACCCAAAACCATGGTTAATTTAACCATGATTAACGAAAATCGCAAGTAAGGAACCTAATGAGGAGATGAGCGCCAAAAATTTGAAGGGCGTATTTCGCGTAAGTTGCTGCATAGTGATCACGTGCTCATCTTATTCTATAATGATTAATTAATGCAAAGATCACATATAAAATCTTAATTTGAATCAAGCAAGTTGACTTGGACAAAGAATATCAATATCAATATATATATAACTAGTTTGGTACCTGTCGAAATTCGACGGGAATCATTTTATATTGTAAATTTTGAGTAAAGTATTTATTAAAACGTATAATTAGTTATTTAAAATGATAGTAATGTAAGATTTCATTGGAATAATGTTAGAATTAAAATCATACTACTCCCTCCGTCTCACTTCAAACGTCCCATATTTTGAATACATGTGAGGTATAAAATAATAAAATGGGACATTTGAAATGAGACAGAGGGAGTATTAGAAAAAAAAAGGTGAATGAGAGGTAAGATTCGTAGATAAATTGTACTTATTTATATGCCGAACAACCCGTTGCTAAGATAGTTGTAGTAGAAAAAAAAGGTCAAGAAGAGTTATGAAAAGTTAAACTCGATTTAAATGTCAAGCTGTCCGTTAATTGTTGAAATACAAATATAAGTCAAGAGAGATAATATTTTTGAAGTCATCCATTTTTCACTTTAATAAAAAAAATAGGTCATTTCTCGAGTAGTTAATTCAATTTAAATGTTAAGCCGCCCGTTATTTGATGTAACTGAAAATAGGTCAAGGAGATTTTTTCGGGTAGTTGTACTCATTTTGATTGTCAATTTGCCCGTTGTTTGGGTGTAGAATAATAAGTTCTTCATTGCAATAGAAAAGTAGGTGAAAATAAATGTCATTTATTGAATATTGTATTCATTTCAAATGTCAATCCACTCGTTGTTCAATATAATAAAATATAGTTCAAGACTGAATAATATTTTTTGGGTAATTTAATATATTTTGAATATCAATCCACTTATTAGAAAAATAGTCAATAATCCCGTCGAAATTCGACGATATTTCGACGGGATATCGATTCACTTTAATATGTTATTTCCAAGTAAAATATATGGAAAAATATAACTGTTCATTTCAATAATAGAATTGTAATAATTAATTATGGAAATATTTAGCATAGTATATAAAAAAGAAATAGAGCAAAACAATATATATCGTTTAGTACGCATTTTAAATGTCAGGTATCCCGTCGTTCACAATAGTAAAAAAATATGTCAATGAAGGTTCTCAATCTCGAGTAATCGTCTTCATTCAAGGTGCCCGCTAAGCATGTAACATATGATTGAAATAAGGAGATATAACTTCTCATGCAGTCTTATTTTTAAATATCATGCCGCTTGTTCGTTCCATATAATATAGAAATTGG
The DNA here is from genome assembly GCA_001642375.2 of Mentha longifolia. Classification (NCBI taxonomy): domain Eukaryota; kingdom Viridiplantae; phylum Streptophyta; class Magnoliopsida; order Lamiales; family Lamiaceae; genus Mentha; species Mentha longifolia. The sequence goes on along the minus strand of CM038115.1, from coordinate 15,067,431 downwards.
CCAAATGTGGAGTATTAATTTTCAGGCGAGAAAAATAATCATGAAAATTCAAGATGATTTTAAGTAGATTAGGATCCATAAAGTACTAATTACTTCAATCGATAAAAAAATATAGAATATTTTATAATTTAGATTCATGACTGTAATTATATTTGCTCTACAAATACAATATACATGCATGGATATATTTCTCAACGAAAAAAAAAAAAAATAGTTTTCAATATAAGATCAACTATTAGGAAAACCAAATTTAGATTCTGATGCGGTTATTTTATTTTATATGAGTAAATTTAGATTCTGATGCGGTATTTTATTTTATATGAGTACTTTGTTAATGAAGTCTTATAAATAATAGATTTGAGATACTTAAAATTAAATATCTTAAAGAGAGTACAATTTGGTTTCTTTACACTGCACGACCTTATCCAGACACAAAAACCTTATTATGCAATATTAATGTTTCATTACTTGTAATCTTGCATAAGGGCATATTATAGAATATAAGTCAATGTTATTAGCCGCTTGTGCAAGAATGTATAAAATCATTTTATAAAAACAGAATATCAATAAATTTAGTCTATCGTACATTAGTATACAGAGTGTAAAATACTAACAATTATTAAATAAATTTCAAAAAAATAAAATAACTTACGTATCATTTATAAACTCAATATATTTATTTGAATTACCATTCTGTGTATTTAATTGAATAGTGTGAGAACGATATGCTTCATCTTCTCAATTAGTGTAAAAATATAGAAGATTTAATTGGTTAACTGCAAATTCTTTTTATTTCTTCTTTTTCCTCTTTTATTATTATTATTATTATTATTATTATTATTATTATTATTATTATTATTATTATTATTATTATTATTATTATTATTATTATTATTATCTCAACTTTTTTTTTTCCTCATAAAATATCGAACTAAAAGAGGAGATGTTTAAAAGTATCACTATTAACATGTTGATCTTGAATATCTCAGTTTTTTTTTCTTTTTCTTTTTTTTCCTCACAAAATATCGAACCTAAAGAGGAAAAAAAATATTTAAAAGGGCAGGTTGAAGAAAAAATCAAATTATTGAATAGGGATAATTTAAGCATGTGATGAATTTCTCACTTATTATAATAGTAATGATATTATTATATTGATGAGTTAATACACATTTTAATTCTCTAAGGCATGCGAAATACAAAGAATTTGAAAAAGAAATAGAAAAATATTAGTACAATATTTGGAAAAGTCCTAATTAATAATAATTAATTAGATTATTGATGATATGCATGATATATTTCGTGTAATATTATATATAATATATTTGGAAGAGTCCTTATGGATAATTAATTATTAGATTAAATTATTAATTGATAAGGCAAAATTATGAGAATTTAGCAAAATAATCAAGAAAAATCGTGGTTGATCGATCTTTATTTTGCTATTATATATACTAGTTTAGTGTCCGTCGAAATTCGACGGGGATCACTTCTCGTGGAAAATAATAATAGAATTATTTATTTTGAGAGTATAGTTTGTTAGGATCCATTCAAAAAATAGAATTAAACTGAATTAGGAAAAAAAAATGTGGTGTGACATTTCTCGATTAGTTTTACTCGTTTTGAATGTCAAATAGTCCGTTGATCATTGTAATAGAAAAATAGATTAGGTGAGGTCCCGTTTTTCATATAGTTAAGCCGTCAAGTATATGTTGTAATATAGAAATGAATTGATGATTGATAACATTTTTCATATCAAGTATTCTGTTGGTTGAAAAAAAAATAGGTCAATGAGAGATAAGATTTTTTTCGCATGGTTATATTCATTTAAAGTAAAGACGCTCGTTCTTCGATATAATTGAAGGATGGAATGTCAAGCAGCTCGTCATTTAAATATTGATTAAGGATAACTTCATCATATTTGAGTTTTCCTATCGATGAAATCATTTTCTCAAAAATCGATTTAGTACCATCATACATATAAGCTTCTTCATCTGTCTGTCCCTACTCTACTAACGAACTATAAGCTATAATGGTATCATTTTCTCGTAACAAACTATAAGCTGTAATAGTATCGAAATTCAACGGGATCACTTTGATAATCTAATTATTTATTTAAATTGATAACAATGCAAAAATTCATTTAAAAATATTTAATACTAAATTATATCAAAAGGAAAAGGTAAATGAGAGATAATATTTCACATTTAGCATTATATATTTGCAATATCAAGTCGTCCCTTTCACGGTAATAGGAAATTAGATTAATAAAAGTTTTTAAGTAGTCCTATTTATTCAAATTTTGATTTTTCAAGACGTTCGTCATACGTGTAATAAAAAAATAGATTTATTAGTGATATTATTTTTTCAGCCATTTTCATTTTGATGCCTAGCCGCCCGTTGTTTGGTTCAACCATTTGAAAGTAACATTTATTGGAAGTTGTATGCATTTTAAAATAATAATTTTTGAGTAGTTATATTGATTTCAAAAGTATCTTGTTGTTTGGGTCAGCTGTTTCAAGGGATAACATTTGTTTGAATGCATTTCTCAAGTCGAGCAGTTATATTCTAGAGATCTAGTTCAATTTGACACGAAAACACAAAAAGTTTATAGTATGCAGAAGTAGTGGTCAAAAGAACCACCGCTCTGATACCACTTGTAGGCCCCGATAAGTAATCATTGGTGTAGAGGGGGGGGGGGAATACACCAATTAGCCAACAGTTTTGATTTTTCAAAACAATTTGATCTTACTGAGTCGTCACTTCAGTTTATCAGAGCAGCTTAGTTTTTCCAGCTCAATCAGTAAACTGCTGAGCTTGCAAAACTAACCTGCGTGCGGAAGTTTGGTGGAAAGGTTAGCTAACCGTTTTCAACACAGTTTTCAATAGATTTCAGTTCAGATAACTACTCATGCAAGACAGGTTACAGTAGTGCAGGTTGTGAACATGCAAACTGTGTAAATAAAGATGTAAAAGTAAATAGCAAGAGAGAGAAACACGAGGAGTTCTTATCGTGGTTCGGAGTAAACAGCTCCTACGTCCACGCCAGATCCCGTCGAATCTGTAATCCCTTAACTTGAGATATTCGCTCCTTTTAACACTGGTGGAGGTCCAGTCCAAATTCAAGTCTTTCTTTAGACTGAATCTAGCATGATTCTTGAGTCGTGTCTATTCTTTCTTTACATACAATCTTTCATACAATCTTACCAACGCTAAACAACTAGCACTAATATCCAAACTAGAAAGTTGTGAATAGCTATCGCCATTAGGAATACAACTCAATCAACTGTGATGGTAGTGAGAGTGTGTGTGTTATGTGTTCTAATAAGACAATTTCCAGAGATATCAGAAATCTACAAAGATCAACACTTGGGAAAGCTCTAGTGATTTCGAGTGTTGATTGAATGATTTTTAGCTTGAGATTTCTACAGCGTTTCGGCTTGTGTATTGAGTTTCTCGTAATTTCTTTCTGGAATGAGTTGAGGTATTTATAGTGAAGCATATGAAATAGAGCCGTTGGAAGTGTGTCAGGATTTGCAGTACCATATACTGACACAATTCTTGTCGTTGGGTGAGAACAGGTTTCTCAACCACAGCTCAGGTTGGTCTTCACAGGTCGACCATCCTATACCTCGAACTGTCTTCGGTCTTTTGTAACCTTCGTGTGGAATCTTCGAGTATGGTAGGAGCATGTTACATAGACAAATTATCTAATGGAACAGTATGACAGATTGAGTAGATTAGGTACAAAGTTGCACTAACAACCTTGACCTTTACATGAGCAACCTGTCCGAGTTAAGCTTAACTGATCCAAACACGGAGACCAGCCTGTTCCACTTAAAACCTATATCTAAGTGTGGTTTCTAATAGCATTATCAAAACTCAGTTTCAAAGGGTTCCCAACAATTTCCCCTTTTTTGATAATGCCGAAACCCACACTTTACATTTTGGCTTAGAATTTGAATTTAAAAAAAATCAAAGGATTGATGCCCAGCCAACTGCATGAGAATAAATGTTAGAAAATTTAAAGCATAACATGCAAAGGCCTGGACAAAGAGAGATTGTCATCAAGAACAAAAGATGATCATAATTCATTTATAGTGTCAACTGAATTGATATGCACAGATTACAGAGGGTTGATACATGAAATAAATGAAAGCGATCAGGTTACTTTCTTAATGACTTGAACCTATCTTCAGCAATCTTGTCTAAGCTTACAGTTCCCATCACTGCATATATGCTTTCGCGAATCGACCTGTACTCGTCACAGTTTGTGATTTTGCAGCCATACAGAGCTGCGACACTCCTAATGAATGTATTGATTTTGTTGATGTCTGGAGTATTAGTGTCATAAACAGTGAGAGGTCGGAAAGTCTCTTTCTTGGGCGGATTGAGCGTGATCTTGTCTTTTGCAGCTTTCGCCCTGACTCTTTTGATGAATTCGCGATTTGGAAAGGTCTGCAGCCAGTTGTGAAAGGCTGTTTTGGTATTACCAGTATAACGAGCATCGATTTGCAACCAGTAGTGGTGCAAGATAAATTGGTTGATGAACTCGTCCCATATAAGCTGATCTTCCATTGGTAACCAATTCGACAATTCTCTTTTATCAACTTGTTCCTTGTAGCTTTCAAGTCCTTTGAAGCTTGCCACGCGAGCTTTGTCCCTTGCCCTCTGTTTCTTCAAATCTTCCAGAAACAGCTTCTGCTTGCCTTCATCTGCGCAGTCTTCTGCGGTATATCCAGCTTCTGCCATAAGTCGGATGAGGTTGGATTCACCCTGTGCTTTTTCTTGAGCAAACAACTTGGAAATAGCAGGATGAGGGGCGATTGTCACAGACGGAGCAACTTCTGTTTGCATCACAGGTTGGTCAGAGCGACCTTTGCCTTTGCCTTGAGGCGGTTGCGTAACCTGTTTCTCCTTGCCTTTTCCTGATTTTGAAGCACCACGTTTTTCCTTGCCTTTCCCTCCCCCTTTTCGGCATTATCATCAATTAAATTCTGAACAATGGTGTTGAGGGAGGCCTGTTCATCAGAGATCAAGGACAGGTCTGTGCTGATCTTTTTCTTGAACTGCAGTAGGGAGTTGATGTTCCCTTCCATCTCCTCATCTTTCTTCAGTGAGCTGGATGTGGTTTGAGTAAACTTTGTAGAAAAGTCGTTTACAAGCTTGTTGAGTTGTTCAAACTCGTATTGCAAGCCCTCAATAGAAGATTTGTAGGCGACTTTCAATTCGGACACCTGGATGGGAAGCAGGTTGTCCGTTTCTGCTTTGAGTTGTGTGGAGATGAAGGTTGCGAACTGGCTTGCCATTACTTCTTTAATAACTTGTGGCATTTCATCCCTTATGTTGGTCAGCATGGCGGATGCAGCTTTATCCATAGCTTCAATCTTGTCAGCAATCTTCTTGTGTTCTTCAACCTCTGTTGCCTTCACCTTGGAAACCTCCTCAATGATGAAGTTCTTCAAATTTTCTTGCACCGCAGTGAGAGGAGTTCCAGCGGTTGCAACAGAGTATATGGTTGCACGATCATGATCGGACTCTGTGTTTTCGCTGTTCCGGGTGGGAGAGGGAATATGACTGAAGTCATCATCCTTCGGAAACCTGAAATTGAAGGAACTGCGATCATGAGTGTAAAAAGGTTTCAAATCAATATTGAGAGCCCTGGCCTCTCTCTTCATCCTAGAGAGAACAAAATTCTTGAAGTAATCGCGAGCTTTAGGAATTGAAGCATAGCCAAAATACTTCCCCAGGGTGTGCTCTTCAATCTCAAGCTGTTCGATGGGGTGAATCAGGAATATAGACTACAAATCACTGCATGATTTGCCCTTCCCATCGAGCAAAGTACGCAGCCTGTATGCCATCTCCCTGGTCTCTAGTGTGAGATCGATTCCGGGAAAAGACTCCAAGACTGTCTTTTCAGCATTGATCTCGATTGAGTTGACCAACATGGCAGCTGCAGTTTTCACGGGATCTTCTTGAACATCATCATCGTCGGATGAGAGGATAAGATTGATGTCGATCTCTGGAGGAGAGCTGAGATGAAGAGAGGCTTCACCGGACTACTGGTGGACAACAAATTAAGTGTCGAGGTTTTCTTCCTCGAAATCTGTCTCGTCTTCCGGTTGAGATTCAGTATGACTCTGGCTAGCTATCTCTAGAACTGGAGCCTTGAAGATATCATGAACAGAGGGAATAGGAATTGAAACTTATGCTTTGGGATCTGTCTGTTCAGTGATGTCTTCGAGTAGAGCGATGTTTGGATGAGCAGGCCGGTGCTGCACTTCAATGTCAGCAAACTCCATATGCAACCTGCGTGAGATGGGAGTTGGAGATTTGATTCTCACAGACTTGGGAGGTCTGTCAAGCTGTTTGCTGGGGGCATGCTGTCTTTTCCTTCTATTGTCTAGTTGTTCTGGGGGTACCCAGGCTGGGTTGGACCTACCCATTTCATACAAAAATGGTTTGACCATGTCGTCATTCTTGGCAAAAATGGTCATGTCGACTCCAATAATTAATTCAAGCTGTTTCTGGTCCTTGGGGACCTTTTCCTTGTTGAAAGGCGTCATTCCACTCCAATTGAGGTCGGGGTAGAGACATTAAATTAGAGAGCAGATCTTGGTGCCTAGGAGCAGGTTCCTGGCAATACGGAATTCGGTCAACTCTTCGCCTTCATAAGTGATCGAGAGCTGCTTGATTTCTTCGTTGATGAGTTCGAGAAGAAATCGGGCCCAGTTCACGTCTAGACCCTGCACAATTGCAGTCATCACTCTAAACTTCGCTGGAGTGACAGCGTCGTGGTTACCAGAGTAACCAAGGAAGACCTTGTGGACAAAGTCAAAGAGGACTCTGTATGCAGGTCGCAGCAGAGGTCGCGAGAACTTTTTTCCATCATATTTTACTGCAGGCTGCATCAAAGCTTTCTGATACACAGTTTTCAGATCTGCATCAGGAATATCCAAAATAAGACCCATGGGCTTGTGATACAAGATTTCCACGGTTCCCGAATCTGCGATGCCGTAGGTCCGAGTGATGAGCGGTAGAATGGGAATGGACGCGTCGGGCTCATCGGGTATCGGAAGATAGAATTGGGCAGATTCTACATCTTCTTGGCAAAAATAAGAGAGAATGAACATAGGGACTTGTTGAGGAAGCCAAAATTTTAGCTCATGAGAGATGATTTTGTAAAAGCCATCCGCTGCTTTAATGGTGGAGTACATCTTGTTCAGGCCGGCGTAGACATATGTAGAGAGATTTGTCGTGGGCTCCATGAGAATAAACTCCTGCACGTACTGGATCTTCTGTTCTGTAGTTGTTGGAAGATCTGGCCGTTTGCTTGTACCGGTTATATGCTTGACGTTGTGAGAGGTGGATTCTCCTGCCATTTCGAGAAATGATAAGTGAAGGTAGAATTTTGAATTTTAAACGAGAGTAGTTACAGAGAAAAATGGTGGAAGAATGCAGAAATTGAATGAGAACGACGATGCACAGTTGGTGAGCACATATATAAGAGAAAATAAGCGTTGTGATTGAAGTATTTCAACCGTTCAACGGATAGGATTAAATCCCTAGAAGTCCGTGAGGTATTGGGCGCGTGAGGTGGTTGTGAAGCCCACTCGCACAACCCTTACACTCAACCATCGCCTCGCATTTAATGCGGATTTGACACTGTGCATACACTTTTTGACATACATGGAAAGTGAAGTGCGAATGTTATGTACTTGTGTCAGAATATCCTTAACAATGATTTCAATAAATAACAAAACACATGCTTCAATAAATGAAAATGATTGATAAGGCATAAATTTATCAAGTGAAGCAAGAAATATTTCATTGAAATTTGAACATTAGAAATATTAAGGCATATCATTGACATATTTAAAACATAATTCAAAAACACGGAAACTGATACAGGTCGTCCATGACACTTCCCTATGCAAACTGTGACTTGTCCACAGTTTCTGATCTTCGCAGTTTCTACCTAGCTGTACTGTTGACATCTCCAGTTCCCCTTACAGGTTGGCCAGTAATTTTTGACTTTCAACGCAGTTTGTGGCCTCACGCTGCGTGTCACCGAACTGCTTCTTTTGAGCTGCAGTTTCTAAGTCAGTCTTCTCTTGGCTGACCTGCTCTAGCGAACTGCTTTTGTTAGCATGCAGTTTCCAAGTCAGTCTGCTCTTGGCTGACCTGCTCTAGCGAACTGCTTTTATTTTCTGACTTAGGCTGTGTATCCATTCTGAGCATTCCAAGCTTTCCACACAGCATTTTGAATCTCTCTTCCATGAGAGGTTTCGTTAGAATATCAGCTCTTTGGATGTCAGTATGGATTTTCTCAACTGTTATATCTTGTTTTTCCACATGATCTCTTATGAAGTGATGCCTTATATCAATATGCTTGCATCTGGTGTGGTAGACAGGATTCACGGTGAGTGCTATAGCGCTTGTGCTGTCACAAAAGATAGGAACTTTTCGAACTGTGACTCCATAATCTTTGAGTTGTTGTTTCAACCAAAGAATCTGTGCACAACAGCTTCCTGTCGCCATATACTCAGCTTCTGTTGTTGAAGTAGCAACTAAAGTTTGCTTCTTTGAAAACCAAGAGATCAACTTGCTTCTAAGAAACTGACAAGTCCCTGATGTGGACTTTCTATCCAGTTTGCATCCTCCATAATCTGCATCTGCATAGCCAGTTAGTTTAAAATTATCATCACAAGAGTACCATAAACCGAAGTTTGCAGTTCCCTTGACATATCTAAGAATTTTCTTGGCTGCATCTAGATGAGATTCCTTTGGATTAGCTTGATACCGAGCTACATATTCCAACTACAAAAGAAATATCAGGTCGACTTACAGTAAGATAAAGTAAAGAACCAATAATTCCCCTGTACAAAGTTATGCTGGCAGATTTCCCTTCAGAATCTGGATTCATCTTTCCATTTGCAATCATTGGAATCTTCAGTGGTCTGCTATCTTGGACACCGAATTTGGTTGCCAGCTCGTTAGCATATTTGGATTGACAAATGAAGATACCATCCGCAGATTGCTTGACCTGCAGACCGAGGAAGAAGTTCATCTCCCCCATCATGGACATTTTGTACTCATACTTCATGAGTTCTCCAAACCTGTCACATAGAAACTTTGACCTAGATCCAAAGATAATGTCATCAACATAAATTTGCACAAGAAGAATATCATCCTTGTGTTTAAAAGTAAATAAAGTTCTGTCGACCGATCCTCTTTTAAAACCAGAATGCAGTAGGAATGTAGATAACGTTTCATACCAAGCTCTGGGAGCTTGTTTCAAACCATATACTGCCTTGTGCAGTTTGTAAACTTTCTCTGGACCTGCTTCCTCGAAACCTGGTGGTTGTTCAACGTAAACTTCTTCTCCAAGGATTCCATTGAGGAAAGCACTCTTTCACGTCCATTTGGTAGACTTTGAACCTCTTATGAGCTGCATATGCTAGAAACAACCTAATTGCTTCTAGTCTTGCCACTGGTGCGTAGGTCTCATCATAATCTATCCCTTCTTGTTGACAGTAACCTTTGACAACTAATCTTGCCTTGTTTCTGATTACTTCAGCATTTTCATCTTTCTTATTCCTAAACACCCATTTTACATCAATCACTCCTTGATGTGTTGGACGATCAACTAGTGACCATACTTCGTTTCTTTTAAACTCATTGAGTTCCTCTTGCATGGCTGTAACCCAGTCATGGTCGGTAAGAGCTTCCTCAACGGTTTTGGGTTCAGAGTAGGAGAGATAACAGCTTAGTAGACAGCTTTCACCTATCTGTCTTCTTGTCTTCACACCCTCCTTTGGGTTCCCAACAATGAGATCTTCAGAATGAGCATCGACCCATCTCCTTCGACGAGAGATTTCTTCTTTTGTAAGAATTGGTTCAGGGTCTGGTAAGGGATCTTCAAACTCAGGTAGAGGTTGAGGAGTGAAGGGGTCAAGCTATTCAAATTGTTCAGCAAGCTGATCTATTGACAGTTCTGTATTGACTGCAGGTTCTTTTGGAGTTTCTGGATCAGTTGAAGAGGAGCTGGTTGGAGGAGCTTCGGTTCCCCCTTGGTTTGTTCCCCCTTGCTGAATGGGTGGATTTTGTGGATTGGAATTTTGTACAGGCTGACTTTCTTCTTCTTCCAAGTCGGTTGGACTCCATATAAGTATTTCATCTCGAAACTGCGTGTTGGAGCCTGCTTGATCTTGATTCGCACCTGTACTTTCTTCAGGTTGAGTCTCCCTGTACTCACAGATAGATTCATCAAAAACAACATGTGGTGTTACTTCCACAATCTGAGTCTTCTTGTTAAAAACTTTGAAGGCTTTGCTGATCTCTGAATATCCTACAAATATTCCTGGATCTGCTTTGCTATCAAATGTTTTTAACTGTGATTTCCATTATTATGAATGTAACACACGCAACCAAAAGATTTAAGATATTGAATCGAGGTTTCTTATCTTTCCACAGCTCGTATGGAGTTTTTCCATGTCGTTTATGAATGACTGATCTGTTCTGAGTGTAGCAAGCTGTGTTGATTGCTTCCGCCCAGAACTTCTTGGGAAGATTGGTTTCATTCAGCATTGTGCGAGCTGCTTCCTTTAGAGACCTATTGCGTCGTTCAACAACACCATTCTGTTGAGGTGTGCGAGCTGCTGAAGTTTGATGTGTAATTCCATTTCTAGTACAGTAGGACTCAATCATATGATTAAGAAATTCTGTTCCACGATCGGATCTAATTGAGATCACACTTTTGTTTTTAATGTTTGACAGTCTGGTGAGCAGCGCAGGTAGCTCTACTAGTGTCTCCTTCTTTTTATGTAAGAAAATAACCCAAGTATATCGTGAGTAATCATTAACAATAACGAGAGTATACTTTTTACCATTAATGCTTCTAGAGTTACTGGACCAAATAAATCCAAGGTGGAGTAATTCCAAGATTCTACTTGTGTTGTGAGCTGCAATGCTTGGAAATGACGATTTGGTCTGCTTTCCGCTTGACAGGCTTCACAAACATGATCTTTGTAGTAGACTTGATCTGGAAGGTCATCTGCGAGCTTCTTGCGAGCAAGCTTGTTGATGGCTTTGAAGTTTAAGTGACACAGTCTCTTATGCCATAGCCAGCTACCTTCAGGTGCAGATTTGGTGACAGACAGGTTTCTTTCTCATCTGACCATTGTACTATGTACAAGTTATCCTGCAAAATACCGGTAAGAAGAATTTCTTCTCCTTCCTTGTTCTTTATAGCACATATGTTAGCAGAAAATTCTACTCTTTTTCCAGTAGAGCAGAACTGGCTTACTGAAAAGAGATTATGATTTAAACCTTCAACATATGTGACGTTAGATATTGTTGTTTTACCAACAACTAGATTACCGTAACCTCTTGTTTTCCTTTAGAGTCTCCTCCAAAAGTGACTAGAGGTCCGTCACATTCAATGAAGTTTGTAAGCATGCTTTTGTCGCAGGTCATGTGCGTTGTGCATCCACTGTCAATGATCCAGACCGTGCCGCGAGCTGCTCGCTTTCTCCTTTGAGTTTTCCCATCCTGCAATTAGATAGTTTTAGTAACCCATATGAATTTGGGTGCTTTGTTAGCAGGTTGAGTTTTAGCAGCTTGGTTTCCAAGCTTCTTCTTTTGGAAACTCTTTCTGTTGACTCGTGCTTGGTCCGTTGCTTATTTGTTGAATAGAAGGTTTCAATAGAGTATGCAGACTGCCGTTGGTAATGAGCAGGTTGATAATGATCATTTTGATAATACTGCTCCATATATCCACATCTGCAGCGATCATCTCCAAATTCACTCCATGTGGAAATTGATAGTGCCTACTTGACAGCTCTGGATATTGGTACCAATGATGGTCGTACCAATAACCTTCATTGTCAAGTGTTTGTTGATTTGCCGCTGCTCATAGTAATTGTTTCGTTGTGGTTGAGCAATTTGAATGGTTCTTGGTTGAGAGACTGCTTTTCTTTTGCTAGCAGTTTGCACCATTCTTGGAGCAGGTTGGCTTCCCTTTTGATAATCTGTTTTACCATATAGTTTATTAGGTCGCTCAACCTTTTGTTGTTCAACTGACGGCCTTAGCTGTTGTTTCTTGATAGCAGGCTTTCCATGCTCTTTCACCAGGATTGCTTGTGGTTGCCGGGCTGGATTTTTCAGTTTGAGCTGCTTGTCTGGTAGAGTGTGATGAGTTTTGCTTTCAGCCAATCCTTTTTCTTTCTCGAACAAGACCTTCTCATTTTCTTTGGCTCCGCTGGTTTAACCATGGAATCCAATGCCAAACTTTATCTGAGCAGGTCTCTGGGTAGCTTGCAAGACTTCAAGCTTTTCACCATTTTTATTCATTTTCATCAGGACTTGTTGAAGCTTGAGCTCTTTCTGCAATAGCTTCTCATGCTCCTTTGAGAGATCTACCAGTTTGCCATTCAAGTTGTTGATCTCACTGTCCTTTTCAGTGAGCATTTCTTTAAGGTTTTCTTCCCTTAAAGCTGATTGACGCATTTGGACTTTTAGGGTCTCTATCTCCTTTTCTTTTGCTTCATCATAGAGAGTGAAGTCTTCATTCATGGCAGCTTTGAGTTTCATATTTTCATCCTCCAGCTTGGATCCTTCTATGACTACTTGTTTAAACATTTCCGAGAGCTTCTTGTAGTCATCAAGCTGTTGTTGAAACTCTTCATACGTTGGCATTTCAGGTATTTCAATACTTGCATGTTCGGAGTTAGTTGAATATGAAAATGAGGTTTCAGTATCAATCTTGTATTGAACAAGATCGAGATCTTTTCCCATGTAGCATTCCTCATATTCAAGTTTCTCGTCAGCTAAGCGACATTCCTCCTCATCCAATTCATCATCATCTTCGTTGGAGGAGGTTGAGTCTGATAATGTGGCAATTGCTTTGGCCTCTTCCTCAGCTGCGATCATGGCGTTGCGCTGCTCCTTAAGCTTTTGATTTCTTTTTGCGCGGAGCTCTTCGCGTTCAGCCTTTGATAAGTCTGGGCAGTCTGACTTATAGTGACCTGATCTGCCACATTCAAAACAGCCACCCTCGGGAGTGTTAGAAGAATTGAATTTAGAGGGTTTTGATATACCTTCACCTTTCTTCTTGGAAGAAGAGGTGGTTTGATTTCTCTTGAAATCCTTGTGATATTTACGGAATTTGTTGAAACGTTTTTCAAGCTTTTCATTTCTCCTAGCCATGAGTGCATAGTCTTTCAACAATTTCTCCATTTTGGAGCATAAATCCTTTGGGATTGTTCTTTCTTCTATAATTGATGCAGCTTTGAATGCAGCATCCTTTTCTTTCTTTTCGGGCTCGGTCTTCTTACTTGAAGACACTTGTTCTGACCTGTGAAGTCTGATCATTTCAAACTCATTCCCGATGAGTAGATCAAACAGTTGCTCGGTTGACAGGTTGCTGATATCCGACCTGCCACGGTGCATGGCACTGTACACATGCCAGCTTGCTGGGAGAGATTGGATAACTTTGAGGTTGACTTCGCATTGTGTGTATTTATCTTTCTTGAGAGCTGCGATCTCCAAAGTGATCATTGTGAATCTGTTCTTGAGCTGATCAATGGTCTCCATTGGCTGCATTTTGAATTCTTCAAATTTACTGCATGCCACTGACAGCTTGTTTTCCAGCATTTCTGTTGATCCAAGGCTTATGGCTTTTAAGGTGTCCCACATTTCCTTTGCAGTTCCAAGATTTCTTATCTTGGCCAGGTAGACTCCCTTAACTGTGCTAGAGATCAACCCTTTTGCGAAGCTGTCAAGTCCAGCTTCCTTTCTTTCTTCGGTTGTGTATTTTCTGGGATCTTTGATCTTTGGCACATACGTTGCTTCGGAAACTTTTTCTCCAGAAACATCAGTATCGTAGGGTTCGTAGATTGGTGTTGGACCATTCTCGATGACATCCCACATCAGCACATGATGAGCTTGGAGGCACATCTTTATTTGAAAGCTCCAGTCTTCATATCCCTGCACAGAGAAATCTTCACAGGCGCGGAGAAGTGAAGCTTCCATAGTGACAGTTTATGTATGTATGCACAAACACAATTCTAGAGATCTAGTTCAATTTGACACGAAAACACAAAAAGCTTCTAGTATGCAGAAGCAGTGGTCAAAAGAACCACCGCTCTGATACCACTTGTAGGCCCCGATAAGTAATCATTGGTGTACGGGGGGGAATACACCAATTAGCCAACAGTTTTGATTTTTCAAAACAATTTGATCTTACTGAGTCGTCAACTTAGTTTTTCCAGCTCAATCAGTAAACTGCTGAGCTTGCAAAACTAACCTGCGTGCGGAAGTTTGGTGGAAAGGTTGGCTAACCGTTTTCAACACAGTTTTCAATAGATTTCAGTTCAGATAACTACTCATGCAAGACAGGTTACAGTAGTGCAGGTTGTGAACATGCAAACTGTGTAAATAAAGATGTAAAAGTAAATAGCAAGAGAGAGAAACACGAGGAGTTTTTATCGTGGTTCGGAGTAAACAGCTCCTACGTCCACGCCAGATCCCGTCGAATCTGTAATCCCTTAACTTGAGATATTCGCTCCTTTTAACACTGGTGGAGGTCCAGTCCAAATTCAAGTCTTTCTTTAGACTGAATCTAGCATGATTCTTGAGTCGTGTCTCTTCTTTTTTTACATACAATCTTTCATACAATCTTACCAACGCTACACAACTAGCACTAATATCCAAACTAGAAAGCTGTGAATAGCTATCGCCGTTAGGAATACAACTCAATCAACTACACTAATTATCAACTGTGATGGTAGTGAGAGTGTGTGTGTTATGTGTTCTTGTAATAGCCGTAAAAATCCGTATTTGGAAAAATTTAAATTTCGGAGGAGGAAATAAATTTTTCGAGTAATTGAGATCGAGCACGGACGAAAATGAGTTTATGAGAATTTTTATAATATGTTGGAATTATTTCCAATCAATCTCGAGAATTTTTGAGAATGAAGGAATTATGGCAAGGCAAGAAATTATCCGAAATGATTTCCGGAGAATGTTACTCCGTAAATATTTTACGGAAATAAGATGAGATATGTGTACAGATATCCGACTAGTGGAAAAATAATATATTTTTTTTATACTAGATTAACTTTATAGTTACATTTTTTTTTTAATTTTATTTTATAACAATAGTTAATGGCTTGAATTTGTCCACCTCATCTTCATTCTCTTACCACTAGCATAAGTAGATAGAAGATTAGCTTACTACTTCTACCATTCATTCTCGCCACTTCAGTCCACCAAGAGAAGAGAGTGATCTATCATCTTCCTCCTTAAGCATCCATGGCCGAAACACACACCTCACACACACTAATTCCATATCTCCCTCTCTACTACATCAATTCCTTCCAAGACTACACCAATATTCACCATTCAACCTCTAGAGCAAGGATATGCAGTCAAATGGAGAGGGAGAGGGCTCCAAGTAGAACACGGAAGAACCGAATGTTTCGAACTATCGCTCAAGCTTTGACCCTTTCTTCAATTTTCGGTAAGTCTAACCTCCTCTCAACGTCTTGAGCATGAATGAAGGATTAGATTGAAGTATTGAAACCTTTATTGAAGTTCCATTTTCGTTCATAAGCATGAGAGTATCATACATGTTCTTGATTCTCAACAATTCTTGTTCCACATTCGAAATCATGGCCATTCGTGTATTGATTGTTGATGATCCTTGTTTTTCCCTCAATTTCGAGCACTTCCAGCTACTGCTTGTCCCTTGATCATGTTTGAATGTTGATTAAAACTTGCTAGAGTCGAACCCATAAGTGTTGGTCACGTTTTTGATTCGGACATTTTATCGAACAGTTGGCGTGCACGTTTTTTTCAGCATTTTCGAACCCTTTCCCGACTCTATCTCATTTCGGGTCCTAAATGAAAGTGGTAGCTCATGTTCTCAGCTATCCGTAGCCAAAATTTCATCTTGATCCGAGTTCATATGCATCGGTTATGACAAATCGAAATTCACATCACATCTCTTTTGAAATCTGGAAATCAGCCCACTTGCGGGCTAAACTGAGAACAGCTCGTTTAAAATTCGACATTTATTTATCTTCCATGTTGAATTACGTTCCATTAGCGTTCTATACATATTCCGTTCACTCAAAACGGAGTTCGTATGAATTTACTATGATTTTTCAAAGTTTGTATCTCCAATCTGGAAATTCCGACGAACAACTTCTGTCCCGTTTTTCCAACCACGTTTTGACCACTTTCCTTTGGTCGAATGAAGAAGAGTATAACTAGAAAGTTGTTCCTTGTTTTCTGAACTTCAGTTTTGATAGCTCATTCATTCGAATCCATTAAGAAACGAGTGAGAAATCCTCACTCAAAGTTGGTACCAGAATCTGCCAAATTCCGATTTTCAGATTCCGAGTTCTGGGAATAAATGCTTCAAACTCCCAACTCACTCACGGGAAAATTCTGAAATTTAAACATATCATAGCCCTATGTGTTATATTTCCAAATCAATATCATATGCTCTATTTCGATTTATATTGAGTGAGAAACAATTATTTTCCCAGAGGGTCGCAGAATTTCCAAATTCTCTTACAATGTTGAACTTGTTTTTCATATGACGGACCTTCTACTGCTTTGTTAAGCGTCTTGATTGAGTCTTGGGACTAGTTTGAATGAAGAAATTGAGTTCTCATTTGAATTAGTCGACTTTAGCTGATTTTAGATAATTTAGAATTATCGAGTAGACTTATCGAACGTCGAAGTCACGCCGAATTTCTCGAATGGACTTTTCTATCTTCTCGATTAATATATTTCTAAGATGCGATACGAACTAGAAGCGGTTATGATTTCCTAAAATCTCTAATGAGATATAATACTAGAACGAAAATTCTAGGAATAACATATTATTTCTCTAAAACTAGTATATTTTCTGAAACGAGACTTTTCCTTAAAGGTCAAGCAAGGGACGAGAGTCGAGGAACGTGAAGAAGAACCAGGAACCCGATCTAACACTTTGCAATCAGGTGGGCGTGGGCATTCTAACAAAGAAAATTATATTGTTGCTATAATGAAGCATGTTTTGAAAATAAAGCAAGTTGACTCAAAACCCTTTCATGTATAAAATGTTTTTGGTTTTATGTGTGATGCCTATCTGTGTTGGATTGCCAACGTTATATCGATCGAGCCTGAGTTAGACAAAGGTCGCTAGCCAGGTGATGTGTACACGAAGTCGTGACTGTGTGCTCCAGAGGTGGGCCGGTTATGCATGGAAACGTCCGGTGAGGTGGCCACCTTGCCGGCGTACTTACAGATATGGATAATACAGATGTGGAAGAAAATGGGGAGTGCACTCCAATTGTTTATGGAAATAAAGTATTTTGTTACACAAGTATTTTTGAGAAAAACTTGTGATAACGGTGAAATGCATGATTGGTGATTATTTTACTGAAAATTATTTTTGGGCATAACCTCACGGAGTACATCAAGTACTCAGCCCTGCTCGTGTTTTCAAAAACTTGCAGGTTGAGCGAGGTGGCAAGGGCGGCAGTGTTGAGAGGAGATTCATGCATCTTTTGAATTTGGTTCAAAAAGAGATACACATCTTCATATATGTATCTATTTTGTTAAAGACTTCTGCTGTACCCTTCTATTATCTTATTTAGACAATTATGTTTAGCTGACTTCATGAACCAATAAATTGAGAACTACTCTACTTGTATTCCTTCATGAACTTGAATTATGTTTGACTTTACAAGGTTTCTTCTCTTGAATACTTGTATAACATTTAAGCCGTGAGATTTTCTCGTTAACTTCGTTCATCTCCCAAATCTCTATTGATCGAGTCTATTCAATGGTTCATTTTGCTAATTACCGAGTTATAAGTCATTTCCCCTTTCTTTCCTGCTTCTTATATCCAACCCCTAGTCACGGTTTCCCGTCTTAGCTATCCTTAGCAAAGTGCGGTCGTGACAGTTCTAGTAAGACAGTTTCCAGAGATATCAGAAATCTACAAAGATCAACACTTGGGAAAGCTCTAGTGATTTCGAGTGTTGATTGAATGATTTTTAGCTTGAGATTTCTGCAGCGTTTCGGCTTGTGTATTGAGTTTCCCGTAATTTCTTTCTGGAATGAGTTGAGGTATTTATAGTGAAGCATTTGAAATAGAGCCGTTGGAAGTGTGTCAGGATTTGCAGTACCGTACACTGACACAATTCTTGTCGTTGGGTGAGAACAGGTTTCTCAACCACAGCTCAGGTTGGACTTCACAGGTCGACCATCCTATACCTCGAACTGTCTTCGGTCTTTTGTAACCTTCATGTGGAATCTTCGAGTATGGTAGGAGCATGTTACATAGACAAATTACCTAATGGAACAGTATGACAGATTGAGTAGATTAGGTACAAGGTTGCACTAACAACCTTGACCTTTACATGAGCAACCTGTCCGAATTAAGCTTGACTGATCCAAACACGGAGACCAGCCTGTTCCACTTAAAACCTATATCTAAGTGTGGTTTCTAATAGCATTATCAAAACTCAGTTTCAAAGGGTTCCCAACAATCTTTATAACTTCACTAATGGAAAATTTCATATAAAAGGAGCCACCTAAATTTAACATAAAGTCTAAATATAAAAAAATAGAGTGAATATACATTATCTTTAAATAATTCACTCCTCAAAAGGTATAAGATATCAGGAACGAATAATGGTATTATGTAAATTAATTAATTTATAGTCTAACCTTTTGTTTCGAAGAATAGAGGAAACAAAATTTTAGTAGATCTATTGACTTTTATTGATATATCACTATTGAAATAATTAAAGATATATATCTTTTTTTTTATCGGAAAATGAAATTTATTAAAGAAAAAAAACGAGTCATGGTACAAGCAGTACCCAGATTACATGAATTACTACAGCCAAACGTCACAAAGCCTCCGTTTGTTCCACCACTCGAAAGTACAGTTTGCCTCCGCTTCCCCTCTAACCAAACACCAACTCCAGAATCGGCATTTAATTTCTTCTTCAATTCGTCGGAAATCCCATTCTTTTTGTTCGAACTTAACCTCGTTCCTCCATTTCCAAAGCACCCACGTCACACAAATCCAAAGACCCCCCATTTTTAAGCTCGTCTTTCCTCCTCCCAAGCTCATGGAAAAAATCGTGAAATGGTCATGCACCTCTCTTGGTACCACCCAGTTAAAGCCACACCATTGCACCATTCTTTGCCACAAGTTCTGCACCTCACTGCATTCGCAGAAGAAATGTCGAGACGATTCCTCTGACTCCTTACAACAACCACACCTCCTTTCGTCCTCCGACGCGTTGAGCCTCTTGTTGATATTATCCATGGTCGGCAACTTATTTTTTATCAAGCGCCACGCCATCGCCTTGGCTTTGATCGGTGCCGCCGCTCTCCAAATTTTACTAAATTGCACCCCTTCCAAAACAGGCTGTTGTCCGTTATCGCTAGCAGCTCTGATTTCTTCATATGCTCTCTTCACAGTGAACCCATTCTCCTTCGACCCCTTCCAGACCCAACGGTCTCGCCTTTCTCTCACCGGAAACGCACCGCCCAACACCTTTCTCATTTCTTCCACCTCTGTCACCTCCCAATCCCTTAATTCCCGTCTTCACCGGAACCTCCATTGCCACTCTTCGTTCACCCAGTTCCCCATGTCTCCCACCACCGCGTCTTGATTAAGACTGAGACGAAAAAAATGAGGGAACCGTCTCTTCATTATGGTATCTCCCACCCATGTCTCCTCCCAAAACTTTGTCTCCTTTCCGTCTCCTATTTCCTTCTTCAAATTCCTCCAAAACCATATACCTTTTCCGCCTTCCAACATACCAAGTACCTTCCACCACCAACCAGATTTAACATTCCTACTTCGAGCCCAACTCTCCCCTTCATTTGGTGGCTGAATTCCTCCGTGTCTAGAGGCAATAACTGATTTCCATAAACCATTCTCCTCTTTCAAAAATCTCCAAACCCATTTGCTGAGCAAGGCACGATTGAAAGTGTGAAGATCCTTAAATCCTAACCCTCCTTCTTTCATCGGTTTGCATAATGTCTCCCATTTTATCCACGCCATCTTTTTCTCTCCCTCCTTACCTCCCCAAAGAAAGTTCCTTTGTAAACTTCTGATATCGTCCCTTGCTTTCGAAGAAAAAGGCAGCACCGATAAACCATACACCGGCATGGAGGCAAGTACCGACTTAATAAGAGTGATCCTTCCTCCAAAAGAGATTGACTTGACATCCCACTTTCTCAGCTTTCCTTCCACTTTCTCAACAAAGTCTCCCCAGCCCTCTCTTCCACCAAGTCGGCCGCCCACCTTCAAGCCTAAATAAGGTATGGGCATCTCCCATTTCCTATAGCCCAAACACCTCGAAACCTCTGTCATCTCTTCACTGTCCAAGTTGATCCCAAAAGCGCAACTCTTATCGAAATTCACTGACAGCCCTGAAGCTAACTCAAAGTTGTTTAGCGACCATCTAAGCTTCCTCGCATTTTCTATCTCCCCTTCCACGATGAACATTGTGTCATCGGCATACTGGATGTGTGAGATCCGTAGTTTATTCCTACCAATTTTTGCGGCATTCAGCAACCTTCTATCCGTTGCCCTCTGTGTAAGCAGGCTCAAGCCCTCTACTGCGATCAAGAACATAAAAGGTGAAAGGGGATCACCTTGTCGAATCCCTTTCTCCAACTGAAATTCACCTGATGGACTACCATTAACACGCACATTCGCAGTAGCTGTGGAAATGCACTCCTTGATCCATCGAACCCAACGTTCCGGAAAATTCATTTTCCTTTTGACATCCAAGAGATAGTCCCAGCTCAGAGAGTCGTATGCTTTCTTGAAATCCACTTTGAAGATTAACCTCTTCGCCTTTGATTTCTTGGCATCCTCTACAGCTTCGTTGAGCACCACCACACCATCCAAGATGAACCTTCCTTTGATGAATGCCGACTGCGACTCGCTAATCAACTTCCCAATAACAGCCTTCAGTCGATTTGTAAGAACCTTTGCCATTATCTTGTAAAGACTTCCAATTAGGGATATCGGACGGAATTGATTGAGGTTCCCCGCGCTCTCTTTCTTGGGAATCAAAGAAATGAAGGATGAGTTGCATCTCTTTACCAACCTGCTGTGTGTATGGAACTCCGAGAACACTCGCATCAAGTCGACTTTAATCACCTCCCATCTTTCTTTGTAAAATTCCGAGCCGAATCCATCCGGACCTGGGCTTTTGTTTCCGTCGCAGTCCCAAACCGCATCCCGAACTTCCTCTTCGAAGAATGGACGCGTCAGCCACTCTCCGTCCTCCTCTCCCAATTTCTTAACGAAAAAATCTTCCGGAAGCGTAAGTAGATTCGAGGTTTTCTTTGAGAACAAGTGTTTGAAAAACTCCTTGACCCCTTCCTTAACCTCCCGAGGGTCCTCTGTCCAGCTCCCATTCAATTCCAGCCCCATCAGTCCATTACAGTGACGTCTATGGCTATTGCCCTATGAAACGTTTTCGAGTTAACGTCTCCCTCCTCAAGCCACCGAATTTTTGCCTTCTGTGCTAACAGACTTCTTCTATTGTTTAGATTAAGGATTAGCTGAGCCATCGCCTCCCTCCGTCTATCCGCTTCATCTTCCGACATACCCACCTCATCATCCCTACCATCCAAGCCATTAATCTCCTCTCTTAACAGTCTGATTTTTCCATCCAGATATCCGAAGTTACTTATGTTCCACGATCTCAGAGCCTCTTTAAGTCGCTTGAGCTTTTCCTTGAATACGTAGCATCCCCAACCAGATATCCCGTCACTGCTCCAAGAACTATCAACAACTTCCCAGAACTGTGGGTGAGCAATCCAAGAGTTGATGAACCGAAAAGGCTTGGGCCCCCAATCCACCTGGTTAGTTTGGAGGATAATAGCGCAGTGATCAGAAATTGAACTCGGCAGCCCCCTTAGTCCGGTCTCGCTCCACCTCTCCGCCCATCTATCATTGATTAGTGCTCGATCAATGTGACTTTTACACGACCCATCGCTCTTATAGCAGGTGAATCTTCTTCCTTGTAAAGGCACATCGATCAATCCATTGCTTTCGACAAAGTTCCTAAATTCCCTTCTTTCTCCCGTCACTTCTCTACCTCTTCTACCAATCCTCTCTCCCTCGTGGATGATTGAATTCATGTCACCGATGAGACACAGTGAGACCTCTTTTGATTGTTCGATCACCATAGAAAGAAGCCCCCACAGCCGCCTTTTCCCCACCCTACAACACGGTGCATAAACGTTGATAATACACATATCCTCCCTCGATGATTTCCACCACCCATTTACCACCACCGCGCCTCCCAGATTCCAAGAGCTCGTGCAAACAAATTTCTTTTCTTCCCAGCAAGAAATGATTCCTCCCGATCTACCTTCGGCATTTTCAACATACCATCGAATATCTTTATCTCTCCACAGCCTTTTCCCTTCCCTTTCCGACATTTGCATCAGTTTAGATTCTTGTATGCAGCAAAAGTCCAATTTTGAATTCAAGAAAAAGGACGTGACCTCGTCCTTTTTCGCCTCACCTCCAAGTCCCCTTATGTTCCATGATCCGATCCTCATGGATCCACCGTCGTCTGGTTCTCCAGCCTATCAGCCTCACTTCCCCCCATTTTGTGTAGTGCCCTCACCACTCTGTTTACCCCCATCGTCGGTTCCAACCCTAACCCTTTACCGAAGGCCCAACTTTCTTCTCCTATCGACAAGATCTCTCCCTGATTCCGCTCTCCCCCTATTCCATCCTTCTCCACAAATACCTCAGTGTTCGCGCCTTCTCTCTGGAAACCCTCTCTCTCGTCCCCACCAACATAAGGGTCCCTTCCCGAGACTCTTTCGATGCCCACTGATCTCGAGCTCTCCCTCCATTCTCCCTCAGCCATCCTCGTATCTCGTTCGTTCACCTGACCTTCCAATATGCTTTCCTCTACCATTGTTCCCGTCGAAACCCCCACCGTTCGATCGATGTTCTTAACCATAGATCCCGTCGAAACCCCCACCTCTCGTACTGAATTTGGGGAGTCGCTGTCGGATTGAATTTCTATTCGCTCTCCAAGGTGAGATTTGCCTATTACTCTTCTCCCCGACCCAGTCATGAAGCGAGTGGGCTCGGCCCCTCGATCAATTAGATATTGGTCCCCCCGGCCCAACCTAGCCTCATAAACAGGCCCATATTGGCTCAGCCCATGTCGGTTACCACTAGAGAGTCCCCAATTCAAATTATCCCTATAATTATTACACAGCCGCCTCCGCAGCGGTTTAAAGATCTCATAATTAGCTGTGGCCGACTTTTCAGATTCCCATGCACCCATGCGTGCCGTCCTATCTGCATGCTTCACGGACACCGAGACAGACGTCCCACCTTCTCCGGACATTGCCTTCACCAGTTCCGGTGACAACTGTTCGCCTCCACGAGCAACCACCGAATCCAAATCGTCCAAATCCGCTGCCCTTGATGACCCGAAGTCCGAATCCGACTCTGATTCCCAGTAGGAGTTTTGCCCGGGGACCTTTTCCGCATTACACATTTCTTCCACTCTTATGTTGAAGGATCTTCCATCGATCTTGCATGAAAAAACTCTCTCCATCGTATTTAGACCTGTGAGGATTCGCACAAATGCCACCTCCAGATTCCGGCAGGACTCGGACGCCTCGTGAACCTCCACCACTATCCCAACTTTCGAGCTTTCCCATTCGAAGAATCTCCTCGACCAAGCCTGCAGCGGGACCCCGGTCCATTTCATCCAAACCAGCCTCCTCTGGTTAACGTCTGTGGCGCGCCATGGCCGCCACCATTCAAGCCAAGCTTCCACCCAACCTTCCAGCCCTTTAATCACTTCCGCAGTTCCTTTCTCCGTCAAACTTTGTATCAGAACCATACGGTCCCCCATATCTGATAGCTTTAGGATTCCTATACACTCATTTTGAAGATCTTCGCCGTGAAACTTCCATAAAAATTCATTTTTCAACTTTCCGGTCATCGCTCCTTGTAGCCACCTCCCTTCATCCTCCGTGCTCCAAAAGCCCTCTCTTTTCATGAGCTTCTTTTGACTTTCTCTAGTTTTGTGCCCTTCCATTTTCTGTTCCCTATCGCCAGTAGAGCTCTTCGTTATCGCAAGCGCTCCTTCTACCTTACTTCTTCCTCCATCCTCTTCTGTTCCTTCTACACCCGATATCAACTTCACCGCCCTCCTCTTTCTCCCTCCTTCTTTGTTCCCCCCTGGTCTCGAAAATCTTGGTACGAAAACTCTAAGAATAAACGAATCCACCCAAAGCCTGTTCAAGGTTCTCAATCGCTTTCCCTTGTCTACTCTGTCTCCAAATCTGACGAATCCAAACCGCCTACCGAGCTTGTCCCTCTTAGCCGGAATGAATAAGTCCTCTACCGTCCCCGCCTCACCAAACTTCTCCCTGAGTCTCTCCACCGAGCAGTCTTCTGGGAAGTTCCTGAAGAAGAAAGTATCATTACCCTCTCGCCGTTGTTGGCCGCTGCTCCTTCTACCTCTCTGTTGAACTGTTGTCCATTCTCCGACGATGTCATCGCTCTCCATTTGTTGAATTAATTGTAATGCTTTTGATGCGTGCTACTTCAAATAATTTTACAATTACACATGCTTATATTCTAATTAAAGATATATATCAAATTAAAGATACATATTAAATAGATTAAAAAATAATTGCATTTTAAAATAGATACCTATCTATATTCATAACTAATCAAATAAATAGTTTCAGGAAAATAGTACTAATTTACACAAGATTGGAAAATACATACAAAAATTTTCTTGTAAAAGAGTGTTATTTATTACTCCATCCGTTCTTAAAAACCTTGCCCCGATTTGACAGACCCGAATTTTAAGAAGGAATATAATTAACTAATATTATTTATTGTGAGTAAAGATTGAATTCTACCTTTATTGTGAGGGGAGATTGTTAAGCAGTGGGCCATAAATGATAAGTGTAGTAAATATATAATGTTTAAAGGATGTAAAATGTATTGTTATAGTGAGTCCATGTCCAAAAAATGAAAGATGCATATGCACACGTATACCCCTGAAATAATTAGTTTAAAGTTAAGAACGTTAATTGTCATAAGATTATATTTTAGTTCATAAATTTTGCCAATTTTTCATTACAAGTCTCCAATTTGATATATAAGGTTTATATCTTTTCAACAATTGTTCTTTAATTCTTCTTTATATATATTTTTGAGAAATAAGTTTAGACCAATCGACATAATATTTTAAGAAATCATTCGCTTCAGTAACTTCTAACACTTGAATGCCTTCCGATACCTACCCAAGTTTATCATTTTGCATTTTTACCAATGCAGCTCGTCATTTAAATATTGATTAAGGATATCATTATAACAGAAAAATAAATTAGATGAGATCCCGTTTCTCGTGTAGTTATACTCATTTTGAATGTGAAACCGTCAATTATACAGTGGTAATATTTTTCAAGTAGTTGTATTTTTATATCAATTTTTTAATTAGTCGAAAAAAAATAAGTCAATGAGAGGCCAGCTTTTTTATATATACAACCACCTTAAACCAAAAAAAAAAAAGGAAAAAAAGAAAACTTGCGTCACATGCGAGTTTAAGTAACAAACTTAAGCATTATTTAATACATAGTGCATATGGTGTAAATTAATTAATAAATAGAAGTAATTTATTGCGAGATAATAAATAGATGGTAATATTTTGAAGAAAAATTATAATTTATAAGATGGTCTCCACTCTCCACAAATATGGCTCCCAATATATTCGATCATAAATTTAAATATAAATTGTAGATAATTTTTTTGAATATGTAATGTCTTATTTTATATGAGTTCTTTATTGATGGAGTTTTATTAGATGTGGGATAACTAATTATATATAAATTAATATTACTATGAAATAATTAAAGATATATATCAAATCAAAGATACATATTAATTAATCATATTATAATATTGATTAATTAGCCAAAATTATGAGAATTTAATAAAATAATCAAGATAAATCGTGGTTGATCAACCTTTATTTTGCTCTTATATATATATATATATATATAGATAGATACAAAAACGGATCTCCATCCTACGTGAAATTATGTAGAATTTTTATGATTATTTCCTAAATTCTCATGGCTTTGGCTATATTAGGCAATAATTTAATCAATATATATACCATATTATAATATATCTCCATATATTAATGAAAATTTGTACATATCTCATATTTCCATAATATGTTATATTTCCATTAGGATTAATAAAAAAAGTTGTTATCCCACATCGATTTTTATAGGACTTTATCAATTGGAAAACTCATATAAAAGAAGCCACAACATATTCAAAATTATTCATCTCTAACTTTAGATTTAAAGAATGAAAATCGAATGATTTTCTATTAGTTCAATTTTTTTTTGATAAATTTTAAATAATTTATCACGATTTATATTTTTGATCGATCGGACATAATATAATTATTCAATTTAGAAAATTGAAATACTTGAGTTGAATTTGCAGTGTCATAAATGTTAAATATTTATTTGCAATATTTTAAAAGCTAAAGTTAAGTCACTAAAAGGTCAAAGATTGTAATTAATACGGTAGTATTCACTTGAAATCTTAATTATTCTTATTAAGTTGTGTATTTATAAGAATTGTAACAACTCATTAATCTATCCATTCGAACCATAATCATAATTATCAACTCACAAGACAATTCATGATCTTATTTCTATCCCATGGTTTTCTTATATTTCATTATATTATATACTGATGACATACATGTATGATGTACGCTTAGCAATCGACAATGGAGAATCAGATTTACATTGTAATTTAATAAATATATAGAAGATAAAGATTGTAGGAGGGAATTAATACTATGTTTTGAGTTAAGATGCATAAGTGCAACCAATACTCATTTAGTCATCGTTTGCTTAAATTTTCGAACTCTTCTTTTATATCCAACTTAATATATATATTTAGTGTTGATTTCCAATGTGGGACAAGGGAAATAGACGGCTTTATATTCAAAATAAATATAACTACTCGACTTGAGAAATACAACCCAACAAACGTTATCCCTCAAAACCGTTGACCCAAAAAATGGGCGACGTAGTTTTCAAAAAATATTATATTAAAAATGAATACAACTGCCAACAAATGTTACTCTCGAATGGTTGAACAAAATAACAGGCGGCGTGACATTCAAAATGAATATAAATACACGAGAAATATTATATCTCTAATGGATAATCTAAATAACGGGGGACTTCATATTCAAAATGAATTACTCGAACAAATATCTTCATGTTCAAAATGAATATAATTACTCGAACAAATGTTACCCTCAAATGGTTGAACCAAACAACGGGTGACTTGATATTCAATATGAATACAATTACCCGAGAAATATTATATTTTCGACGGATAATCCAAACAACGGGCGGCTTCAGGTTTTTAAATGAATAGCCACTCGACTACAAAACAAATGTTATCCTTCAAAACAATTGACCCAAACAACAGGATAGTTTTGAAATAAATATAACTACTCAAAACTATTACTTTAAAAATGCATGCAACTTTCGACAAATGTAACCTTCAAATAGTTGAACCAAACAACGGGCGGCTAGGCATCAAAATGAAAATGCCTTAAAAAATAATATCACTACTAAATCTATTTTTCTATTACATTTATGACAAACGTCTTGAAAAAACAAAATTTGAATATATGACTACTTGAAAATTTTTATTAATCTAATTTTCTATTACCGTATAATGGACGATTTGATATTGCTAAATGCAAAATATAGTATATCATTTAACCTTTTTCTTTTGATATAATTTTATATTAATATCAAAAATAATTTTTTGCATTTTTATCAATTTAAAATAAATAATTGGTCTTTTAAATTTTATTTTAAAATTGCAATATAAAGTGATCCCGTTGAATTTCGACGGGCGGTACACTAGTAAATATATACTTGCATATAATTGTATGAGTAATGCTATAATGCCGATCGTGAGCATACTTATTGTGCACACGGATGACGTTGCAATGGTCTAAATAAAGAAACTAATTTAAATATATACCTTAAACACTAAACGCTTAAAAAAAAATATAAAAAAATAAATAAATCCTAAACCCTACTCAAAAAACACAGCTCTAAATAGAAAAAATTACATACGTGGCATTATCACATCAGCGATGAGTACATTAAACGTGCTACCATGGGTAGGGGAACATTTTGGATAATTGTATACTATCCCATAATTTCAGAAAATACAGTAAATTGGAGTGTCCTAATATCTACTATAAACATTAGCCCATGTAAAAAGTAATAGTACTAGTAATTTTTGTGTAAAAAAAAAATAGACTCTCACTCAGATTGATCAACCACAAAGACAAAGACCATATATATATTACTAGAACGTGCATTGCAATGTTTTATTAAAATCATACAAACAATTACAAATTCCGGTAAATTTGTGTTATTTCCCGCGATGAATCCTAAAATATACGATAAAATCTTTGGGCTAGTAAAGAAAACCTTTGGGCCCATAAACCCATTAACCCAACTAATAAGTTTGATCGTTGGGGCCTATTTTTAGTGGGCCAAGTCAGATTAAATTAGCATGGAGATTAAGGGGTATTTGACAAAATTTATAAGTTATTTAAGAGTTTATAAGTTCTAAGAAAATGTTTGGCAAAATAAGTTCCTCAAGAGTTTATCAGCTCCAAAAATAAAATATAAGAACTTATAAGCTCCTTAAAAATAAGATCATTTATTCAATTTATATTACATCATATAAGCCCTTAAAATGTCTTATAAGTTCTTTGAAATAAGCTTTAACCAAACGCCCCCCTAATTGTTGGCTTTTAGATACTAAAAACAATTTTATGAAACAAGACGCAACGGCATGGGGTTTATCTAGTATTCAAAATTGGACTAATTAATTGAGGCGGAGAGACTATTTAATAACTACAGTAAAAGACAAAAAAAAATGGGCTAAAGAGCTGAGATAGAGGGACAAGTTTATTTGAAACAAATAAATACTAATGAAATTTAAAGGTCCTGCATTCTTCGAAGTTGAGACATTTGATTTCAAACATTAATTCTTTACTACTAGGCCACCATACACATACAAATGGAAAAAAATATTTAATAGTTGGAGTACTATATACTAAAAAAGACAAAAACAAAAAAGTAAACAAACGAAAGTTTCTTAAATAGAGTGGGATATCACTAACTGAGATACACGTGTCCTGTAAAAATTAAACACATTTAAGAGCGTTCTAAGCATTTTTTTTAAAGAATAATTCTAAGTAATTTTTTAAAACTCCATTTATCTTAAAATAATTAATGCTGACTATGGGCTTTTTCCGAAAAGCTTTTGATCAATTTCGGATCTCAAACTTTAATTATATATTGCCATAATGTAATTGATCCACATGAAAACTGGAATAGAATTGGAAATAGCGCCAAAGGTTTTGAATGTGATATTAACAATAAACGGTATTGGGTCAGTTATATTACTAATATTATAATTAGTCTAATTATATTATATTACTATTCACGAAAACAAAAGCCCGAGGACTGAGGAGTAAGTTCATTGACATTCTTTTCCCTTTTAAGAAATAATACTATGTCTATATAAATATAAATAAATAAGCTAGATAATAATGAAATAGCACAGCTGGGCCAACCACGCATCTACTATTTTGTAATTTTATTATTTTTGTAACTTTATGACAACCTACGGAACATACAAGTCAGGAATCCGAGAATGTGAAGCATGTTTTATTTTTCTATTTTTTTCTCGGAAACTGTGGAATATTCATTTTAATTTCTTATAGTTATGCATATAAAAGAACAAATGTGTATTTTAATCTAATACGTAGTAACTTCTATTTTATTTGTGAAATTTTGTGTTGCGTAGATTACACTTTTATTGCAGTAAAATCTCTCAATGTAAGTAAATACTAACAGAGGAAACTGTTAGAGCCACTCGTTAGTCTCATATTGATTTGGGAAAAATTTTGAACTCTATGTATAGATTGTGGATGATCATTTCCCCTTATAATGTCTTTTAAGGGATGAATGACCGAATTATAATAAGATATCAGAACCAAACCAAGACAATTATAGTATTAGGGGAATATTTGAGCCAATCGTTAATCCCACATTAACTTAGGTCTCACATCAATTTGAAAAAAATCTTGAACTCGACATATAGATTGGATGAGTCTCAATTTTAATAGGAACTTATAAAAAACTAGTATTATATTTATAATATTATTTGAAAATGATTTATTAGGGAAAGGGAAAGATATTAATAATTTCTCGCATGAACAAAAAAAAGAAAGATATGTTGCGGAAAGAAAACCCAAAAAACTGAGATTCGACGCTGTTTCGTAGTTTTAATCACAATCACAACTCACCCATACATATAACTTTGCACCTACCTCACGAGCACACTTGTCTCTCTCCCTCCCTCCCTCCCCCCTCTCTGGCGGGGAAAACAACTAAACAAGGTAACTGATTCTTGATTCCTAAATAATATTTTTTAATGGATTCCTAATGGGATCGAATGCTTCTGATGGAAAGATTTTAGCTGCAAACGGCTTCTCTTTATTTGTTTTCTCTCATGTGTAATTTGGCTTAATAGTTTACCAATCTTTGGGGTTCTATTGTTGTATTTCTGTTGATGGTCTGCGTCTTCTGCGTTGTATTTGAGTGAATTCCGCGTCGTGTGTTAACCTTCTTCTCGTGTTTTTGGCTGGCATTTGTTCTTCTTATTCAATTTCGGCAAGTCTCGCCTTTTTTTCTGGATTCTGGGGAACGAAATCAGCTTCGTTTGCTTTCTATTGATTTAGGTTGCAACATGTGAAATTAATTTTCAAATCTAGGTTTTTGGGATCCTCAGATCACTGTCTAGGTATGATGATTTAGGTAATTCTTGTCAATGATTATCGGCCCAGATTTATTTTCTAACGAGGATGGGAAGAGATGGAAGTGGAATATTGAATATAGGAAATTAAGGACTTTGTTCAATTCAAACATTTGATTGTTTGAAGATGTAATGACTGCATACCTCACCATAGAGAAACTTCAGACTACGGCCTAAGGTCTTTAGATGTTTAAAGAGGACGTTATATTCTTTTTTCAGAGCTGTAATGGTGTATGCTGCTTTTGCTTGATTTGCTCCATCTGAATTTATAAGCTGCCTAAATCCAATTTACTCGAAATTTCCACTGTTTCCAGAATAGTTTCTCAGTATGTACGGGAGATACTAGCACTTGCACATTCCATATTTTCTGTCCTTCCATTGTTGCTTATTCACCTAATTGAAGTATTTGTTTTCCGGGATTGGATCCCCTGCTGTGCCCCCTTCCACAGCAGGGGTGCTGTGCACCAATACGCCACCGTTTCATTTGTTTATTTGCTTTATATATTTATTATATTGTTTTAAACGGTTTTTTTTTTTGTTTTCCCCACTTTGTATTGATTTTTAGTTAAGAATATTAGTAATAGTAGGACTGATTTTTCCTTAGTACAAATTATTATTATCTTTCACATCAATCATTACTTTTTTATTTAACCATTTTTATTATATATGATTTTTATTTCATAATTTAGGTTTGTTATTAGTTCTTTTTGTTTTATTCCTAAATCCTTTTTGTCAAAATTGTTATATCCTAACCACTCATATTTGTAAATACATTTTTATTTTTCTAACTTAATTATAAAAATTTTATATAATGTAGGAAAATAAAGAAAAAAATCAAAATGTGACAAAACCCACAAAACATCATCCATTTTATGTTAAAAGGTGCACAGCACCCCCTGCTGTGCAAGGGGGCACTGCAGGGGATCCAATCCCTTGTTTTCCCTTGTGTTTCTTGTAAGAGTCTTGACGCTTTTCAAATGAAATATGGGCAAATCCATGATATATTATATAATGACAACAGTTTAGCTTAACCCAAGCATTGACACATAATATTAGATTCAGTTGATCTTCAAGAACTGTCACTAGACTAGGATTTTAGCATTGTCTTGCTAGTTTTATAACTCCTTAATCATGAGTTGTGATTTTGATTTTTTGATATAATATAATCTCTTTCCACCTCTTGCGGTGCATACTAGAATCGTCTTGCTTTATGTACTTTAAACTTCACTATGTTCTTGCAATTTATTGTTTTTCTGTATGTATGTTGTTATGCAGAGTTAGCCTAAGTTTTGTGGTCAGTCGCATCTGTGAAATCTTCCTCTTAGTTGAAGTTGGTTGCATTTTCTCTGAACTCTCCAGCTCCTTCCTCACTGCTTTCTGAAGAGAGGAGCCAGGGAATGCTGAAAAATGTTCTTGCAATATAGGAATTGTAATTCTACAGATCACAAAGTTTCGGCCTTATATGAGTTGCCATTGTTTCTCGTAGATGAGAGTGGAGATGGAGTACTCAGCTCGCCTGCTTTTCAATCAAGATCATTGTCAACTCCTAAGTTACCGGCTTCTTTGATAAGAATCTTGGGTGAAGATGGTTGATCCACTCATCACATTCATCATGTTTATAGATAACTCGTCCCAGGTGAAGAGGAAATAGTTAATTGCATCATTTCTGTAGTCTCAGTATGGATTCATGATTAACTCATCCCAAGGCAAATAGGGAATAGTTTATTGTAGTGTTTCGTATAGTTTTTCAGTATGGATAGTAAGAGTAATGTGTTGATGCATAGATACGAACTAGGTAGGTTACTTGGCCAAGGCACTTTCGGAAAAGTTTACTACGCGAGGAGTATCATTACCGGGCAGAGTGTAGCCATTAAAGTGATAGACAAGGACAAAATTACCAAGGTGGGGATCATGAATCAGATCAAGAGGGAAATATCTATCATGAGAATAGTGAGGCATCCTTACATTGTTCATCTCTACGAAGTCATGGCTACGAAAACGAAGATCTACTTTGTGTTGGAATACGCTAAAGGAGGCGAGCTATTCAACAAGGTGGCTAAAGGTAAGTTAAAGGAAGATCTGGCGAGAAAATATTTCCATCAGTTGATAAACGCAGTTGATTTCTGCCATAGCAGAGGAGTCTACCACCGCGATTTAAAGCCTGAGAACATATTGTTAGATGAGAATGAAAATTTGAAAATCTCCGATTTTGGTCTGAGTGCTCTAGCAGAATCGAAGCGCCAAGATGGGCTCCTCCACACCACGTGTGGGACCCCTGCTTATGTTGCTCCTGAAGTAATCAACAGAAAAGGATATGATGGGGCAAAAGCCGATGTCTGGTCTTGTGGGGTGATTCTTTTTGTTTTGATATCTGGGTATCTTCCATTCCATAGCTCGAATTTGATGGAGCTGTATAGAAAGATTGGGAAAGCCGAATTCAAATTCCCGAAATGGTTCTCTCCTGAAGCAAGGAGGCTTCTTTTGAGAATATTGGATCCGAATCCAATGACAAGAACTTCAATAGCTAAGATCAGGGAAAGTACTTGGTACAAACAGGGACTAGCCTCGAAATCAGAAGCAAATGATGCCGAAAGCAGTACTTCATCGACTCAGTTTGAAAATGGTAGTACTTCAGACGAAAACAGAGAAGATGTTTCTAGACTCTCATACTTGAATGCATTTGATATAATTTCTTTATCAGCTGGATTTGACCTCTCCAGAATGTTTGAGGAGCCGTCTTTAAAGAAAGAAGCTCGATTCATTTCATGGAAGCCTGCTTCCACCGTCATATCGAAGCTGGAAGAACTTGCGAAACGCATGAAGCTCAAGATAAGCAAAAAGGACGCGGGTTTGTTCAAGTTTGAAGGAACCAAGGAAGGTAGGAAGGGATATTTGAGCATCGATGCTGAGATTTTCGTGCTGACACCGGCTTTTCATTTGGTGGAAGTGAGGAAAACAAGTGGAGATACGCTTGAATATCAGAAGATTTTCAACGAACGTATAAGGCCCGGGCTACAAGATATTGTTTGGGCTTGGCAAGGTGAAATTCAGCCTCAGCCTCAGCCTCAGCCCAGTATGCAACAGGACACGCTGCTGCCACCTTCATCATCGGAGGAGAAGGAGCAACCGTCGAAGCAAGAGCAAAATCGAGACCGAGATCAGCTACAGCAGCAGCTGCTGCTGCTGCAAAAACAACTACCTTGACTGTCTGACCCTGCTCAGTTTTCGTTCATTAGGTTTCTGTGCACTTTGTCTTACTTCTTTTAGTTCAATTGTGGCATTCGAGTAATGATTTTAAATGATTATTTTTATTCGGTCTATGATATGACCGTGCGCATAACTTGAATTCAGTATGTAGATTTTCTTCCTCTATCGATTCTGCATTTGCTGGGATTGACAATAGTAGTAGATGATGTTTACATATGTTTATCGTAAGCCATTTTAACAACAAATCATCCTCATTGAAATGAAAACTTTGATAAATAATCGAACACATGATGGATTATAGTCATCTCATATGACCATTTATCGCATCCTTATTATAGAATTACATGTTACAACACTAATTATACAAAGATGGGAGAGTTTGTCAAGTCAATCACCTCGGGACACATATTAGGCCGCCTTCTCTTCATCTTGCTGCCCGACTTTTCCATATAGCAAGGCGAAGGCGTAAATATATCTATTATCTCAACTTCACGGCTACTCATATCAGGACTCTTGGTCATCGGTAGAGATTCATCAGCATACATGGCAGTAGCTGGTAGTTTGTTAAGTAGCTCATCAGACCCCGTCTCTTCAACCAATCTTGAGGAGGAGTCCTTATCAATACCCTGATCTTCTTGTCTGATGGGGGACGACTTGGATTGAGATCCTACCCAAGTTCTTGCAAGATATCCACTTGATTCAGGACTAGCACCATCTCTATGATGCATATCTTCTTCAGAAATATGATAATAGTTATGAAAATTATCAACTTCTTCTTCCCCAACTACTCCTGCTGATTCTTTATCGGTTGATTTCTGGAAGCTACATTCACTTTCAATATCGTCCAAGTCATCGTTTATAGATGAATCCGCATTGTAACATGGCAAGTCATCCATGGAACAGACTTGGGTCCGCATCTGCTGGGGCAAGGCTGGACAGGCAGAGGTATAGTGTCGGTATTTCGTTGAGAACAAGTTCACCGTAAGGTTCAAACTGATAAAACAAACCAAACCGAAGAAAGTTGTTAATATGTACAGGAAATGACCAATGAATAGCAAAAGAAATACTCTAAAAGTTAAACGAATCGAATAAGCAACAGAACTAACACCTCTGCCAGGGAGGAAGGGTTAGCATTGTATAGGCCAACTTTATCTTGTTGGCAAGTCCAGATAGTGATTTGAAACTTGCAGCAGCCTTCCTTACTGCTAGAGATTCTACCGGGTGTTGCCACGCCCATTCGAACTGCCGGAAATCGAAATTCATCAATACATATTCAAAACGGATCATGAAATTACATAGTATTTCTGAAGTGCACATAACATACATGCTTCAAAACTCATCAACTAACTAGCAAGAATCTTGAAGTAAAACCCAGAATTATCATGAACTTATAACTATATATCCATAGCAAGAGGATAAAACAAATAGGCTTATTGTTGCTTAGCATCAACAAACAAAGGAAATATGAAAACAAAAAAAATTATAAATGGAAAGAGGACTAAAATTCCTAACCCCATGATTTCATCCATCAAATTGAACAAGAAGAGAGAGAACCTGAAGAGCGGCAACATTAGTAGGGAATCCGTATATGCACAACACCATTTCCCATGGCCGCTTCCTCTTAGTTCGAAACGCGCCGCTACCTATTTCGCCGTTGTGCTGCCGTATTCTCCGCCGTGGATTCACAGTATACCTACAAATTTACATATAAGGAATTGAAAACCCCCTAATTTCAGAAGCAGGAGTGTGATTGAAAATCGAATTGAATCGAGTGGAGACAAACCCGATGTAAGTGTGGCCTTTGAATCGCGGACAGAGAGAAGTGAGGAGGTAGCAGGCGAAGAAGCCCGATTCTTTTTCTTCTTCTACTTCTCCATTTTCATCAGCTGCTGGGATTTGAGGTGCTTTTGCGGCCTCCTTCCTTCCCTTTCGTTTCCCCATGGCTCAATGTTCAGTGTCGGTGTGACCTGATCCAAATCGATTCCCTTCGTTCTGATCGCTGAAATTCGACCGTTGGGATTTTAAGCTGTACGAGATGGGCCCCAGTTTGAAATTTGACTCCGGCTTTTAATGAAATGAAGTTGGACCGGGTCGGGTCATTAATTAAACTAAAACAATTCAGGCCCCTAAAGAAAAGTTTCAGCGATTCAGTGTCTGAATCGTCGAATTCATTAATTCAAGACTGAAATCAATACTAATCCCGAATTAGAATGGGTTAATTTGTTATGAATATATAAATTATATGTGAATTTCGATTTTTTTTTTTATAATAAATAAAAATTTGGTAAAAATACATAAGTTTTCGATTGTTCCGAAAATTTTACAATTGTTTGTAGTTTTTTCAAATTGTTGTGGACTCTTTTAACTTATAATTAATGAAAGATAATCGAGGTAAAATGCTTTTTGATAATTAAAATAGGCTATTTTACTTTAATATATAATACTACTATATAATAGATTTCTAACCCTTGATTCACATGATTTTAATTATTCTCTTTATCTTTCTTGGCTACGGAGTATTTTAATATCTTAAGTGTCCCGGTCAACAAATCGCAAATAACAAAAAATATGTAAATTTACATTTTAAGCTCATTTATTATTTTCTTTTTCTACACATCACTTTATATATAACATTAATCATAGGGGCAAAGTTGGAAAAATATAACTATTATATCATCAAATTTTGAAATGAAACACTTAGATTAAAAACAAACAACAAAATAGCTAGTGGGACACTTAAATAAAAATAGAGGGAGTATGTATTTTGTGATATTTGTGTGACTGCCAAAAATTGTCAGTGAGTTTTCATACTTCTCGTAATTTTTTTTTTAATTTTTTTTAAGAGAATCAATAGTGGTTCCCCATTTCCCCTTTTATGGTGACTCGAACCCCCGACTCTTGGTTGGAGGGAAAATGTCTTACCAATTAAGCTGTGTTTCGTTGTATCATACTTCTCGTAATTTTAGGTCAAGAATTTTACATTGATGTATCGATAAGTTTTTTTATTTTTCTTTTTAGGAACGATAATAAGAATGCTACTCCACGTACATTGCGAATTCACCTTAAACGGTAGTAATACGCATGAAGTATGTAGGATCTAGATAGTCGTCAACTAATTAACGTGAACTAAAACATTCAACTTCATTATTTATTTTATTAACATTCAAATGTACAGTACTTAATTTTGTATATCTCATAATGGGTAACTGCCAAATAATTCTGAGCTACATTTATATAAAGTAACTTTCAGTACAAAAGGAAAGTAAGCAGAAACATAAGGCAGCATTTATAACATAAACTCAAAGAAGATCTCAAACAAGCATCAAGAGGAGAATAAGTATGACAATGCAATTGAGAGGCCTCCAAAACTGCATTAGGTCTTCCAAAACAACATAACATGACAGACAATGAAATGAAACATGCAAACAAGTAGATTGATGACTTTATTCATTCAAGAATCCAAGAGCGAATCCAGAACTTCGATCGAGCATAAGTCTGCATCAGGTAAGACTTGATAGAAGAATGGAAAGCCAGGCTAAAGGAAAAGCGCAGAAGAAAAAATATCTCCTTATTGTAAGAGAGTTTACAAAATCCTTACTAGAAAGCTGAAATCCACAGGGATTCATTTACAGCCCATTCCATATCACCGGTGTCACAAAATAAACCAATAGAACAATATAATACTGATAAAGATCAACAGCAATAACAGAATGCTGCTCTAAGATCACTTCTTAAGGCTTCAAAGAATCTCCACCAACACAATTATTTAATGAGAATTCCAGTTCCAACTAATTCAATAGTTATATGCTAGAGCGAAACTAATATATATAAAACCTATTCATCCTTGCAAATAAAATCTGAAATCGATGCATCCTAAACTCACCCCCACAGTTTTTTGTGGTGAACAACCTGATCGAACTAATGTAAAAAGTATTGTTGCTGAAACAACAGCCCACCAAGTATAAACAATCTGCTCAAACTGCCAAGATTATAGCTTGATTGTCCTCAAAAGACTTCTTAAGGTGCCAAAAAATCAAAGATAACATACTCTACAGTTTATTGATAAATCACTGAGGAGCAAGCACAGATTCACAATATTATCCTCACCTTCAAAGTCAAGAGATGCAAGTTTTGTGATGCATTAAGGGCAGTTTTAGTGCCCCTCTAAACCTATTGTAATTTCAAACTACCCATAGATCTGATTTAGTGGATTCACCATACAGATTTTCAATACATTGGCTAGGATGATACACATATGCCAGTCACTTTTCTTAAGAAGAAAAGATTCATCTTTTTCTTCTTCTGTTTTGGTGAGAATGTTATGAAGAAAAGATTTTACTCGAAAAGATAGTAAATTTAAACAATGAGCAAAGCTGCTAGCTGGAACAAACAGAAAGCAATAGGAGTACATAATCCAAATTCCGCAGAAACGCAAAGAATTCCATTATTTCAGATACAGTTTCGAGTATATGAATAAAATTGAGAAGGAATAAAAATGGGATATACATTGCATCATCCGAAACTATACAAAGAATGCTTTCATACCAGCAGCACAGATATTACAATTCATGGCCAGTGTTAATATAAACTCTATAAATAGAAATTATATAGATTTTCGAGGGTTTAGAGCATCGAGAATCGATCACACAATTAGAAGAAATACAAGAAATGATCACAAGAGAAGAGAATAACCTCTATGGCCAATTACAACATTACCAATAATATTAATCAGCAGAAACCTTCGCCGAAGATGAAGAGCTTGAAGAAACCAAGTTCCTCCATAGATATTTGCCGCTTGCCATATCCACGCAAGTCCAAAACCCTCTCCCTAAAGCCGTGCAAACCTAATCATACCGTAAGAAAATCAGCTAACTGCAAATCTTAAGCATATGAAAACATTAACAACGAAGGTGAAGGAGCTCAATTTCCATGGCATTTTAAAGCTTTTCCACACAAAGCAATTCCATTTACCAGCTGCCGATCATAAATTCAGCAAAAAGTTTCTTAATTGCGCATATACAGTGCGTAATTAATCAATTTGTACAGCCTCTCAGCGATTCAATGAAGAAAAATGTCGACTTTGGACAGAGAAATGAGAGAGGAGATTGAAACCTTGGAAGAAATGGGAACGGAATCGGAGGAGTCGGATTCTTCTTTGACGGCGTCGTTTACGGGGTCAGGCGAGGAATTAAGGTTTCTGAGAACGAAGAAACCGGCGAGGGTAGCAGAAAGGAAGATTAAGATTATTCTGAGCGGACACATTTCTGTAGCTTCGTTTTTCTCTTTCTCTCTCTTCTGGTTTTAGAGAGAGAAAACTCGGATTTGATTGAAAGTGGGAAGAAAAGAATATGAAATGAAATGGATATATATTATTAGTGGTAGTAGGTGATCTAATTTTCATTAATCATCTTCTTCTCCCCAAATTATTGTTTGTTCTTTACCACTACTAGAAAATTAATTCATTCTTATTTATATTACTTATTAGTGGAGTATATGTATTATTTTTTTTTGTGGGAGAGAAGAGTCAAATGCTATCTTTATAATTGATATGTATACGCGGTTTATTGCAATATAAAATAGTGTGATATTATAAAAATAAATTGAGTAGCAGTGTTTGAACCTTTCTGTTGGAATGGGTTTTACTCGATCAATGAATTAAAGAATTTGACGTATTAAAATCTGAATAATAAAAAGTAAAAGCCAAAAAGAACTCAAAGACAAAGAATCCCTAAAGCTCACAAAAGTTGACCTCTATGGCGTTTTTGTAAATTTTAGATTTTAGCTTTTGTGTTGAGGGCATTTCTTAGTAGAAATCATGGGGAAAAAAAAAATGATTAATGGATAATTTTTAAATACCAAACATATAGTGTGTGTCGTTTATGTTTGTGTGTGTAGATTTTGGGGGACGATTTAATTTGAAAAGAGTAAATTGCAATTAGGGTAAAAAATTAAAATGTAATCGGGATGAATCAATGTCCAAACTCTCTATATATGTGGAAAAAGTATATTATGAAGACCATTTTTGTATTGACATATACCTTATGCGCACAAACACCTTCTTTACGTGTCTACAATTTTATTACCATTAAAAAAAAGAAAAAAGAATAGACAGTGTCCCATTAATAGACATCAAATTCCTTTTAAAAAATAAAACATATCAAAGTTAACGCTTCGGTATATGATTATACACATATGTCAAATAGTTGGGTTAAATTGGTTATATTTGCGCCGACATAATTGTACATGATTTAATCTGGCATTCCACTAATATGTAATCATGTAGTAATTCGGTAAAGTTGATGACTTGATGCTACAATTTTTTTAAGAGAGTACAAAAAAAAATATATAGGTATTTGACATAATAATAATATTATACATGTGCTAATGAGCACGCCCCCAAAAGATTTGTACTAATTAATTTTACATTTCTCAATTGCTAGAATGAAAGTTGAAACATGCATTAAAAAATTATTGTATTAACAACTGTAGTGTGTTCCATGTCAATTGTCACTGTACAATAATATAAATTAGTCCAAAATAATTTTCTTGCCAGTGATGAGGTTATGCCCACCCCACTTAGCAAATAAAGAAAAATAAATAAATAAATAAAAGTCAAATCTAATCCACAAATTATGCATGTTTTTTTTTTTGTGGTTATTTTATACTTTATCCTCTTTTGTCAACATTGTAACGAGAAGGTGCGAAAATTGAAGCAAAGCGCACCTAATGATTTTATCAATGCAAACCTTACATGCTTAGTCGTTTTCATATATACTGATTAAAAAATCTATGATTTTACCACAGTATTATTAATTAATTACCTTTTTTCACTCTTTTATTTTATTTCTGAATTTCAAATCCTATTACATGTAACATCCAAACTCCATACGCCAATTATTTTAAGTTCCAACAAATGGTCATTTTTAACGAAATACGATCAAGTTGTTCAAACCGTATTTACTAAGTCAAATTAATAATCGGCAAAAAAAATTCGAGAGGGGCTTTTTTTTTTTTTTTTTCAAACCACACTTGTGTGTATGTGTATTTTGTGGAATATTCTATACACATTGAAAAGTATAGTTGTTGAATTGTAAACGCGTTTGTAAAAAAAATAATGATAAAAAGTTGATAAAATTTGACTTGTGAAAGCAGCAAAGCATAGACATGTTATATAGTGGGTTGTACTCCATTATTATTATTATTTTTCTTTTTTCAGTTTTGCGATTGCGCACTTTTACTATGTTATTATTATTATTATTATTATTTTTGCAGGAACCAGTCAAAATCGTTCCTCCTCTTTTTATTTACGTCGTTGTAAAAATGCTGGACGCAGTCAAAAAAGTGAATAGATGGATACCTAACATTTTATTTCTATTTCTATTTTTATAGTAATACATTATGATATCTTACTTTATTGATACAAACTACACGTGGGGAGTGGCTATATATATACTGCAAATAGGAGAAATTGCCCCTTTTAAAGAAGGTAATGTAAAAAGTACCCTTTTAAACAAACAAATTGTAAAAATGCCCTCTTTAATATTTTAATGTGTAATGGGTCCCACTTTTATATTTAAAAACTAGTAATCTTCCAACGAACCAACCCAACGAAGTGACTATTTTCGTTTATTATTATTTATCTTTTATTTTGTTTTTCAGAACTAATAAATTTTGTCCAACAACGAATCTCTACTGCATGCATGATAGTGAATCATACAATTTTGACTGTTTTTTTACAATAATTCAATCTGACTCTACTGAGACTCTACTGTATACATGCATGCGTGAATAATGCTATTAATAATGCTATTGAATCATACAATTTTTGACTGTTTTTTTACAATAATTCAATCTGTATAGGAATAATAAATTTTGGTATCCTATGCCAACCCACCCCACACAAAACTCAATATATACAACCATAAAAATTGCAAATAGAATTCAAAAATAAACAGACTCACCAAAAAAAATTGTTGGGAGAAGAGGAGGCATTATCAACAACCAAGCTAAGCTGAGGAAAAGACGAGCCATTATAAGGGTTTATCAAGGAGGATATCGTGCCACGCTGCTTCATCTTCTTCTTCAATAGTGTTTTTGGATTATCCAATAATATAGGTAAATTTTAATATCGATTTTATATGCTTAGTATAGTAAGTAGTTTAGGGATTTATTTTGAAAATAAATTGAATTTTTTTAACATGTCGAAAATGAACTTATATGTTTAGGAATTAGTTTATAGATTTATTTTGGAAATTAATTGCTTATTATATTGCTTAAATTGATTTATTTAAGTGATTGAATTCGAAATTAGTATATATTTTTAATGTTTGAACTACCAAAATTTATAAATATCTTAAGAAAAAAAGAGAAAAATTTGGGTATAGCCAACCGGTCATTCCAACACCGGAAAAAGGCCAACCGGTCGCATATTCCGGTCGCCGGAAAATCACTTTTCCGGTGAACCTACCGGCCGGTTGGCTATACTATTATTTTTCATTTTTTTTCTAAGTATTAATAGTTTATCACATTTAATTTTTGAGCTTAGCAATTCTTCCTATAGATTTATATTGAAATTAATTGATTATTATTTTGTTTAAATTAATAATTTTAAATGATTTAATTCGAAATATTAAAATATTTTTAATGTTTGAACTACTAAAATTTATAAATATGTTAAGAAAAAAAAAGAAAAATTTAGGTATAGCCAACCGGTCATTCCGACACCGGAAAAAGGCCAACCGGTCGCATATTCCGGTCGCCGGAAAATCACTTTTCCGGTGAGCCTACCGGCCGGTTGGCTATACCATTATTTTTCATTTTTTTTTCTAAGTATTAATAGTTCATCACATTTAATTTTTGAGCTTAGCAATTCTTCCTATAGATTTATATTGAAATTAATTAATTATTATTTTGTTTAAATTAATAATTTTAAATGATTTAATTCGAAATATTAAAATATTTTTAAAGTTTGAACTACCAAAATTTATAAATATGTTAAGAAAAAAAAGAGAAAAATTTAGGTATAGCCAACCGGTCATTCCGACACCGGAAAAAGGCCAACCGGTCGCATATTCCGGTCGCCGGAAAATCACTTTTCCGGTGAGCCTACCGGCCGGTTGGCTATACCATTATTTTTCATTTTTTTTTCTAAGTATTAATAGTTCATCACATTTAATTTTTGAGCTTAGCAATTCTTCCTATAGATTTATATTGAAATTAATTGATTATTATTTTGTTTAAATTAATAATTTTAAATGATTTAATTCGAAATTAGTATAATTTAAAGAATTTGTTCTCTTAAATAAATTGGTATATTTATGTGTTTAATTTGTTATTTTTATATTTATTTGCAGTTGATGATTTATTAATTAAAATTTAATTATGTGATTACAGATGGATGATTTGGTCTACGTAAACGTTAAATACGGGGGTAAATGGGATGGTTGTAGTTATGAAGGCGGCCAAGAGATAACTATCCCATTATCTTCTGACAGGATAACCGTTTACAACTTGAGATACCTCATATCTTATTATTGCAATTTGACGGGCTCCGATTTCGATATTTCTTATCTGAGGATGAACAACCGCGGACGGACTGTCAAATCACACTTGACAAGAGATGATAAATTATT
The DNA here is from genome assembly GCA_001642375.2 of Mentha longifolia. NCBI lineage: Eukaryota > Viridiplantae > Streptophyta > Magnoliopsida > Lamiales > Lamiaceae > Mentha > Mentha longifolia. The sequence goes on along the minus strand of CM038115.1, from coordinate 15,023,601 downwards.
TGAATTATGCAATGTTGGTTTGACGCCAACGATATTCGTGAAGTCGAACGACAGAGCATCATCTTCACATGCCGGACCCTCATCGTCACATGCCGGGGCATCCTCTCCATATGTCTCTACCTTCGATCAACCCGGGTCGTATGTGGGCTCATTTGATTTTCACAACCAAGGCACTAATTGGCATGTAGATTTGGAACATTTCGGGAGGGTTGTTGCTTCTAGTAACTGGTATGAGGGCGTAAACATTTTGATGCAGCGTGAATGCTTGACAGGAAGAAAAACTCGTAAAACGCGAGAGAGATAAATCTCAGATTCAATAATATTCAAAACTGCCGTCCATCATCGTCTAACAATGCTTAAATACGAAACCCTAATCACCGAAAAACAAGAAATAACAAAAGGACCCTAAATAAAAATCCAAAAATACGAAATAACCCGAAAAACTGTAAAATTGCAGTTTTGACCCTCTAAAAGATGGAATTTGCCCAAAATCCGTCACAGCTCATGGCGAAGTCATGAGTTTTTCTCAGAACGTCGTTTCCACCCGAAAAACACTAGGATTTCTCCCGAATTGAATAAGGGACATGTTTTGCCCGTTGGGCCCGGCCCGACGGTTCAAGCCTAAGCCCGGCGGGCCGGCCCGTCGGTTAACCGACGGGTTTTCGGTTCAACATGCCTCGACCCGAGCCCGGCCCTTAGTCTTCGGTCCCGGTTACGGTTCGGGCCCGTTGACCGGCGGGCTAGGGCTAAGCCCGTTGACTTAGGGCCGGGCTAGGGCTAAGCCCGACGGGCCTAAAAGCCCAGGCAGGTCTAAGGGCGAGACCAATTTATACCATGATAGTAGGCAGATGAACAGGGCTTTATTCGCAGAGTGGATAGTGCCGCAGTATTTATCGGACATTGACGTCTAGCCACCGATTCCAAAACATCTACCAGGTCGTCCGAAGGAAAAAAGAATAAGAGGCAGAGTGGAAAGAAGAGTTCGTCGAGGTCGTCCTCCTCGCAGGTGTCTGCACTGCAACGAATATGGTCACACCGGTCCCAATTGTCCCAATGTCTCAGATTAGTATTTTGGTTTCGTATTTTTAAAATAGGGACACAATCGGTATTATCATTACTATTACAAATTTAAGTATTATGTTTAATAAATAATCGTTATGTTTAATATATTAAGTATTGAGCATATAAAATAATATATATATATAAGATCCATCAATCTATATTTAGAATAAATAAATAAAAACATTACATAGCTTTTTGAATTTAATCACATATATATACATACAAAATTTTTGATTATTTTTCTTAATATATATGTAAATTTCTAAATTTCAAACATCACATATATATACGTTTTTAATCAAATCACTTAAAAAATAAATTTAAACAAAATATATATCAATTAATTTTCAAAACAAATATACAAACTATTTTATTAGCTCTAAAATAAAATGTGTTTAACAATATTTACTTAGAAAAATATAATAAAATTTTTGGTATAGGCAACCGGCCAATCAGGTGACCGGAATGTCAATTTTCCGGCGACCGGAACATGCGTCCGGTTGCCCGTTTTCCGGCACCGGATTGGCCGGTCGGCAATCCCAAAATATTTATTTTGTTTTTCTCAACTCAAATATAAATTTTAATGTTTCAAACATCACATATATATAAGTATTTGAATTAAATCACTTAAAAAAATAAATTTAAACAAAATATATATCAATTAATTTTCAAGAAAAATATACAAACTATTTTATAAGCTCAAAAAAAATATGATTAACAATATTTACTAAGAAAAAAATAAGAAAATAGTGGTATAGGCAACCGGCCAATCCAGCGAACGGAATGTCAACTTTCCGGCAACCGGAAGAAGCGTCCGGTTGCCCATTTTCCGGCACCGTATTGGCCGGTTGCCAATATCAAAAAATTTAATATATTTTTCTCATCACATATGTTTATTTTAATGTTTCAAAAATAACATATAGATATGTTTTTTAATTAAATCACTTAAAAAAAAATCAATTAATTTTTTTAAAAAATATTCAAACTATTTTATAATCTAAAAAAAAAATGTGATTAGCAATCTTTACTTAAAAAAAAATAAAAAAATAGTGGTATAGGCAACCGGCCAATCAAGTGACCAGAATGTCAATTTTCCGGCGACCGGAATATGCATCCGGTTGCCCGTTTTCCGGGACTAGATTGGCCGGTTGCCTATCCCAAAAAATTTCTTTTATTTAGCTTTACACATATATAAATTTTAATATGTTAGACATTACATATATATACTAACTTTGAATTAAATCCTAACAAATAATACATTTAAACAACCCACAAATACAATTTCATACAATTGGTAACAAATCATAACAAATCGTACAATTTAAATCTAGATTCACAACTAATAAAATTAAAATCGTAACAAATCATAAAATTTAAATCATAACAAATAATACAACTATACAAATATACAACTGTGGAATATATATTTATATTGAAGGTTCGACACACACGACACACACAATTTACAACAACACGGCCCCACTTAATATAAAAACAAGGGGAAGACCGGCAGTTAAGTATTGTGGATCCATAAATATATTAATTTATTAGGTAAGGGTACTTTTACCATTACCCTTTTTTTAAAGGGTAGTTTTTACAATACCCTATTTTAAGAGGGTACAAACACCGAAGCGCCCATATATATATATATATATATATATGAGTTAATTAGAAGCAATAATAGAACCAGTAAGAGAAAATGCTAAAACATCATTTATTTTACAAGAAACATTGAACAAAGTAATAAACATATTATTTTGAATATGATGAGTAATATAAGCAGTGCATGAAACCATAATTGTGCAGAAATAATTCATAAGACTCGAAATACATTGCACCATGATTGTTGTAGTCAGAAAACTTCGATCTAAAATTTTATTTTCCATCTTCTAAATTTATTATTATTATTATTATTATTATTATTATTAAGAAAAAGAAAATAGAAAAACCTAACATCGTTTGAGTTTTGATGATGACAAATTCAATTCAATGAGGACGACGTGATGCACTCACGACAAAAGTCCCAACTTTTTTTAATCAAAGATTAGGTCAGATTTTATATCAATGAACACATCCTCACTGGAATAAATCCAAGATGATCTAAGGTCAATTGTATTTGTATGTAAAACAATCTTTCAACTAGAGTTAGTTGAACTTAACACACGCGTCCATATCTCAAAGGACAAAACTGCCCTTCTGATTTATTCAATAAGTCAGCTCCATTCTCCATAATCAATTTGAAATACAAAAACTAAAAGTAGACTCATTCTCATATTCAAAAACAGTATCATATAACTTAAACTTGACACAACATGATTTTTACTCAAATTAGGGGCGATGAAAGGAAACTAGACAATGAGATTTAGAAAAACAAAAAGATCTTATAAAGCCCATTTGATTATTGAGCAAAACTTGTGTATAAACTTATGTAAAAACATTAATTAAAAACACACACACACACACACATGTTTCTGTTATAAAGTTGATATCTCTATTCAAAATCAACTGCACATATGATGCATCACACATCAGAGGAACAATTGCAATTTCTCAATCAGTAAGATCCAAAACATTACATCTGAATACTACATTATGATTTCCGGGGAGTATAAACTATGAGAGATTAATAAAACAAAATCTTGTGTGCATGAAAAAGTTTTCAAATAGCTTTTGAGAAAAATTTAAGCTTGAGGGAGAGTTGTTTTCCTATTATAGCACCATAGTTTCTACTTGTTCCAATAATTCAAAACTAATAACCTAGCATGAAAAGATAGATACCTTCAAGAAGCACTTTCTACCGAACAAACCGGGCAACATTAGCAAGTACTGTCCTCAAACTTCGGATACCAGCTCCAGTTTTCGAGCTTATAATCATCTGTAGTTAGACAAGCTTATTGTGATTCTGATTCTCATTTTATAATAAAAGGACGATTAAAGAGATTAGTTATTGATGTCCGTACCAAGGGTTGAACTGCAGATTTCTTTGCTTTGAGGTTCTGTAATATATCACAGATGTTGCTCCAGTCAGAAAAGTATCTGTGGACATGATTTCTATACAGATACAAGTCTAAATACTTACCTCTTCGATTTGCATTGCTCGTCGCGCCACATCAATTGGAAAGACCAAATCTGTTTTTGTTAAAACAATTTGATATTTTGTTTCATACCTGCACATTTACGATGAAGGGTCAGCAAGAACTTTTTTTGTGGAATTAACAATAAACTAGCAACAAATTAGTTTTCAGAATAATGCCATGAACTTATTAAGTACATTTAATGCACCTTTCCATCAGATCAATAAGTTCAAAATCCCTTGGCTTCATGCCCCATTTTGTGTCTATAAGCAGGCATACTCGCTTTAGACCGACACGTGTCATGACATACTCTTTCACCTACAAATGATACATGATCAGGACACAAAGAAACAACAATAAGAAACAGAAGCTTATCGGAAAGTAATGTAAAACAACATAAAGAGAAATCACCAGCAAATCGGAAAACTAACAAAAGCTTATTCACTAAACTTTTTTTTTGAAAAGGTTCAAGTACAAATCTTTTGATTGTAAGAGATGCATTCAAACAAGACGTAAGTTTATTTTTATCCTCCCTAATAAGTATTGTGTAATTATCAGATGGGCCTTTTTTTTCTCACGTTCAAGAGGTTAATGTAAATTTTTTCATAGACCTAATGACTCACCAGAGAAAATATTTATGCAAGGGAGAGGATACAAACATCCACAAAACTGAAATTTTTTAAAATTGTTACTCTACCCATATGGTTTCTAATACTGGAATGAAGGTGTAGTAAAGGGACTTATATATTAACAGTTGTAAATAAGGGTGCTCACTTCTCCATTCAGAAGGCCAGAATTTTAGTGTGAGCGACTGTTTGCTTCTTGTGATTATTCTCAACCATCACATACCTCACATTTTATAAATCTAAAGGACATGAAGTCATGTCATGCTATGATCACTGATCAACGTTCGACAGTGACTGCTAGTGTTCCCTTTCTTTTATTGAGTATTGTCAATGGTGGACGGCCATCATCTTTATCGTTTAGTTTCCCCAAAAGTTTTCAGTTTAACATGATTCCCCCTTTTCCTCTTTTTTTAAGTTATTGTTTCAAATACCAGTTTTTCTGAAGTAATGACCTAATCTAATGAGTCACCAATAAATCAGAACTCCAGACTGTCTGAAGGAAAATTAGAGATGGAGAAAGAGAGATGTGAGACATAACAAAAGTTGTAGTGCTTGTTAGAATACTCACAAGTTCCTCCCAAGCTTCCTTAACCTCTTCTTTAGCATAAGCAAAACCATATCCAGGCAAATCCACCATACATAGCTTTGGTCCGAGCTTAAAAAAATTGATAGTCTGCATTATGATGATAAGCTGTTAGTATGTCTATCAAATATATTTGGAGTTTCAGCTACAACAACACAAGCAGCACCTGTGTGAGGCCTGGCTTGTCTGATGTCCGTACAACACCCCACTGCCTGGTTAGAGCATTGAGTAATGATGATTTTCCCACATTTGACCGGCCTAACAGAACAATTCAGCACAAAGTACTAGTCAGTTATTCTATAATAAAGCTGAACTATATTCTCAGATAGTTCACAATATATTTCCATACGATTAAAATATAAATTACACCCTCCATCCACAATCTATTAACACTAAAACTATATTGGGACGTCCACGATCTGTTGACCCTTTCTATTTTGGGATATGGGCCCCACAATCACTTTAACACTTTAACACTTTATCACTGCACTTTTTAACACTTTAACACTTTAATACAACTAAAAATATTAAATGAGCCCACAATTATTCCACTAACACTTTAATTTATTATCGCATCATCAAAACACATTAAACTCTATGCCCAGAATTTTGGGTCAACAATTGGTGGACGGAGGGAGTATCTTGTAACAATGACATCCAAACAGGGGCATTAAAATAAACTGAATCAGCTATGTATCCAATACTTTGGTTTTCATGCATTAAATTTCCTTATAACATTTCTGTTTTAGAGTCTTTAGACAGTATATACATAGAAAAGCAGTCTCAAACTGAAGAAAGAACAATGAGAACGAAAATAAACGAATGGAGAACTTTGCTCAAGCAATTGTAAAATGCAATAATCGGATTAATCATTGTACCTGCAAATGCAATCTCAGGAAGCTCAGGAGGGGGAAATGATGAGGAAACCTTTGCAGCAGCAAAGAATTCTAATTTATTCCTAAATGCCTGCATTTGTGATCAAAGCAAGAGTAAGTAGCAACAAGTGATCATAACCTCAATGTAAGATCCAAACAACAAGTTATGAAGGTTTTATACAACCACATATGATAGCCCATTTAGTCTTGCTTTGGATTCTTAAAATGCAAAAGGAGAAACCACTGTGCAGCAAACACATGATATTGAATAGATCTTGATTGTGAATAGAAATCCAAATTTCATCTTAAGTGGATGATAGCAGGTACGAAGTATAATAGAAAGAATTAGAGCCAGGTGATATTCCAACCTGATACTCCAACAACCCACCTATATTACGTGTATTTCCATTTAGCCTTAGAGTTAACTTCAAATAGCAAACATGAAAATGGAAAACAAAATTCAAAATTGGAAGAGCGTAGTTTCATACTGGTACTTCAATGCGTTCTCTTTCTGAAATTGTTGAGAAGGGTATGTTGTCTAAAGGAGCAGGGAGCTCAATGTTGTAGCCGGACCTCTTAAAGTCAATTTCGCGTCTACGTCCTAATAACTGAATAAAGATTTCCCAGAAAAGGAAAAAAGAAACAAACAGTTACTAGTTAAGAATGACATATACAGTATCAAAGTGTGCCAAAGACATGAAGGTCAAATGGAGTTTACATTATCGTCTACAAAGGAAAGGATGGAAGGGCTAGGACATATGGCACGGAATTGCGCATTCTTTGACATTTCAATATCACTGCTTTCTGTCTTGTCTCTCTTCACCTGATTCTTACCTGGATATCATGCACAGAAGTCAAATTTAAGTAAAAGAGCCAAAGATTCATCCTTAAAGGTCATTCTGGTTTCGTACTAGGAGGTCAGTTTGGCAGTTCAATTATGTGAAAGAACCGTGTCGGCTCCTAGTTCTGGTGGCGATTACTATATTTGACAAAGTGAAGCCAGTCGTTTTTAATTGGCGTTATCACTAATCTGCTATCATACTATCAAATTTAGGATTCACTTGGACCTAAAAATCCTATCCACAAGCTTGATCCTTAAGAAAATATGTATTGCATGAGTAGTAAATAATCCATCTTTGGGTTTTCTAGAATCACGAGATGATTTAACTTTGCTGCAAGAAAATATACAAGATTAAAAGCTCACGATAATGAAATTCATGATTCCACTGACAAATGCAAAAATAACCTTCCATTTTGCCGAATTCTGGAGGAATGATATTTTTTTACAGCTATAAATAGAAATGCTAAACTCCACGTCATACAGAGACAAGGCTGACCGTGAGAAGAAAACCATACTGACCTGTATCAGATATGCTATCATCCAATCTCTTGTTGGATGTATCGTAAGGATCTATCCGGATACCTCGTTTCTTTTTCTTCCTGGGTCGCTCCCCTGCTAAATCTGAATCAGTAACCAAGAGCTTCTTTCTCTGAATCCTTTTGATGGGAGGTCTCTCAACAGAACCAACCGCATTTTCTCTCTGGTTCAACTCCTTTTGAGTGGCCAAAGGAGCTTTCCTCCTATCATATATCTTTGATCCATTCCCTAAGCCATTGTCTTTAATCTTACTGTTCCTCGATCTCTTATCAAGTGATTCACTTCCCGTGAACTTACCTCTCTCTGTCAACGATTTGTTTCTGTTAGAGTCCTTAAATTCAGAATCCTTTCTTCTTGACGGCTTCTTGTCATTACCCAGAAATGAGTTGAGCATATTTTTTTTCAATACAGACCTAGACTTTTTATCATTACCATCAAACGTTGTTTGATCAACTATTCCAGGATCACCACTAATTCTCTTCCTCTTCCAGCCTGAATTTCTATCTATAACCGCTTCACGCCCTTCACTCCCACCCTTCATTTTCGAATCCCTTCTTCCCCTGCTACGCATATCACTCGAATTTCCATTCCCATTGAAATACGGAACAGCATCTCTACCATTTTCTCTGCTTTGCAAATTTCTACTCCATTTCTTCTTAGCATCTCCTCCAGTTCTAACACCATTACTTGACCCTTTCGACTCATCCACTGCAGCTCTTACTTCCCTCTGGCCTTTACCACCATCACTATCCCTGGACCGTGGGGTTTTAAAACCATCTCCTGTCCCTTTTGAGTTCCCCGCCGCGACCCTCGGTTTTCTACTAAATTTAACAGAACCGCCATTGCTTGAACTCATTCTTAAAGGCATTGTTCTGTGCAGGGGCGGAGCCACGCTTGGGCTGGGGTTGGCTCAAGCCCACCCCAAACTGTTTTATTTGTTTTAATTTCTATTAGTTGAATTTGTTACTCGCCTGAATTTGATAGTACTAGCCCACCCTTCGTCGCCGTTGCTGCTGGAGTGCCGCCGCCTCCACCGCTGCTGGAGTTTGGATGAGCGTCGAATAGGTTAAAGGGGGAGGGGGGTTCTTTGGCAAATTAGGAGTATTTATTAAATTTATGCTCATATCCTATCTCCTATACGAAATTTTATACGTTTGAAATCAAAATTTCAGCATTAATATTATTTAATTAAAAATGTATGTTAATATTTATTGTCTCCGTTATAACTTTTTTTCCCTTTTGAACATATAAATTAACTAGTGTACCGCCCGTCAAAATTTTACGGGATCACTTTATATTGCAATTTTAAAGTAAAATTTAAAAGATAATCCAATTAATTATTTATTTTAAATTGATGAAAATGCAAAATTTTATTTTAAATTATTAATATAAAATTATATCAAAAGAAAAAGGTAAATGAGAGATAATATTTCGCATGTAGCATTATATATTTACAATATCAAGCTGTCCCTTTCATAGTCTTAGAAAATTAGATTTATAACAGTTTTCGAGCAGTCCTATTTATTCAAATTTTATTTTTCAAAACGTTAAGTTCGTTATACATGTAATAGAAAAATATTTTTAGTTGTGATATTATTTTTCAGGCACTTTCGTTTTGATGCCTAGACACCCGTTGTTTGGTTCAACCATTTGAAGGTAATATTCATTGAAAGTTGTATGCATTTTTAAATTAATACTTTTTAAATAGTTATATTTATTTCAAAAGTCTCTCATTATTTGGGCCAACTATTTCAAGGGATAACATTTGTTATGTTGCATTTCTCAAGTCGAGTGGCTATGTTCATTTTGAATATGAAGCCGCCAGTTGTTTGGATTATTTTGAAGCCGCCCGTTGTATGGACATTTTTTTTGACAATAGTCATTTTATGTCAAAAATTTTAAATAAAGTTTATTGATTTATTTATTTGAAAATAAATAAATATCAAAAAATATAATAATAGTTATAATAATAATAGTATAATTTTTTATTTTAAGATTATAGTATGATTATGATCCATTCGAAAAAAATAGCATTAAATTAAATAAAAAATAAGCAATAAAAAAATATGAATATCAATTATGTATGACATTTCTTGATTAGTTTTGTTCATTTTTAATGTCAAGCAACATGTTGATCGCTGTAATAGAAAAATAGATTATGAGAGATGACGTTTCTCAATGAGTTATACTCGTTTTAAATGTTAAGCCAATTGTACGTTGTTATATGGAAATAAATTGACGATTGATAACATTTTTCATGAGCTGTATTTTTCTATCAAATTTCTTGTTGCTCGAAAAAAAAAATGTCAATTAGAGGTATGATTTTTTCATGTAGTTATATTCATTTCAATGTAAAGTCATCCGTCGTTCAATATAAATATTGAATTATAGTTTGTGAAGCCGCCAATTATTTAGATATTATTGAGTAAAATTGGCTAATGTTAAGCCAATTGTACGTTGTCATGTGGAAATAAATTGATGATGATAACATTTTTTATGAGTTGTATTTTTCATATCAAAATTCTTGTGCTCGAAAAAAAATATGTCAATGAGAGGTATGATTTTTTCAAGTGGTTATATTCATTTCAATGTAAAGCCGTCCGTCATTCGATATAAATATTGAATTATAGAATGTCAAGCCGCCAGCTATTTAAATGATTATTGAGTAAAGTTGGCATTTATCAGAAATCGATTTATCACCTTCATACATACAAATTTCTTCATTCGTTCGTCCATACTCAACTAACAAACCATAAGTCGTAATAGTATAATTTTCCCGTTAACATGAAATCTTTTAACTATTTATCTACAATTCTTGCAACGTCCATCCACAGGTCTACTTGACATCTCTTACATCCTACATTTGATCATATTTTTCTAAAATGTATTTAGAGGAATGATTCAGTGGACTCATAAAAATCAAACCAAAATAATAATAATAATAATAATAATAATAATAATAATAATCCTATTAAAAAAAACTAAATTTCACTATAAAAATATTGAATCTTAACTGAAAAAATTACCAATGTGACATGCCACATTAGCGGTAGACATATCAAGCGCGGACACGGTGGATCATGGAGCGTTTCTGAATGTATTCATATTCATTTGTGGTTTAATATAATCCAATGTGGAATCACGATATTTAATATAATCAATTTAGCACTTCATACACTTCTTCATCCCTATGCCCCTACTAAACTAACAAATTATAATACGTAATGATTATTTGTAACCAGGAAAATTATATCAATGAGTTGTGTGATAGTTGAATTCGTTGATTGATTAATATGTTATCCTAAGTGGATCGTAGTAGTTGATAGTTGTCAGTTCTGATTGGATCAAATGTAAATATATTTATTGTTAATTTAAGATTCCTTTTCCAATCCATTATGTTTATTTTCCGGTGCATCTACATGTTTTGCATTGCAAAACAAATATTATGTGCATGTTTGAGCAATGAAAACTGTAATGTTTGATAAATAATATAGCCAAATGAGTATCTAAATTAATTCATGACATCATCGAATAAAGAAATCAAATTTTCATTTTTTTTATCATGTTCACTATTAAAATGATTAATATAAAATGATTAATAGTAAAGATATGGAGATATTATATAGAATAAGATGGAGATACATAATATATTTGAGATATTATTACCTAATATAGTCGAAGTCACGAGAATTTAGCAAAATATTCACGAAAAATCGAGAATAATCCACGCAGAAGAGAGATGCGTTTTCGTATTATATATATAAAAATATTGATGAGAAATATAAAATATGAAAAAGTAATAAGTTTTACATATTTAAATAGTTAATTTTTTTTCCAAAATTAAAACAAAATGTTATTTATAAGACAACTCAATTGGAAAAACATATCGTTATATATGGAACGAGAAAATATAAAATAAGCAATTTACACACATAATGTCTCTGTCATAATTGAGGTAAATTTGTAATTTTAAATTATTTTCAAATTATTTATTGTCTTGATGTTTCTTTTTATTGTTTAAAATTTTTAGTTATTTTTTTATAGTTTTATTAGATTTGATTTTCACTTTATTTGTATTTTTGTGTAGGAATTTGCAAGTTTTGGAGAAAGATGAGCTTGGAGAAAAGTCATGGAATATTGGCATATTTTTGCAAATATTAGAGCAATTTGGGAGTCAAGAATCAAGCAGTTGCTTATTATTATTATTATTATTATTATTATTATTATTATTATTATTATTATTATTAGGAGAATAGATATTTTTCTTTTGACGGTTTTTATTCGCTCGGAGTTGGAAGTTATTAGAGAAATTAGACTTTTTTACTGGAGGAAAACAATTGCGTCTTTGGTTTTTTTAGGATAGTTATCATTTATGTTTTGACTTTAAGTAGAATTTGAAGGAGAAGTAAATTGTTATTTTGATTCCTCTTATTGAAAGTTTCCATAAGTTTGTGCATAGTAATCAATTTCTTTTATTTCATTTCTTCCGTTCTTTGTTTTTAAATGCTTTTGTATTTTAATATTTTTTTTGTTTATTTTAGTTATTATGAGTGGTTAGATTTTTAATTCGGCAAGAATAATAAATCAATAGGCTAATAATTATGTGAGACCTAATTGTTATGTAGTTATTTTTGGTTGATTCCAAGTTATTCCTTGCGTTTAGTGTTTACTATTTCTGATTTTGTTTAAGTCTGATCAACTTAAATTTAATTGGAATACAGTCTCCAACCCGTAATTGTTGGAATATGACTAATTAGTAGCAAAGCTATCGTATCGGTAGTAGGAACAAACCACACTTTGGCCCGAACCATCACATATATTTGTAGGATTATTATCAGCAAACGTCATCTTTTCTAGATAAATCGTGATCATAATCAAACTTATCATTATACATCTCATTCAATTCCTGTCTACAACTATAAAAATAGATGGTAGTATTAATATGATACAAATTTTATTTTATTTTTATTTTTCTCAAGAGCAATAACTTTGAAATCTATATATATAAAAAAACTCACAAATAAGTTTCTCTGCTTTTTCTTTCTAACTATGAAATCTAAATGTAGCACAATTATGTTTATGTTAGATTTGATTTCATAAGTTTGTCAACTTTCCTTTTCTATTTTAATATCAACATACTTGACAAAGTTCATTTAATTATACAAATGAATCAATTCCTTACAGTTTATGATTAAAATTGCAAAGATGTAATTGCTCTTTATATGTTATTGAGGAGATTTTATAATTATGTATTTATCTTCATATCATATAGAATAAATGTGTATTAATCAATAACTAGCATTAAATTTGACTTAAAAATCTATAATATTAAAACCGGTAAATAAAGGTATTATAGCATAGATACTGATGTCAACAAATTATTTTTCATATAATAATATATCAGTTGAAATCAATTTTTTGATACTAACAAAAATGCAAAATCGACATACAAGTCTTTCAACTATTTCACACAATTATCCGTATTATGGTTTTTTTTCATTACGATATGTTTTAAACCTATTTGTATTTTCAAATTAAGAGTTATATTTTAGACAATCAATGTGAATTATGTGAGTTATTTTTCTATGAATGAGAAACTCTATTAGTCATATTTTTAATTAAGTAAAATCATATATCAGATCTTATGAAAAAAATTATCTTCAATGGTCAATCGGTACAAGTATCACAGACTTAGCTCCATACAAAATAGGAAAAATGTACAATGATCAACAAGTATAATTAAATCAAACGTAAAACCGGTAAAATTAAATTAAACGTAAAATTGGTAAATATAAGTATTATAATCATTTGATCAATTTTTACCAAAGAGAAATTTGTCATCCATTTATACACTAGCCCCCTTTAAAGATAACTTCTGGCTCCGCCTCTGGCTTATGTGGAAATACTAAATGCACACGAATAAATGACAAATATCAGATGCCAGTTGATAAGCAGACATGAACATGAACACTGCATACCACCAGTCGTCCTATAACAACAAACGGGAAAAATCTTCAGGACTATAACACACGATTAATAAACTTAGAACCATCTACCTAAACCCTAAAAGTATATCATGCGAGCCAATTCTTCTTTATTTACACACGATCACACGAAGCGAGGAAAAAAAAAAGAAGCCTTATTTTATGAAAAATGTAGCATTAGAAAAGGGAGAGGGAGAGAGAGTGGAATACCTGAATCCGAATGATTTATATGGTAACGGCTACAATTCGAGTCGAAAAGCAGAAGCTGAAAAAGTGCACATTAGCAGTTTGATGAATTGCTTGAGTCGGTACTGCGCTGAAATGAAGAAGATGGTTGGGTCAGACTTTTTTACACTATGCCCTTACTACTGTGCCAAATTCCTTTTAAATTTTAAATTCTCTTTTTTTTCAGTTTCTGCTATACTAGTGTTACCGAAGACACAAATAATAAAGAGTAATATAATAAATAATTAAAATTATAAGTCTTGTATGTCAAAGTAATATTATAAAAATTAGTAAACAAAATTAACATTAATAGAAAAAATTAACGTCGATATTATATAACATGTACTTACATAAATGTTCTACTACTCATTGTGGATGTTTTACCTAAAAGTGCTAGCAATAGAACTAGGTCTATCGTAGAACTAGTAAGTTAACCCAATGTCGAATCTCAAGGAAGACTTAGCAGGGAGATTAATCGTATGAACGCACACTCTAAACACTCTACGAAAGCAAGTAAATATTTAGGGGTTTTTGGTTTAATTATTAAATCCTAGACTTAATTAAAAGAAAGCAAATAAATCTAACTAAATCTAACCTAGGCTTGAAATAAAAGCAAGCAATTAAGAGCAAATAAAAGAATTCCTGTCTGTCACACGGGAGAAAGAATTAAACTAAGAGAAAAATAATAAATCTATCTAGGCATGAATTCAAAGGAAGCAGTAAGGAACAATTAAATCTAAACTAGAGAAAGCAATTAATTTACCTAACATGCTTGGAATTAAAACAAATCTAAATAACTTGAAAGCAATTAAATTGAATCTAGAAAACTAATCTAGGCTAAGCCAAGCAATAATCAAAGCAAGTAAAACTAATCTAAGAACACAAAATAAACTTACGAATTGAAGACGAAAGGAAGAACGAAGAACTTGAATAAATCTTGAATTAAAACTTGAATCTAAAGCTATAATCTTGAAAGCAATTATTTAAAAGCTAATCTAAACTAATCTAGAGTTCTAAAGGCTGAAAATAAGAGAAGAGAAGTTGTCTTTTCGTTCCCCATTGATTATATATATATAGAGTCTCAAAAACCTACTCAAAGAAGGAAAAAATCTCTCAAACCCGTTGGGCTGAGCAGGGCGCCCAACCCCCTTGGCAGCTGCCAGGTCCGAGCTGCAGTCCGCTGCGCGCGACTTTTTTGTTTTGGCCGTATCTCCCTCGTCCGAACATCAGAATCGACCTCCGTTTTTTCCTACGCGCTCCTATCGAATCCTTCTTCGATATTATGCTTTTATATCATCTAAATTTTATCTTCACATTTCACTCATTTCTTCAATTTTTTGCTCATTTTCTTCATTCTCTTCCAAAAGTCTTCACGAATCCAACTTTGCCTAAAACACACAAAATAAACATGTAAAAACGAACAAAACATATGAAAACAAACTAACAATAAACTATAAAAACCACACAAACATACTCCAAACAAATCCCCCACACTTAATCCTTTGCTTGTCCTCAAGCAAACTCATTCAAATTATTTACAAAACATGAACTTAAGAAGTGATAATGACTTTGGCTTCAGAAATTATCCAAAAACAAGATACCTCATGCAAAGCACTGCACCATTCACTAAGCAAGTCATAGCAAGTTTCAACTTCTAACCTCTTGAACATAAATCCTCACGACATGGGTATAAATGTGAAAGTGAACTCGCATCTCTCAAGTGTTTAGATTAGGACAAAGAAACACTCAACTCAAGTCACACAACTCGCCTACCATAAGCTTGCATGTCAGTCTCACCTTTCCACTACTAAAATGTGTGCTTAAGACAAAGATCAAATATGACTTTATTTTTGGTTGTAATGTAGGCTCTTTGGTAGGTAAGGAAATTTGGCTAAAGTGAGTTAACAACCCTAAAGGCTTATTTACTCTCTTTTCACTCTCATTTCAACACTCAATTCCCCTCACACTACTTCAAGCCATATCACAATAAAGCTCAAAACATAACCAAGCACAATTATAATCTCATCTTTTCCTTCTACCAACTTATGCTCTTATTCAACTCCTTTTTTTTTTTTTTTTTTCTTTTCTTTTCTTTTCTTCTTTTTCTCTTTTTTTTTTTTTAAACTTGAGCTTATGTAGGTAGAAAGTACTAACTAATAGGTACCAAGATCATTTCTTCTATCTCATTTCCCAATATTTTCTTTTGAAATTACACACCTCATATCATTCACAAGTTAATTCTCTTCCCAAGGCTTTTTCAAAGAAAATTAGGTCTAAAATAGACCTCAAGGATCAAAGGGGCTAACTAGGATAATATGAGTGAATTTGGACAAGGAAAAAGGATAAGAAGGGCTAAGAAAAACGGCCTAAGATCCTTTCTTCGTCATAAAGCACACTATGTAATCTCAAGGGAGAAGCCAACACAAGTTTTAGAGACAAAATTGCATGCTTGAATATTCACACTCATCAAAGAAATATGACTATAATGATGTAATAGTCAAAATAGGCTCAAATGATTCATGTTCTTAAGAGGCCAAAAGTCTAAGTTCACCATGGAATACTTAACAAACAATGACATGCTTCACATATCATTTTTAAAACAAAACACAAATAACATCATTAGCCCATCATCACAACTATCACTCATGCTTGAAATGACCCAAACAACATGCTAAGACACAAAAATAAAAAAAAAAAATTAAGCATGCTTCACAAAACAAGAAAATAAATAACACCACTAAAAAGTTTCTAACCCCCTCCCCCACACTTAAGAGCAAGCAATGTCCTCATTGCACCAAAAATAAAAGAGACGGAGTTTAGAAAACTTCACAAAATGACGACACAATCGGCATCAATCTTCACGAGTCACACGAACTCTAAAGCTAAGTACCTACACAACACAAACAAAACACATAAAAGCATAATATCTACTAGCACACTAAAACAAAACACAAAAACAAAATAAAATGAGAAATAAAAGGAAAACGAGAATAGGAATAGAGCGCAATGTGGAGTGAAATCGAGAAGAAACTTGAACAACCGAAACTTCTTGTGGGTGGTCGCCAAGGGTGGATGAGCGGCCGCCTGCTCTCAGATCCAGAGATTCTTCTTAAGCCTACATTAGAAAATGAAAAAATTAATAATACAATTAACAAAAATCACAAAGAAAAATAACAAAACCGTGGGTTGCCTCCCACGAAGCGCTTGTTTAATGCATTAGCTCGACATAATTTTCCATTAACCAAATCCCGCATAGCTAGCAACGTATCTCTTGTGGCAGTCACAAACCCTAAGAAACCATTAATCGTTCTTGATTGCACTTTGGGCTTGTCTTCCACATTGGCTTGAAAATCAAGGATTGGTTCATCTTCAATGCTCATCTCCCCCACACTTATTTGAAACTCCACCTCAAATTTCTCATAGTCATGCCACTCAAACCAAGGTATATCCCTAATGTGAGCTTCATCGTCCATATGTGGAAGAAAAGTGTCGATAACATCATCTTCTTGCAAGCTTATCATACAAGCCTCCTTCACTTCCTCAACTTGCTTTAAATTGCTCAAATCTTTCTCAATGATGAACTCTTTCTCTTCAATAAGCAATTAAATTGAATCTAGAAAACTAATATAGGCTAAGCCAAGCAATAATCAAAGCAAGTAAAACTAATCCAAGAGCACAAAATAAACTTACGAATTGAAGACGAAAGGAAGAATGAAGAACTTGAATAAATCTTGAATTAAAACTTGAATCTAAAGCTATAATCTTGAAAGCATTATTTAAAAGCTAATCTAAACTAATCTAGAGTTCTAAAGGCTGAAAATAAGAGAGGAGAAGTTATCTTTTCGTTCCCCATTGATTACATATATATAGAGTCTCAAAAACCTACTCAAAGAAGGAAAAAATCTCTCAAACCCGTCGGGTTGAGCGGGCGCCCAACCCCCTTGGCAGCCGCCAGGTCCGAGCTGCAGTCCGCTGCGCGCGACTTTTTTGTTTCGGCCGTATCTCCCTCGTCCGAACTCGGAATCGACCTCCGTTTTTTCCTACGCGCTCCTATCGAATCCCTTCTTCGATGTTATACTTTTATATCATCCAAATTTTATCTTCACATTTCACTCATTTCTTCAATCTTTTGCTCGTTTTCTTCATTCTCTTCCAAAAGTCCTCACGAATCCAACTTTGACTAAAACACACAAAATAAATATGTAAAAACGAACAAAACATATGAAAACAAACTAACAACAAACTATAAAAACCACATAAACATACTCCAAACAGTGGACTCATTTTATATGTTCACCGCAGTTGTAGCACTCCGATATCAACAATGTATGTCAATACGGCTTAGTTTTTCTTGTAAAAAGTGTGTGTGTGTGTATGTGTGTATATATATACATTTTTAGCATACGGCGGACATTTGAGCATTCATCATAATATATATTATACATTTTGAATATTCCTTTTGCATAAAATATATTAAAAAAATACATAACTTTAGTGTCGTATATATCGATCATAACTTAAAAAAATAATTCTTTGAATTACTATATTTTTTGATATTATATTTAAATTTGTATAGTTATTTAAATACTTAGTAATTGCTATGTTCCTTTAGCAAGTTAACACGTTTTTAAAATAAAAATAAAAACTATATCAAGAAATTAAGCAATAAATTATGATTACAATAAATTTATTGATCAATTGTTTTAAATCTATCTTGGTTTTTTATTTCACAAAAGTTCTATTAATTATTAAATTTGTTTGTAACCATGTATCTAAATTTTCTATTGCCACAACAAATTAAATTTTACACAAATTATCAATAACAAATAGAATTGAAAAAGTAAATAAATAACATATGGATATAACAAAATAAATAAATTCATAGAATAATTCAATGCAAAAATATATATATTAGAAAATAATGAAACACTATTTAAAATTTAAAATATATTTATTACCAAATCCATTGGACAATTCACAACTCTTTGAAATAAATCATGTTTATAAATCCATTGGACAATTCATATATACTTTTTGGAGGAAAAATGACATTTTTGCAATTATTGTCAACAATTATACTTTTATATATTGTATAGATTGTTAGTACTTCATCCATCCTCTATTTAGTGACTCAAACGCACATGATTTTATGTAGTTTGATAATCTATTAATAAATTAAAGTGTTAAAGTGGAATAATTGTGGGACCATCTAATATTTTTAATAGTATTAGAGCGTTAAAATGTTAAAAAGTATAGTGTTAAAGTGTTAAAGTGATTATGGGGCCTACGTCTCAAAATGGAGGACGTCCCAATATAGAAATAGTGTCAGTAAATAAAGGAAATAGAGAGTATTTGTAATTGTGATATAATTACCCCAGTTAATTACTATAAACTATTGTTTCCGGGTATTAGTATCGTCTCACGAACTTCATGTAACCCAAACCAACCTTTACAAATTAGTGTAATGGTTATAATATTGATTATTTTCTCATTAATGGGTATTATTTTTGTTCACAACACGATACTATATTCACCAAAATTAATCATGCATCTTGTAATGAATAAGGTTAGTTAGATTAAGATATTTAACACAATTACTTTTACTTTTAGTTATCATATATAAACATAAGTGTTGGAATCTAATCAATAAATTCCCTAATATTTTTGTCTTTCTTCTATTCATTCGTATGACTACTTTGCATGGAGTTGAATGGTATGAAGAAAGGGGGAAAAGAAGTTAACAAATTCCTAGAGACAAGGAAGACCTTGTCAAAGGTTGTTGGAACACTCGTGCAATACTTGTCTAAGTATTGGACGTGAAAAGTGGAGTGCATGGTCAAAGCTCCATTACTCCACTACTATGTCACGCATGTGCTTGGCTTGGAGCTCATGTTTCAGCAACTATATAAGGAAAATGAGATATGCAGAAGATATGGATAGATAAGAGGAAAACATTTGCTACCTAGAACATTTTTAGTCGAGAGTTACAAGTATAATACAATTAACTTAGTGGATAGTTAGTTTATTTATGTTAGTCTTTCCATTGATATTTTTCTCAATTTTTTTTTAATTCACTATTACTTAGTTAATATTTTGGCATTAAGGCAACTGCAAGATATAATTATTATCTTGCCAAAAAAACCATCTTAGTATCCATTGTGTTTCTTTGTATCTTTCTGTTTCTGTTGCTTCGGTATTTGAAAAGGTGCCCGCAAAATAAATCTATGAGGATACTTCCGTGCACCGGCCCCCAACAAATACCAACAATAAGTTGTAGCTTCTTTATAATATATATTTTAAAACAAATCACTTATCAAAATAAAATTGCTCAAAACAAAAAATCGTAATGATCAAGCGTGATCTATTTACGAGGTTAATAAGTTTGCTCAACGAGCCTATACCAAATCAAACACCAAACATATTGGCTCGTGTACATTGGTGGGCGTGACTTGTAAGCACTCACACGTATTACCTCCATCTCATCTAATTAAGTACATTTACTATAGATCCAAGAACCAAGAGAGTGTGAAATATGCGGCTGTAATTAATTATGAGGAGAGAGAGTTAATTGTAACCAAGTATTCATTGTCATTTTAGAAAATTGGTCTAATTGTTGAGACGGACTAAAACGGCAAATGTGTCTAATTAAATGAAATGGAGTTAGTACTAGATAGCTAAATTGATGATGGTAAAACTTCAAAGAGGTCAACTAGCTACAAATATTTGAAATGAAAGTTAAAGTTAAATTGAAGATATGTTTTCATTAATGTTTGATTTATTAATAAGTGATAAAACGCTTCTCGTTCAACTTTGGGAGGTCCGAATCATCTGTGAAAGTATTGTATTGTACTAAAACACTTGTACACCAATAACAAATTTGAAACATCATAATAATAAAAATATATGTATTATTATGAGAATGTAAAATATTAAAATACCAATAGATACCATTTGACATCTCTATGAAAGACGCATCTCAACAGCAGATCGGCGGTGGACACGACTAATTTTTTGATACATACTGATATGATACACGGGGAATTTAACCTTTCAATTCACCCTTTCCTATTTTACGTCGTGTTTCTCCTTTTATATTTACATTTCCAAATTTCTCCCTAACAACTGACCACCGGCACATTTGGCTGCTGTACAAGCAGCGGCCTAATTTTGTCCTTCCACAAAAAATTACTCTGCACTCTCGCCTCCCCTGCGTTCGTCTTCACCTCCAATACCGCATATTTATCAGTCAACCGGTACACCTCCATTCCCACCAGGAAATTACCGTTCTGCCCTTCTATCTCCACCCCCCACTCCTTCTTCTGCCTCAGGTTCACCCGCCCCTCCTCCGCCTTCGCCGCCTCCACCACCTTCTCCATCACCTTCTCCGGCGCCTCCTCCACCGTCAGCCGCTCCACGTCTTCGACCGATTTGTGGTTCTCCCGAAACATCCCCGACAGATCCAGCCCCGAGGAGAAGGAGATGATGTCGAAGGCGTTCAGATCCACCGGCTTCTTATCCTCCTCCATCGCCAGCCTGCAATAATCGATTTCCTGCAACTTCACGGCTTTATACCCCTTTCTGAACCACGGATCGTGCTTGATTTCGTCCATGGTGATTCTCGTCTTCGGATTCGTGTCGAGGAGGCGCGACAGCAGCCGCTTTAGCCCCGGCGACATCCACTTAGGGCACCGAAACTCGCCTTTGTAGATCTTCCGGTACATGTTCATCAGATTCGGGTCGTTGAACGGCAGATACCCCGCCGTGAGCACGAAGAGGATGACGCCGCACGACCAGACGTCGACCTTCGCGCCGTCGTAGCCGCGCTTCGCGAGGATCTCCGGCGCCACGTACGCCGGCGTGCCGCACAGCGTGTGGAGGAGTCCGTCGGCGTGGATCTGATCCGTGAGCGCGCTGAGCCCGAAATCGGAGACCTTCAGGTCCTCGTTCTCGTCCAGCAGCAGATTCTCCGGCTTCAGATCGCGGTGGTAGATGCCGCGGGAGTGGCAGTAGCTGACGACGGAGATGAGCTGCTGGAAGTATTTCCGGCTGAGAGCCTCGGTGAATCGGCCTTTAGCGACCTTGGCGAAGAGCTCGCCGCCCTTGACGTACTCGAGGACGATGTAGATGACGTTCCGAGTGGCGAGGACCTCGAAGAGCCGGACGGTGTAGGGGTGGCGGAGCTTGCTCATGATGGAGATCTCCCGCTTGATGTTGGCCATGAGGTTGGCGTCGTTCTTCAACCTGCTCTTGTGGATGACTTTAATGGCGACGTCCTGGCCGGTGGCGACCTCCTTGGCCAGGTAGACCTTGGCGAAGGCGCCGCAGCCGAGGAGGCGGCCGAGCTCGTACTTGTGGAAAAGTGCGCTTTCCGATGACAAAGCCATGACCGTCATGGGAAAGGCGGCGTGTGCACGTGCCGGAGGCCTCTTGGATTATCGGATGCTAGATGATCAATCCAGAGACCTCTTCAGAGGAGGAAAAGGGAATGATTTTTTTTTTATTTTTTTTATTTTTTTTAAAATATTGGTGGAGAAATTTGCCGCGAATGAATGGATATAGGTTGGAAAGAGATGGGCAAGTAATAGTAGGTTAGGGAGTGGCTGCCTTTATGTCTGGTTATTTAGAGAGGGAGAGAGAGAAAGAGAGGAGAGAGAAAGGATCCGATTGGAGGTTTTGAGTTGTTCGCGGGCATTTTTGTGGTTCTTAATATAGGCCCTCTTCATCTAATGTTCTCTTTCAAATTTTGTTAATACGTGTCATTAATTAATAATTTAATATTGGGATCATCCTACTGTGTCTCAAATTTTAATGTTTACTAACTTTGTGTATGTTTTTTCAATAAATTTATTTTATAATGATTTAATTTAATTTTAAAATTATTTTTCAAGGGTTCACTCATCCCCTCATGAAGCTATACTAAGTAGGAATAAATGATCGTGTTAGTAATCAGTGACGGAGGCTCATAAGGCAAAATAATTATAAAGTTAAAATTTCTCGAGCTCGAGAATGTTCTAAAACTAAAAATAGTAAAATAAAGGTATTAATCTGATCATAATGTCATACTATATATTACAATATTTGAAAATATAGAAGTTAAAAATGATAATTATAACATTTCTCTTATATTCTTCATCTTTTGAAATCATTGCATTATAATTATAATATTATTAACTCAGTGGATACGAGGTAGTAATCCAGGATCACTTAAAAAAAATTCTAACATTAATATTATTTTTTTTCCCTACGATAAAACTTGAGGCTCGACAAGCATTGTGTAATATGATAGCAATAGTTAGGGATTGAACGAGAGATGCTAAATTGCAAAAATATACAAGTTATTTTTTCATATAATTATAACTAATTTATGAAATTACCAATATACCCTCTCTTTTTTTTTCCTTACAAACTTCCAAGCAATTCATATAATATATTATGACTAGTATCTATCCATTGAAAACAGATTATGCTACATAAAATTCACCCATTCTAGCAAACGAAAATACTCTATATGAGTACTTGCTTTGACTGATTAATTTACAAAACGACAAGGAAGTTTGCAGTGTGATTGAATAATATAAATACTCCGTAAATACTATATTCTCTCTTGCTTCTAAGCAAATACTAATATCACATCGAGTAAAAATAATAGAAATGAAACTAGCTCAACGTTTAGATTAATGGCAAATTATATGTAGTAGCTAGGTAGGTAGCTAGGGCATGTACAATTTATTGCCACATTTACATCTCCAAGCCTCCGGGTAGTACTCCGTCGTCACCCGTGTCCCCGGCGGCACCGGCACGTGCACCGGTTTGCACGGCATGCATCTGCCGCACTTCGACATGCAACGCGGCGGCGACGATCCTGGTCCTCCCAGTAGCACCCTTCTCGCTCCTCCTCCACCTATCTCCATAATATTGTTTCTCTCTATATTCTGCACCGAAATTTTGAATTCATAATCTACGCCGCAAATGAAGTCAATAATATATGTATATAGTTTTCACTTGTTGAAATATGAGGTTATATTACAACTAATATTCATTTTTAGTTTATATATCTGTAAAAAATGCCATTTTATTTCAACAATTGAAAAGTCACCCAAAAGTTGCAAAAAGATGTAAAAATGGTGTGAGTTTGGTATAAAATCCATCACTTGACACCTAGTTCATTTTAATTATCATAAAATAGATGTTTGTAATTAAACATAAAAATGAATGATCATGCCCTCTTCAAAAAAAATAAAAATGATCATTGTATATATTTTATTTTGTATATTTGCCGACAGGAATAGACAAAGATCATTACTGATTTCGTCGACACATGCAATACTCAAACACCCAAACACTAAAATGGCAAAAAAGTGGCGACTGATGAAGTCAAAAATCAAAAACACTAAAATGGAATAAAAGTAAAAAATAAACAAATAAACAATTGGCTTCAGAAAACGGGAAAATGGTAAAAAAACCTGTAACAGATATTTTTATTTTTTTTATATAAGAGTGATAGAGCAGAAGCTAACGTGCGCAGCGGGGCCAGGGTTTCACGGGGATGGAGCAAAAAACAGCTCCGCCCCTTGCGCTGCTATCTAAAATTTAACAATGACGACAAACGTGCACCCCCCCTGTTCCCGCTAGCAAAAGAAAGTCAAGTTGGCTAAGTGGCGCCTTCTAAAAGGCATGGGTCCTTGTGATCCTGGGCCCACTCTTACTGGGCCGAAGGCCCAAATCAGAACTTTGGCGCAAAAATCAAAATAATGGGAATCTCTACACATTATTAATTATTTAAAAATATATTTTATGACATCTTTTTTATTTTAATTTTTTTTTTTGTAAAATTTGTTAAAATTAAGGTTGAAAAGCTATGGGATGTAAGATGTTACTTTTCCTGGCAAAGTTTAATTTCAAACTCATTCCTCCTAGGCTTGTCACGTCAAATAGTTCGAGGAAATAATGATTTTTATGTGAATTAGATTTGACTATATCATGTGCTAAAAAAAAGATTTGACTACATGATGTTAAAGAAATATTTGACTATATGATAATAACGCATCTATCAAATCAAATAAATCTCCCACAAAGAAAGAAGGAAAAATGAAAAGGAATGAATAAATCCTAATGTAATTCAAAAATTTCAATGGTGTATCATATTAAATAAAATAAAAAAAATTGATTATTCAAACGCTCCATATTGGCTGGCTTTGATGGACCTCCACCAAATACTTGTCTATTATGATCATTTAAATTTAAATACCACTAAATCAAGATCAAAATAGGGGAAAGTTCAAATAATTGAGGAGCATTCTAGCAATTCACAGAGCAAGTGTCGGAACCACATGCAGTAAATTAACAAAATATGTGGATTTCAAATTAATTTACTTTTACCATATAAACCAAAGAAAGATTAAATAACCAAAAAAAAAAAAAAAAACTACGGAATGTTAATTATGAAGGAATAGAAAAGAGAGTTTGCCTTTTTGGAGCAGAACACATTACCTTCAAGTAATTATCAGCTTTAAGATTGAATAGAAACTTGTTTTCTGCAAACAATTAATTGAAAAAAAAAAGAAAAAGATTTGATTAGCCCGGCACTGATATATTAGATCCCACTGTCTATATCTTTTATAAATAAAAAAAATTAAAAAAAAAGGGCATATACACAATGACACACATAAATATCTGAGATGGAGTGAGAAATGAAGATGAACAGGAAAAAAAAAAAGAATTAATTAATTGTTGAAACAAACCTGAGTAATTTGCATTGTAGATTGGGAATCCAATGAGGCATAAGCAGCAGCAACAAAAGAAGCAGAGTATAGCGTGAAGAGGGAGTGTTTTGGTGGATAAATTCATAGTGAGTAGTAGCTTAGTACAAAATCTCAATGTAATGATCTCATCTCTGCAGCCCCATGCAAGTCTTCTTCTTCTTTTCTCTTGTTGGGGCAGTGGGAATTGAAGTAAAAAGAAATTGTTGAGTAATTAGGAAATAAGTGAAGTGAAAATGAAAAAAAAAAGTGTAATACAGTAATATAAAGAAGGGGAGGGGAGGAGAGGAGGGGCAGATGGTGATGGGGAAAAGTATGGTCAATTCCTAAGCATTGCCAAGTTTGGGGTGAGATTTGATGTGGCAGCCTTTACTTTTTTATATGTTCTTCATTTCCCTAACTCTCACCAAATGGAAATGGATTGATCCCCACCACCAACTCCCACCTCTCTTTCATCATTTCTCTAATATACATACAACTATCTATGTTTACTCTGTTATCAGTGAAGTTAATACAGTTCCACTTCACTTACTTTAACCTCTTCAGAGGGAAAAAAAAAAAAAGCAGCAAAATCTTTGTTGTCCAAAGTGGTCTTTGGAATGATAATTCTTCCATGACAAAGCAAAATCTAAATATGGTTACATTTATTTATAATTGAAATATAAATTTACAATTATGAATAGGGATGTCAATTTAGCCTTAATAGTCCGGAAAATAGTGGGTTATGACTGAAAAATTTTAGCTCGAAATAATAATAGCCCGAAAAAGGCCGAACTTAGAAAAGCCCGAGCCCCATAGAACTAGACCGAAAAGCTAGGGGGTTGGACCAGTGGATTAGCCCCCTGTCAAACTTCATATACAATTTCATTACTTTGCTTATAAATTTAATTTCATTACTTTGTTTATAAATTTCGTAATAAGGTCGCGTTTTAGATTGTTATTGAATATGTCTTCTTTTTTTTTAATATTGAAATTGTAATTATCATTTTCAATTCTACGTGTTTTCTCTAACATTTAATGAAAATTTAATAAAGGTAAGTATTTAGAAAAAATGCTTGTTAAATTCTTACCATTTATAAAGATATTTATTGAGTTTTATACAAATAAGTGTTGGAATGATACTCATTTTTGTGTCTCATACGAGGTCAGGTGTATTGGATTGAAAAACATGACATGTTTTTTGATACAAGAATATGGTAATCACTAAAATTCTACATGTAGATTTTTTTCTGAAACCATCATGATCCGACGGGGTAGTCTAAAGACCGAAGGGTTAGGATTAGGGCAAAAGAATTTGACCCACAAAAAATTTAGTCTGACTAACTTGAACTTAAAATAGTTATTGACCGATTAGATTGACTCAAAAATTGAGTGGATTATCTGATTAATGTCTCTAATTAATTATGAATCTGCAATACATGGAAAAAAGGGAAAAGAAATTAAAGAAAAAGGCATAGAACGTCTATTGAAAAATGGTAGATCATGGGGAAGAAAGAAATAAGTAATTTTATTTATGCATAATAAATTGGGAGATTAAATGTTTCGGAGTATGGTTTCTTCTTCTTTTTAATAAATAAAATTGTTCACCAAGATTTTTGGAATAAATTTTTGAAAACATATCACATTTTTGTGGAATTATTTACAATTTAATGCCCAACAAATAAGGTCATGTAACTATGGCAAATGAATACTTGTTTTAGTAACATTTGTATTAAGATTCCAACGCCAAAAAGATCCAAACAAAACATTAAAATCAAGAATATGGTACATATATAAGAAATAAATCCTAGTGAGGCTATTTGAATGTCTACGGTACTGTACTTACAACGAAAAATCAATGGGCATATGCACGTTCCTTTTTTTTTTCTTTCTTCTATTTTTTTTGGCTTTATTTCTTGACGAACAATGTAAGCACAACTTTATCGCAAACCCTATTGAAACGCCTATCATGATATATTAAAAATTTATCTTTGAACGAAAATTAAATCAAATTTACATATGATTAAGGGTTCTACTTCTACATTCAAAAAAATACAAATGCCAATTACTTATTACGAAGTACTACTACTATATAAAACTAAAAACGCATGATTTTGAGTGTAAAACCATTATTAGTTAATACTGTATAGTAAACGTGACAAGACATCGCAACAATATTCTGACTATGTAGCATGAAATTATTGGACCATAAGATTACAAATGTACGTGGTGAAGTAGCAATCACAAATATGGTTAAATATGCTATAAACCAATAATTTTATTTATCTTTGCCGGAACAAAAACATTACGAAAAAACAAACAAGAATTCAAAGCACAAAATGAAAACAAGAACAGCATTTGCATGAGCCAATTTTAAGAAAACGATATATAAGTGACACTTGGGACCCACTTTCGACTTAATTAATACCCACTGTTTACCCCTTTTCAATAATAATGGCCTATAAATTACACTTCTCACTTCAATTCATTTACTTGTATAAGTATAATTAATGTGTGTGCCCTTAACCTTAAGTAACAAATATTAATTTCACTTCCATCATCATATCTTTACTATACTCAATCATGTGAATGTTATGTCAAATAATTACTTCACAATTATTATTGTTCTTCAATATCGATTTTTTTAGTTGAAATCGGCATTATATTGGTTGTTAATATAGCCCTCACATGCATGGATAAAGTCAAATTTGCTTGGCCATGCGATAAATCCAACTTTCTTCATAAGTCATAACCATACATATAAAATAAAATCATAGGTCATTCTTGTTAACTATTTCAACAACCTATATAGTTCAACTATTTGAATTTGTGTTCGCATAATATACAAGCAATTGAAAAGCAACTACTAGCTATATAGCTTCCCTATCTAATTGAAAACGTGCAACAAATTGCAAAAAGTCCTTATCATGCATGAGAAAGGAGTATTGTGTGAGATTAATTATCTAATTAGAAATCAACAATATACTTCAAATTTGCATTTCCATTCACATATAAACAATTTAGGGTGAACTTTAAATATACCCAAAATAAATAAGTGTATAAGATTTATACCCACAAGTTTAAAACTATAAGTTTTATACCCAAAATCAAATGAAAAGACAAGAATAACCTCCACCTTTACTCACATTCAAAATAAAACAAAAAGAAAGTGGGCCCCACTTTACTATTTACTCTTAAAATTAAAAATAAATCTACCGTGAACTCTCTCCCTCTCACGCTCTCAATACCGTGAACCGTAACCCCCCTTTTTTTTAACAATAACCGTGAGGCATAAATTTGTCGGCACCGGAGAGAAGAAGCAAAGCAATGTCCAATGTCGAGCATAATTTGGATAACGAACACGAAGCCGATGTAGGTCTGTCACAGCCACGTCGCCGAGTTCCGACGAGGGAAGAACGGGAAAATATTCCGGATCCGCCGCCGCCGGTGAGTTCAATTTTTAGGAAAAAAAATTATATTTAAAGTTTTTTTATTGAATGTTCAGTTTATTTTTTGTGAATTTTAAGCATGTTTAGAGTTTTATGATTTTAGAATAGAATTAGAATTATAATGTGTTTATTTCCTTCGATTTGTATGCTTCAGTTGGGTTCGAATTCATGAAATCTGTATGTATAAATCTGGAAATCTGGAACATAGATCTGTGTAGAAGAAGAAGTTACTGTTTAAGTTCACGGTTTGATTTAAGTCAAACCGTGAGATCTCACGGTTTGGTTTAAGTTCTGACCGTGAAATGAACTTTTAAACCGTGAGGTTTACATTTAACGGTCACGATTTTAACCAAACCGTGAGCTCACGGTTAGATTGAAACCGTAAGCTCCACGTGGCTTAAATCAAACCGTTAAAAGTAGTTCTCACGGTTAGAAATGAATTGTAACCGTGAGACCTCACGGTTTAACTTATGTTTAAACCGTGAGAAGCTTTTTTTTAAATGCTAATTAATTAATTAATTCTCGCTTTTTGTTTATTTCTTTTGCAGCCTAGGTTTAATTGGTATAGGCCATGTATGCAAGGATTCTCGGGTGAAATAAATTGTTACCATCGGGACTATGCTATTCCGTCGATCATAGATTCGATTATGCGTATAGGCGGAGAGGAATTGGTTAGGCAATTCAGCGAGGACATCTCCTTTCGCCCGGTTGTGCACGATGAGGAAGACCGGCAATGCGAAACGTGCCTTGCACGAGCTCTAATCCCGAGAGCTATGGAGGGGCGACGAACATGAATTTGAAAGATTGTTTCATGTCGGTGGCCAGGATATTCGGTTTGGGCCTGAAGAATTCTGCCTTGTCACCGGATTAATATTCGGTGAGTCGTCCTTTAATCCTCACGGCAACAACCACATTATCCCAAGTACGAGTCCTCTACCATACTTACTACGGCGGCAATGGAGTTAAGGTGAAAGTGAAACAATTGTGGAAGGATTTTACTAATGCGTCTCGAGTTATAGGGTCGTTGGATCAATACTTGAAGGCCGCTAACATCCTTTGCTACTACTACTTGATATTGTGTAGAGACTACGATAGAAACGTTGATGATTGGGTGTGGACGTTGGCCGAGGACCTACAGCGATGGGGGACTTTTCCGTGGGGATCATGGGGATTCCAAATAATGTGCCACCAGCTCGGAGTGGCAAAGAAGGACCCCAAAGAAATTGGAGGCAAAGGTACTTCTGTTACCTACCATTTATATGGTCCTGTCTGCGCGTTGTATTTTTGGGCATTCGAGGTCATTCCAAGTTTAGGGAGAAGTGTGGTAGACGCTTGAACAACCACCAATATCCTCGACTAAAGCGATGGGAAATGGATGGCTTAACCAATGATTTTGTTAATTTTTTCAACAATCTAAGGGTACGTCATTAATTTTAATTTTATTAATTTTAAATCAATAATATTATAATATTATTCATGAGGTTTAATTTCTTTAATCAATATGGGTGAATTAATTAAGTTGTTTTGTTTTTTTATTTAATTTGATTAATTCTCGCATATATTCTAAGTCACACGGTTGAATTTTAAAAAAACCGTGAGATCCACAGTTAAAAATCAAAGAAACCGTGAGATCTCACGGTTAGTAGAGTGAATAAAGAACCTCACGGTTCGATTAAGGATGTGACCGTGAGGTCACGGTTAAATTTGAGTTCGAACCGTGAGATACACTTTTCACGGTTAGAACTCAAATTTAACCAGTGAGCTCACACGGTCAAATCCTTAATCAAACCGTGACAAACCGTGATAAACCGGAGTATATATATATATTTTTAATTGTTATGTTTTATTTTTTGCAGCTCCTAGTAAACCCCACGCTCGAACCCGATGCTGAGTAAATGGCGTCGTTTTATTTTTTAAGCATTTTCGAGAATCGAGACCCATTGATAGTTCGATTTCAGACGATTACGCGTCACTCATGGAAGAAAGCGCCTCCAGCCCAAAGGCAATCGAGGGAAGCCAGAGGTATGGCAAGAGTGATCGATCGGCTAAGGTGTCGAGATGTTAGGGAAGTAGTCCCCGGTCGTGGTCGCCAATCTCGTGCCACCAGGGCAAATTCTGATGGTGGACGTCCTCTTCAAGCCGAAAGGGCTCATCCCAGCACATCGAAGAGGCCGCGTGTCGATACTTCTATCCTCAATCGGTCCCCAGGCCTCGTCTGTTGTGTGCATGGGACTCCGTGCCCCCGAGGATATGATAACGACGCGTGGGCCGACAAGTTCATGGAGAAATTGGCCCAAGACCAGTCGGAGACCGGGGTGATGGCTCGTATCGCCAAGTCCATAGCCGGACACCTCAAGGGGATCTTCGGGAAGTCGAGGAGTTCCTCGAGCCGTAGCTCTCAATCTCATCGTCGAGCACCGTCACATGCCAGCAACGTGCCCTCTGGAGGCCGGGCCCAGGGAGATTGAGACGATCAGGAAGCTCCCTACATTGACCAGAGGCCACCTACCCCCCAAGCTGCTCCAGGTTTCGAGCACATGGTAGGCTTTGTTACGGAGCCGGTAGCACGGGAGAGATCAAGGACGCCTCCATTTCGAGAGGCTGAGGTCCACGATGAGGAGTCTTCGCACTCGTCTTATTATCGGGAGATTGAGAATATGCCACTGGATGATTGGGTGCATCCCATGCTACAGCATGTGCAGCCACATCCTCAGTCGATTCACGTTCCTCAGATGCAGCAGATGAATGCCGGTGAGTACAGTGATGCTGACTCTGACGTGGCAGGAGAGACGCCTGTGCGTCGCACTCGTGTTGGGCAACGGGATGTGAGGCCATCTGCTGCTTTACAGAGCCCATTTGTGCCGAATATCGTCACACCGTACTCCGGCTTGTCGATCAATGAGATGTACAGGATATTCAGAGCAAGCGGGCCGGAATATGTCGTCTGGAACCAGCAGGACCCGCCACATAAGATGACGCAGGAATTGTTCGATCAGATTGAACACCCCGACGTCATGTTCAGCGCCGAGGTACCTCACTCGTCCTTATTTTGTGTTTTTATTATTTTTGATAAATTGTTGTTTATTATGTTTTCATAATAATCTGTGGATTTTATTAATGGAGCTGTATGTGCTTTACTGGTGGAGTCGACTCCAAGACGGACTGTCTTTGTGTCCGTCTCTGAATGTGAGGCGGACCGTTCTGCTTGGAATGGGCTGTATATGTGAGTTTTCTTTGACATATTCAATGAATAATAATTTTAATTATTCACTTTTCTGTGTATTCTCTAACTGTTAGTATATCATTTGACAGTACAATCTGAGGACAACACTGATGGATTTTCACAGTGGAAATCCTACTGCAATGGCGAAGTCGAAGCTGAAGTATCTTGATTACCAGCTGCCAAATGATCTCGGTAACTGCTTTCACGGTATCGGGTCGTACGATCATTGGATGAACGCAACTAGTGTAAGTTCTTTCATTTTAACTTTATGTTTTGAGTACGTATTATTATTAGTGCTTTATACATAAGTTTAGTCGAGTCCTCGCTTCATGTATGCAGTTTATGTTTGTTTGCCACGTAACCGGAGACCACTGGGTTATCTGCCGGGTACTGACTGATGCGTGGACGATGGAGGTATACGACTCGCTGCTACATACGATGCCTAGTGCAGCCGACAGATTCACCTGGAAGGTGCAGCTCTATCCGATCATAAAATTGTGGCCCAGAGTATTACAACAAGTTGGGTATTGGGATCAACATCCGTCACTGCAGAAGCAAACTGATTTCCTGGAGGTTGTTTGGGTTCCCCTTGAGCAACAGTACATACAGAAAGACGGTGTTTCATGTGCCCCCCTCGCTTGTATGTACATCGATCGTATCTTCGCCTTGAAGAAGCCACGCCTTCAGAGAATTGGTGTGAAGTATCTCTCCGGGTTTCGCGCTGAGGTCCGGAAATGGATATTCTCCCTGTCACAACGTAGTGTAGATTTAGATTAGATTAGGTAGAATTTTACAATTAACATTTCATCTAAAATATATTTATATCAATTAAAATATAATTTTTCGG
Source organism: Mentha longifolia (assembly GCA_001642375.2). Classification (NCBI taxonomy): domain Eukaryota; kingdom Viridiplantae; phylum Streptophyta; class Magnoliopsida; order Lamiales; family Lamiaceae; genus Mentha; species Mentha longifolia. Next base: position 14,990,537 of record CM038115.1, on the reverse strand, counting down.
GTATAGTGACGGTCTATTTATACAATTAAGGGTTAGGGTTCACGGTCACAGTGTTAACGGATAAAATATGACCTCACGGTTATGTTTTAAATCTAACCGTCATACAATATTTTAAAACATTCCAAATAATTTAAGATAAAATGGCTAAAAAATACAATAACTATAACGGTTTATTTGATTTTTAACCATGAGCCCACGGTTAAGAATCAAATAAACCGTGAGCACTCACGGTTAATTGTATTTTCTAATTTTGAAATAAATTATATTTAACGGTTGACGGTTACATTTGACACGGTTACAAATCAAAGAAACCGTTAATTTTCCATAAATAAAATCTAACCGATAATTTTCCACAAATTAAAAAAAAACATCACTGAAGAATCAAAATAGAGAGAAGTGTAACAATTGTCCATAATTGTTTAACCGCATTCAAACACTTTATGAGTTTTTAATTTAATTTAATTAACATCTCTCATTGGGCATTTAGGCCTAGTATGACCCTGTTGGTGACAAATGGTACAAGTTTTTGCCCTTCGCCGTTGCACACCATCTTCGTTTGGGGGTCTATTGAGATCTTGGCCTCCGATTTGCAAAGGTGCAGTGCATGTACGTCTCTTGTGTCCATATTGACCACAACGACCGCATCTTTGTGGATTTCTCGGAAGATCTTCCACTGTTGATCTCGCTCTGCTCAATCACGGTCTACCTGCTTGCTTATCAACAATAGGCGGCCGAACCACTTGAGAAGAAATGAAATCGGGCACTGTCCAAGTTTGTGGATGGGGAACCGGTTGAATGTTAGGCGAATAGGTTGCCAGGAACGTCGATTGTTTGAAATAATGGCTAACATAGTCAGTAGCACGGCCTCCAGCAAATCTGAAATATCAAACCATTAAACATAATAAATTCAAACCGTTAAACATTATGAATAGTCATGAACGAAATGCATACCCAACAACAGCACAAGCGTGACGACAAGACATCAAGTCCAGCTCCCATTCGCGGCAGTCGCAGGTCCCGTTCTGAAGGTCCACAAGGTAATTCCCAGTGTCGCCCTCGACCCTATACACGTTGGGCACCGTTGACTCTCTAACGGTGTAGTGACGGGCCCATTTTGCAGATGTAGACATCTTCAAGTACGCGTTCTCAGTCAGCTCGTGGTCCCTTGATTGGGCGTTGCGCCGGTGCTCCTCAAACCACTTCTCCATAATAATCCGATAAGCCTCAATCATGGCGCAAATGGGCAATCGTCTAGCCCACAGGAGTCTAGCATTCATCGTCTCAGTAGCATTTGAAGTCATGAAACTAGTGCGTGGAACAAGGCACTTGTTACGCGCCCACCGATGCAATCCGATGTCACACAGCCTCTGGTATATCCCACCACCTTCCACACTCATGTCCATCAAGGCCTTCATGTATTCTTCAAATTTAGCATCCGAGTGTGCGTATGCTGTAGCTTCGAATATGCCGAGTGCGTCCCTCCGAAATCCAACAAGATTTTTCATCAGATGATGAAAGCAAAGACCATGATGCGCATGTGGGAAGACATTCCTAATGGCATTTGTGATGCTGATATGGCCATCGGAGACTATCAGAAGGTCTTGAGGCGCTCCTAAACAATGATGCAACCTAGTAAGAAACCAAGTCCATGAATCATCGTCCTCGATTGGCCCAAATCCAATGGCAAGTGGAAAGACATGCTCGTTCCCATCCTTCGTGCAAGCCACGAACAGAGTCCCCTTGTTTTTTCCTTTAAGGTGTGCCCCGTCAACTACGATAACCGAACGGAGCAAATCACTGTGAAATGCTTGCAAGGACTGTCCTAGAGCGAGGAACATATAGCACAATCGATCGTCGATCGGGGAAGTCGATATATCATACACAGTACCTGGATTCTTCTGCTTCAGTAGATACAGATAAGATGGGAGTCTACTGTACGACTCCACAAATCCTCCATACGTCATCTCTATATCGATGTTCCTCGCTCGCAGTGCAAAACTGTAGTCGATCTGAATGCCGTACTCAACTCGTATTTCGTTAACCATCTCATTCGGCTTAAGTACAACACCATCAATGATCAATCTCCGAGCATAGAATGCTCCTAGAACATTCGCGGGGTACTTACGCGGTGTCATCCCGTCTATATCGAATAAGCATGTGTGGATGCCACGGTACGTGCCGATGCGCATAGACCCCCAATGTGCTTTGCCCGCACCAGGTACTCACACCCCTCGTTCTTGCATCTGAACCCCACACGGTAAGTGTCCGAGTTCTCAACTCTATGCTGCTGCCGGTTCTCCATTTGATGCAATCCAACTGCTACCGACAAATCATCTTTTCTCTTGAACAGGCCGCCCTCTCGCAACTGACTAGCAGAGGGCGTGTAATAATCTGGATCGATCAACCCCAGCGGCAGCGCGGTGTCTAGATGAACGTGAGGAATCAACCAATCTCGGATAGCATCCGGATCGGCCGTGCCCATGTGGTCTTCGGTAGGTTGGGACTCTGAATGAATATTGCGATGCCCAATGATCCTATCAACCCGTCTCGGCTCTCGGATCCATGCACCGAACTCCATGATAAGCTTCTCGAATAAGTCAGAGAGATCTATGGCATCTCGTGCTTCCTCAGCCATATCTTGGGCGACATCATCATCCTCAACCCTCTCTTCCTCGTCTTCCTCAATCCTTTCTTCGTCCGAATATAGAGCCTCCGACCTCGGCTCCTTGATATTCACACCTGTATATACCCTAGAACCGTGTGTCCTAGGAGTGCTCCGGGCGATTCCCTTATCTTTGTTGATGATGAAAACAGTTGCCTTAGTGTTCTGCTCCACAATCAATCTCAACAAATCAGTGTCGGTCCTCAAAATGACCTTACTCTTCCCGTCCTCGGTATCACTCAAATAGTACAACAAATAATCAGATTCTTCACCTAGTTGTTCACGAATCGCTTGTAATAGATTCGAATATGTAATTTCAGTCGATGCCATATGCATCAAAACACGATTGCCCCCTATATAAGTGGTTCGCTCAAAATGCCCACTGTGACGAATAAATAATTTCACCCGAGACATAGCTGCAGAAAAAATGAAGAAAAAATCAAATAAATAAAAATAAAAGAAAAGAAAAAAAATTACAATGAACGGTTTCAACCTCTCTCACGGTTGAATGATGACGGTTAAAGCAATTACTTAACCGTTAAAAGTAAGTTTCCACGGTTAGATAATGCTTTTAACCGTGACCATCACGGTTAAATAATGATTTTAACCGTGAGTCTTCACGGTTAAATCATGGTTTTAACCGTGAGTATCACGGTTAAATAATTGTTCCAACTGTGGATATTTGTTTAAAACCGTTAATGGTAAATAATTTTAATAAATCTAAAATTCCTTAATTTAATCTTAATCACTATAATATCTAACAGTCTAAACCTATAAATGGAGTAATTACTTTAATATTAACGATAAATACGTTATAAACATATATTCTAACCACTATTCATATAAATTAAGTAAATAAAACATGATTTTCTACAAAAAGAAGTCAATAAAAACTATATTTCAAATTCATACGATTTTTCCCTATTTTACACAATAAAAAACATCAAAAAATAAAAAATAAACCGAACATAACGAAAAATAAACCGAACATACCTTTAATATAATGAAAATATCTTCAACAATGCGCCAAATACCCACAATATCTTCAAAAAATCACCAAAATCGGAGGCAAAATTTACCAAAATCGCAGGTAAAATTGAGGAGCTTCTCCTTTGTACAGTGCGAATGTCACGATTTGTTTGAATTTTGTTGTTGTTGAAGAAATATTGTTCACTTTTACTGTTATTTCAATTAATGAAATGTAACTTTTGCTCATTTGGTTGTTGGTGAATAAATAAATTTCAGAATTTATTCAATATTTTTTTTAATTAACTCACAGTTAAAATGGGATCCTCACGGTTTAAACTTCAATTTAACCGTGAGATAAGAGGAGCCGTGAGGAACACTTACTTTTTAAGGGTAACTTTGTCTTTTCATTTGATTTTGAGTATCAAACTTATACTTTTAAAGTGGTGGGTATAAAACTTATATAGTTATTTATTTTGGGTATATATAACCATTTACACAACAATTTAAACTCAACTAGACGCTAATCTCCAAACACTTTGAAAATTGTAGATTGAAAATTTGTCCACCGCTGATGTGGTAATGCCATGTCGTAAATTTTTATCATTTAGTGTTGAGTTTTTTTTAGTAGGGTTTAGTTTTTTTTTTTTTTTTGATATTAAGGGTAAATTTGTTTCTTTATTTATAGCATTGTCACGTCATCCGTGAATACATTAAATATGCCCACGACGGGCATTGTAGCGTTACTCATATGCAATTATAGGATATTAATATACACCATAGTGTTCAATATAACAAATGGAACGGCAATATCAAAGACATTGAAAAGGAAAAAAAGAAAGAAAAGAAGAAAAGGCAGACAAAAGTAGTGGTAATATGCAGGGAAATAGGCTCTGTTTAGCTGAAAGAGAGGTGATGAGCAAGCTGTTTGTCTAACCTAACACTCTAACATATACATCCACATCTAATTTCTAATTATATGTTGTTGTTTTTTTTTTACTTCTTCTAACCAAACTCTTTTTTGATATTTTGTGTCTTTTTAAATTATAATAGCATATATACTTGTCGATTGAAAGGTGTATTAATTAACTTAATAACTTGTTTCTTCTATGGTTGATCTTTCTTTAATACATAAGACTAATATATAGGAATTTAATTAATTAATGAGTTGTTTTATATATATACGACATAATTAAAATTAAATATTTTATTTCATACATATGCTGCCTGTAAAATACTTGTTCATCTGGGATCGATTCTTCTGTTGATGGAACCCTTATCTAATAGGTACCATTTGAAGACAGTCGATTTTATTTTTATTTTTTTTATTTGTTATTTCGCCTACCTAGGCGCAATTTCCTTATTTTAATTTATTTTGTTCATATTTCATTTATTATTTATCTATCTGAATCGATTCTTGTGGGGTAACAATAAAAGATAATCATTTATTATTTATTATTTTTTTTATTTTGCCCTAGGCAGCTAAGTGCCTTTTTGTTTACTCCCTCCGGTCTTCTTAAGTTGAGTTATTTCTTTTCGCTATTTGTGGCAAGCGATTTCAAGCATCTTGATGATAAATTTTAAAATATCTTTTTAAATATTTTTTCTTTACGTGATAGTACAACACTCGTAGTATCCCGTAAAAGAAAAAAAATCGTTAAACATATATTTTAAAACTCATCATCAAGACGCTTGAAAATGTTTGCCACAAATGCTGAAAATAAATGACTCAACTTGAAAATACCGGAGGGAGTATTTTATTTTGTCCATATGTGATTCGTTACTTACCCATTTGGATCGATTCTCATGGCTTTGGAACTTCTATGTAATGAGTAATAATAGGGGATGGTTGATGATAAGAATTTTGGGTAAATCGAACTGCTTCGAGCGAGTTCAAGCTCCAAAAAAAAGGAAAATACAATAAATCAGATGAAACAAAATGATTTTCTTCATACCCTTTTTCTGCTACAGTACTCTGCCTATATAGCTACTCCGTTTTCTCTATCTACTGAACTTTCTCTAACATAAATAAGGGACCACAAAACCCTTAAACCTAGATTATTCCTCCTTTTAATAGGCTACAACTTCTTGTTCTCCATCTTCGGCTCTTCATTAATCCTCCCTTGGGCCCTGCTCGTTTACCCAATTCCACATGCCCCACTTTGCCAAACGTATCATTCCTTCTCCCTTCAAAATTCACCTTGTCCTCAAGGTGATCATCTAAAAATGCACAACTAAACGTCTCCAAGTTTTCCCCAGTAGCGCTCACAGTAGATTCACCCCATGATTGTACAAGAATCTTAGAAGGGGGCCAAATATAACTTCCCAAATTTTGATTCACTACCTTGGTATCATTCATGGCTCGCAACTGGTTGAAAGAATTAAGTTGCGCTGCAGAAACCGCTTCCCCTTGGAGATTGATTTGCATAATCATGTGTCACTTGGCCTAGATGTTGTAGCCATTGAATACCAAGAACAAAGACGGCCCTTCAATATTGAGTAAGTGAAAATCTATCTCAAATTTATGGCCTTGAATCAGCAGAGGAAAGTTGGGGCAAAAGGTGTTGGCAAACTAGATAATCACCGTTTCCCACAAAAATACGAAATGGTGGAATCCGTTGAGTTTGGCAAATTCAACAGCTGCACAATCGATGGGTGAAGAAAATTGTGAGTACTACCATTGTTGATCAATACTCGGAGTTGGTGGCCAAGAATGGACCCGGTGAACTGAAGAGAATTGGGAAAGGAAGCACCAGAAAGTGAGTAAAAGCTGGAAATATCACCGAGCACATCCAAAGGAACGTCTAGCTGTGGTGAATCTTGTGGAGGCTCGCCCTAATCGTTTATTCCTAGAAGAATTAAGAATCGACTTTTGCATTTGTGAGCTGGTGAACATTTTTTTGTCACAATCATAGCAAATTCCCTAAACCTTTTTTTCCTGAATTTCGGCCGTGGACAATTGTCGAATCGGCAAGGTCGGTGGCGCAGAAAGAAGTGGAATATTCGGCAAGGCCAGCTGCAGATTTGGAGGAGTAATTGCTTGCGGCGATGGAGGAACCATAGAAACAGGGGTTGCTTGAACTGGTGTGTGAAAATGCAATTTGGTTGCAGCACGAGTTTCCTCCAAATGAGCCTCATAGGCACGGGCAAGAGAGAACGCCTCCATTAGCGAGCTTGGTTTGGAGAAAGATAACTCGCGGCATATATCCGCCTTTAAACCCCTGACAAAGAAGCTAACAAGCAGGTTTCCAGAAATACCTTCTACTTTGTACATGAGGTTCTCAAACTCCGATTGAAACTCAACAACCGAAGGTGTTTGTGTGAGCTTGGAGAGGGCGCCTTGGGGATCATCATAGAGAGAGTCGCCCAATCTATGACGCACGCTATGGAGAAAAACCGGCCAAGTGGACAGAAGGTGATTTGCCTTCATCCATTGGAACCACGCAGCTGCTTTCCCCTCCATATGGAAGGACACAATTTATAGTAAAGTATTAGAGAATGTTTTTTTTTTTTTGTTTTTTTTTCTTTAGGATAAAGTATTAGAGTTGATCTCGGCTTATACGATGAGATTTGGAAGAGTCAAGTGGAATGTATGAAACCCGACTTATAAACAAAATATTAATTTCTCTTTTCCAGCCACACATTCTACAACTTAACCCAAAATCTTAGCTTATATACTTTTATTAATGACTCAGCCCAATATAATTTAAAATATAATTTATTTTACATATTATTTTTTATATTATGTGTTTTATATGATTAAATTTTATTATATTAATTTTTTTTTCTAAAACTATATTATTCTTCAAAAGGAAATGTTTGTTATTCACATGCTTTCGTTTTAAAATACAAGATGAACAGTTTAGTAAGAAAATGAAAACCACATGGCATGCCTTGCCACTTTCTCAATCTATAAATGAAGAAAGTAGTGGTCTCAGTAAAAAATATTTAACCAAAGCTATATTCCCATTTGTCTATTGTATAAAATGATTCGATAATAATTGCTCATGCGCGAAAACCGATTTTTGTAAAAATAAATTAATAGTATGAGATAGTAATTGACCCTAACCGTAAGACTCCACTACTTTATCTAAGCTTTGAACTTTATAAGTCTATATATATTTATTTATTTGTTAATCGTCATTGAAGCTTTCAAATTTCAATCATATTCAAGTTATTTTAAGTGGGCGTAGAGAGAGGTCGTTGTTACACCTTTAGTTATAAGAATAATCCTTAGATTTAAATTATTGGGCTTTAATTTGTAGTGTCATAGAAGTATAGGAACTGAAATATTTTTTGGTCCAAAGAAGATTGATGGGATGTAGACTCATGTCAAACTCATCCTCAACAAGTTTAACAATTTAACCCAGTACTCTTTTTCAATCTCATGGTAAAATCAAATCTCATGATCCTCTAAATTAGTTATTTTTATTTATTTATTTTGGGTGAAATCGTGTCATAACAAAAGAACATAATAAATTCATTGTTTTCTTATGGGTAAAACAAATAAGTAAAATAATGTCTAGATAATTGTCTAAGGGAGATAATCGGAAAAAATCGACAGAGAGGAATTCCGATTTCGACCATCCCTTATTGTTAATGTCACGAGAATCGATCCAGATGGATAAGTAAATAATGATATATGAGCAAAATAAAATAATAATAATAAAAAATCTAGGTAGCTGCCTAAGGGCAAATCGATAACTTGACAAAGATTAATTCCGATTTCGACCATCCTCTAATGTTACCAATTAAATAGGGGTTCAGACGTCATGTGAATCAATCTAAATGGATGAGTAACGAATGAGATATAAACAAAATAATATAAACAAAAAAGTGTTTAAGGGCGAAATCGAAAAAAATCGATGTAGAGGAATTACAATTTCTATCATCCCCTACTTTTATCCATTTATTATGGGTTCCACCGCCATGAGAATCGACCCAAATGCATGAGTATGAGCAAAATAAAATAAACAAAAAAGTGTCTAAGCTATCTAGGGGCAAAATCAAAAAAAAAAATCGATGGAGAGGAATTTTGATTTCGACTGATATGTTTGGCAAAGTTGGGCCTGTGGAATTGGGTAAACGAGCAGGGCCCAAGGGATAATTAATGAAGAGCCCAAGAAGGAGAACAAGAAGCTGCAGCCCATTAGAAAGAGGAATAATCTAGATAGGTTTAGGGCCCAAGGGATAATTAATGAAGAGCCCAAGAAGGAGAACAAAGAAGTTGCAGCCCATTAGAAAGAGCAATAATCTAGATAGGTTTAAGGGTTTTGTGGTCTCTTCCCATTAGAAAGAGGAATAATCTAGATAGGTTTAAGGGTTTTGTGGTCCCTTATTTCTGTTAGAGAAAGTCAGTAGATAGAGAAAACGGAGTAGCTATATAGGCAGAGTACTGTAGCAGAAAAAGGGTATGAAGAAAATCATTTTGTTTCATCTGTTTTATTGTATTTTCCTTTTCTTTGGAGCTTGAACTTGCTCGGAGCAGTTCGATTTACCCAAAATTCTTATCAATTTGGTGCTTTCATTGCCTTCATCTCCCATGGCTGACTCTGAAATTCTCGCCGTCATCAAATCCCTCCAGTCTCATTTGGAAAACCAACTCCTAGCCACAAACACCACCTTGCAAGAGTTTGTGTCTTCTGTGGAGTTTAGATTTGCCCATCTCTATGGTTGTCGATCGGTACGGTACCGGGTACTCCCGTACCAAAAATTTGGTACCCAGGTACCGAAATACCCAGAATTTTAGGTACCGATACCTTACCGAAATTCTACTTCGGGTACCTGGGTACCGACCTGTACGGTCCGGGTATTCCCGAAATACCGAAAAAAGTACCAAAATTTAAAATTAAAAAAAAAACAAAATGAACTTTTTTTTTTCTTTTTCTATTTCCTATTGTGTCAACTGTATAGCTCAAGTGTTCAACAAAAAATACAAATTGCAAACTGCCAAGGGTTGACAAAGGTAGTGATTGGCAACGGTGGGCCGGCCGTTGGCAATAGGGAGAACTTAATAAGGAGAGGAATGAAGAAGGTGGAGAGTGGAGATGGCGAGCGACTAGCGAGAAGGAAAATACTTGGGCGCGATTTTAGGAATTAGGTTTAGTACTTTAGTTTTAGAAAATACTACGTATAAATTAAATTTTATAAATAAAATAAATATTTAATTAATTTATAATTAATTTCGGTACTCGGGACGGTACCCGGTACGGTAAAGGAATTCCCAGGTACCGAAAATATTGAAATGGATGGTACCGAGTACCGTACCATTTACTGAAAAATTGGTACCCGGTACTCGGTACCTAGTTCCGTACCGGTACGGTACGGGATTTCCCGAAGTACCCGGGACCGTTTAGACAGGCCTACTGATTAACACGTATTTTATGTGCATGTTGAGTGTGTTTTGCGTGTGTTTACATTTCGATTCATGTGCTTAAAGGTTAGAAATGCTAGGTTTTTTAACTTGTAGCATACTTTATATTTTTCTTGTTTTTTTCCCGGCTTTTGATCCATTTTTGTAAGAATTTGAAAGAACATTCAAGTAGCTAAGGATCAAGGGCCGGAAACGAGGAAGAATCGAGCTCTATTAGAGTGAAACTTGTGTTTAAAATGTGGAATTTCAAGTTTTATAGTTAGGGTTTCACTAGTTTGATTTCATTTATGTTTTCCTCGTTCTCTCGAGTCTCTTTATGCTTTTTGCATGAATAATGGAGAACTTACTTGGCCAAATTAATCATTCCATGACAAAGAGGAGCTCGTTAGGAAGCCATAGCAAAAAGCGGATCGAGAATCGGAGTTCGGACGAGAGAGAACGAGCAAAAATGACGAAGTTGCGCAAGAGAAGGAAAACCGGCGGGTTGGCCGGCGGTTTGCCAAACCGCCGGGAATCTTCATCAAACCGCCGGTTTTCCTTCACATTGGACAGCATAGATGGCGGTTTGGCCGGCGGTTTGCCAGACTGCCGGCTCCCCTTCCCACAGACCGCCGGTTCGGCGAGAAGTGCACTTAAGGGGCGAGTTCGGCTCGTCCAAACTCGCCCCGGTTCGTCCCGTTTCACCCCGATTCGACCCAAACTCAATTTGTGATGTATTTAACCCCAAAATTCACCCCATTTGGAGATCTTCTACATACTTTAATATTCTTAGAACCCTAATTATATTTTTCCTCTTTCTACTTTAGTAATTTGAAGATTGTTGGAGCTATACTTTGTGGATTCAAGATTCAAGACCATATTCTTCTTCCTTATTGAATTCTCTATCTTTTAAGCATGATTTCATTTACTTTTTATGGTTTAATTCCTTCAATTATGTCTAGCTAAATTTCCTTTGGTTCCAATATATGAAGATATGATCTAGATCCTTGGGTTTTTAGGTTTTGTTGTTGGATTTACATTCTAATTCATATGTCTTGTGGTTTGGGACTTGTTTACATTGCATGATTGATTGGCCATCATTGAGTGCATACAAGGTGTTTGGTTAAATGTTTAGGAGGCTTTAATTCATAACACTTGGCATCAAATCACACCATATTAGTAATTCTTGCTAGTAGGAGCTTCTAGATAATTAATTGAGCTATTTGGAGTTAATTTATGCATCTTGAGTCCTAGTCGGAGATAGATGTCATAGGTTAATCCACTAATATTGGTTGCTTCGAGAGAAGAATTGATGTTTAATATATATAGAACTCACATATGAATTAGATTAAAATGGCTAATCCTAACAAATCCTAAAACCTAAGCCTCTAGTGATTATTGGATTATATTTGGAACCAAACCTTCTACTATTGTTTGTTAACTTTTGTTATTAGTTGTTATCTAATTTGTTACTTTTCCAATTGCATTACTTAATAGGATTAAGAAAACACAAAAACGTGTCACTTGTAAGCTTGAATAGTAGTTAGATAATTAGATTACTACTTGAATCTTAAACGACCTAGCATTCCTTGAGGATTCGACTCAATTATACTATAATTGATTATTATTGCATTCTCCCTCACCCCTAAAGTGAGGGTGATCAATTTTTGGCGCCGTTGCCGGGGAATGCTTAGTTTAAGTTTCAATAGCCGATTTGGTTATTAAGTTACTAATCCAAGCATTGTTTCTTTTAATTTTTGTTTTGTAGGTTTATGCACACAAGGTCCAAAGGAAGACTCGTTCAACCTTTGATCTTGAACTTTGAAAGAAAGCATAGAAGAAGGAATTCTATTGAAGATCAAGAAATGACTAACAATCAAGCAATGGAAGCTCTTATGAGAGAAATGGAGGAGTTTAGAGCATGGAAGGATGATCAAGAAAGAAGGGCAAATGAGGCTCAACCACCTCCTCTCAATCATATGTTCCAATCTCCAACGGAACAATTTCAAGGAGGAGAATGGGGGACGATCAGTGCCGACAATTTTGAGCTCAAATCTGGTCTCATCCAAATGGTTAAAGATAAGCAATTTGGTGGAAGTCCTATGGAGGATCCGAACGCCCATCTTAGCACGTTTCTTGATATTTGCGACACAATTAAGCTAAATGGAGTCTCAAATGAAGCAATTCGCATGCGAATGTTTGGGTTTTCTCTACGGGACCGGGCTAAGGATTGGTATAAGGGATTAAACAAAGCCAACATTTACACATGTGATGATTTATGCAAGGCCTTCCTCTTTAAATACTTTCCACCATCCAAAGCCCAAAGCCTTATTTCCGATATTTCACATTTTTCTCAACAAGATGACGAGACCTTGTTTGAAGCATGGGAGAGGTATAGGGACTTGTTACGCAAGTGCCCTCAACACGGTTTTAGTGAAGCCCAACAAATCATGAACTTCTATAGTGGACTCTCTCCACACACGAGGAGCATAGTTGATGCAACCTCTGGTGGTTGCCTTGTGAATCGGAACACCAAAGAAGCTCTTAGAATCATAGAGGAGATAGCATCCAATAGTTATCAATGGCCCATGGAGAGGGGCCCTACCAAGAAGGTGAACTCGGTTCTTGAGGATGCAAGGTATGATGCTTTAGCCTTGGAGCTTGCCAACTTGAAGAAAACATATGAAGATGAAAGGAAAGCTCAAATTCAAAGGGTTCAAACTCAAGAGAATTGCGAGTTCAATGGAATTGAAGACGTGAGATATGTCAATCAAGGGCCTTATAGAAATTACTACAATATGCAAGGATTTCAAGGGGCTCAAGATGGATTTCAAGGAAATTATCAAGGGGGGTTTCAAGGGAAGCAAGGAGGCAACTCCTATGGTCAACAAGGAGGGTATCAACCCTATAATCCCAACAATAGAACTCATCCCAACCTTTCCTATGGAAATCCCAATAATGTTCAATTCCCACCTCTCAGATTCTCCGTCTCTCGAGGGGTGATTGAAGAGCCTAAGAAGGCATCTCCTTCTATAGAGCAATTGATGCAACAATTGGTGAGCAATTAAGGTCAATGATTACTCAACAACAAATTTTTATAGCTCAAACCGGCCAAAAGATGAATGCATTGGTGAATTCGGTGTCAACAATTGCTACCTCGGTGACGACTCTTGCTAAGCAAGTAATGACACTTGAAGCACAAGTGAAGCAAATAACTACCCAAGTGAATTCTCTACAAAAGGCCGGAGAAGCTTCTAGCAAAGCTCAAGTGAATACGAAGCAACAATGCAACGCCATTCATGTGGTAAGTAAAATTTCTTCAACACCTTCACATATACCTTGTGAGAAATCTCTAAATCTTGCTAAGAGCAACCTTGCGGAAATTGATGAATCCGATCCAAGAATCATAGATCTTTGTCCAATTATTCCATCTATAGAAGGTTGGACAAAATGGGACATTCATGATTACTATTCAAGAATGAGGATTTCCAAGGCAATTCCCTTTGATGAGCGTCTTGATACGCTAAAAGATCTACAAAGAAGGAAGGATGCTTATGAAGCTTCAAAAGTGAAGAGTAAACTTGGTGCTCTAGAACCTATAGAGAAGGAGAGTGCTCACAAGAATCAAAAAGGTACCCCTTCTACTCCTAAAGTTTCTCAAGAGCATGTTGAGTTGAATAGCATGGATAGTCTAGCATCTCCTTTTAAGTTGATTGATGAGAATTTGCATGAGAGGAGGGGTGATTTGTTGGATGCATTCAAGAAACTAGATATAAATGCTTCTTTGATTGGTTTGTTGAGTGAGATGCCGGATCATGAGAAGTTCTTGGAGGATGTGATTCATAGGAAGGTAAAGTTGGATGATCTAGAAAATATTTTGTTGTCGGAAGAATGTAGTGCTCGTTTACAAGAGAAGATTCCGAACAGAAGAATGATCATGAAAAATTCACAATACCTTGTAAGATTGGTGGTTGGACGTTTAGCAAAACTTTGTGTGATTTAGGCTCAAGTGTGAATTTGATGCCCATTTCCGTATACAATCGTTTGAGGATTGGTAAATTAAGCCTACTTCAATATCACTCCAAATAGCGGACCGTTCAATCACACATCCAAGAGGGATTGTAGAAGATGTGCTTATCAAGGTCGGGAAGTTCATTTTTCCTGTGGATTTCGTTATCCTTGACATGCCGGAGGATTGGGAGACTTCACTCATTCTTGGACGGCCATTTCTTGCAACAAGTAGAGCTTTAGTTGATGTGCTTGAAGGGAGTCTTATTCTTCGAGTAAATGAAGAAAATGAGACATTCTACATGTCAAATGGTTCAAGCGAGGTCAAGAAGCCAAGCAAGGTTGGAGAGGAAAGTGAGAGGTTGATGCTTGATAGAGGAGGGACCTCATTCAAAGTCTCTTGAAAAGGGCAAAGAGGTATCATCGAGCTAACGACGTTAAAAACAAGCGCTCGTTGGGAGACACCCCAACAACTATCCTTTTCTTTTTCATTTAGTTAGTTTCTTTAGTTTGATTTTGGTTTTTGTTTCTTATTTTTGATTTAATCGTTCCTTCTACTTTTCCTTATTTCTATGCTAATACTTCCTATTTTTAAGTTCATTTCTACTTCACAAGTTCCATGTGTTTTATTGTCAATGCATGAGGTTGAATCATGATGGGAACGAGTGAAGGAAGAGAATCAAATCAATCAAGCAAGCAAAGGATTGAATGACTTTCAAAACCACATTCAACATAGTTATGGACCTTTGTAAGTGTAATTTAAATTTCTTATTATTCTTCCCTCAAAACTCATTTTAGACTTTATGATCTAAAATAAGTTTGGGGGGGGGGGATAGGATAAGGAATTTAAATTACTTTACTCTTGGTTTTCAAGTTTCTATTTGATGTGGTATCATTATGATTTCATTGATTATATGCTTAGGCTTGCTTGATGATTGTGGTTGATTTGGGGTGAAATGGATGATTCTTGCTTGTTTAAGTTGGTTTGGTGATGAGTTTGAGTTGATGAGCTTAATTGATGAAAATTTGTTAGTTTATTGAATGTGAGCTTACAATGGAGAATCTTTGGTGAGGATGATTTTGTTGATTGATTGGAGCTTGAGTGCGAAATTCTTGGAAAATTGAAAAGTTTTTGAGTTGAAATGATGAATGAATGCTTGCATGCTTGAGTGCGAAAGAACGTGTTTAATTGCTCAAGTGCTTTTGGGTGAGTTGCCAATGATTGATGCTAAAATGGTAATATTTTTGAAATTTCTCAAGTTTGAGTCAAGCATGATTAGGGTTATTTCACTTGAATAGCTTGTAAGGATTGATCTTAGGCACTTAGGCTCTAGATAAAAAGCTTGGGGGGATTTTGAGCCTTAAACTATGCATTTTACATAGTAATATCCTTTCTTGAGAGCTTGATCTTGCATTACATTTTCTTTGCTAGAACTTGCCTTGATACTCTTGTTAGAAATATTACATGTTTGCATAATTAGGAGATGATCTTAGGCCATCATTGAATAGCCCATTTTCCCTAAACACTAACCTATCTTTCATTACCATTGTCGTCCCATTTTGAGCCTTGAATAGAACATTTTCTTCTTGAACCGGATGATAGGGGGTGAAGGATGGTTAAGGGAACCTTGGTGAAAGTTGAAAATTCATGAAAAATGGGAGGTGATGGTAAAATGTCTTGAGATTGATTGGTTTTGAAATGAAAGAACACTTCTATAAGCTCAATGTTAGAAAAGAAAAGAATAAGAACAAAGTTCTTAATGAAAAAAAAATAGTAGTAAGAACAAAGTTCTTACAAGAAAAAGAAAAGAATAAGAGCATAAAGGAGTGTTTCTTTAGATATTTGGTAGAAGCTTGGGTTCATTTGATAAAAAGGGGTTGGATAAGGTGGAAGATGAAGAAATTCATACTTAGAGAAGTGAAGAAGAGAGGTGAAGGAGCTTAGATGAAGATTTAAGCCACTTAGCCTAAAATTCCCTACCTTAACCAATGTCCCTACATTACAAGCTTAAGAAAGACCTTTTTAATCCTAATTTGTGCATGCATTGTAGTACGAGGAACTTGAGTTGATAGGCAAGCTTATGGTTAAACATGTGTTTTGCATGATTTCGATGAGTGCTTACATTTTCCATATATTGAGTGATCGAGTGATACACTTCTTGTGAGGTCTAGGGTTGAATGTGCTTGAGTGATTGATTTCTAAGTTAGGATGGTGAGTGATCTTATGAATGTTTGCCTTGACTTGAGAATTTCCTTGAACTAATTATCTAATTATGAGTAATTATCTAACTACTATTCAAGCTTACAAGTGACATGTTTTTGTGTTTTCTTAATCCTATTAAGTAATGCAATTGGAAAAGTAACAAATTAGATAACAACTAATAACAAAAGTTAACAAACAATAGTAGAAAGTTTGATTCCAAATATAATCCGATAATCACTAGAGGCTTAGGTTTTAGGATTTGTTAGGATTAGCCATTTTAATCTAATTCATATGTGAGTTCTATATATATTAAACATCAATTCTTCTCTCGAAGCAACCAATATTAGTGGATTAACCTATGACATCTATCTCCGACTAGGACTCAAGATGCATAAATTAACTCCAAATAGCTCAATTAATTATCTAGAAGCTCCTACTAGCAAGAATTACTAATATGGTGTGATTTGATGCCAAGTGTTATGAATTAAAGCCTCCTAAACATTTAACCAAACACCTTGTATGCACTCAATGATGACCAATCAATCATGCAATGTAAACAAGTCCCAAACCACAAGATATATGAATTAGAATGTAAATCCAACAACAAAACCTAAAAACCCAAGGATCTAGATCATATCTTCATATATTGGAACCAAAGAAATTTAGCTAGACATAATTGAAGGAATTAAACCATAAAAAGTAAATGAAATCATGCTTAAAAGATAGAGAATTCAATAAGGAAGAAGAATATGGTCTTGAATCTTGAATCCACAAAGTATAGCTCCAACAATCTTCAAATTACTAAAGTAGAAAGAGGAAAAATATAATTAGGGTTCTAAGATATTAAAGTATGTAGAAGATCTCCAAATGGGGTGAATTTTGGGGTTAAATACATCACAAATTGAGTTTGGGTCGAATCGGGGTGAAACGGGACGAACCGGGGCGAGTTTGGACGAGCCGAACTCGCCCCTTAAGTGCACTTCTCGCCGAACCGGCGGTCTGTGGGAAGGGGAGCCGGCGGTCTGGCAAACCGCCGGCCAAACCGCCATCTATGCTGTCCAATGTGAAGGAGAACCGGCGGTTTGATGAAGATTCCCGGCGGTTTGGCAAACCGCCGGCCAACCCGCCGGTTTTCCTTCTCTTGCGCAACTTCGTCATTTTTGCTCGTTCTCTCTCGTCCGAACTCCGATTCTCGATCCGCTTTTTGCTATGGCTTCCTAACGAGCTCCTCTTTGTCATAGAATGATTAATTTGGCCAAATAAGTTCTCCATTATTCATGCAAAAAGCATAAAGAGACTCGAGAGAATGAGGAAAACATAAATGAAATCAAACTAGTGAAACCCTAACTATAAAACTTGAAATTCCACATTTTAAACACAAGTTTCACTCTAATAGAGCTCGATTCTTCCTCGTTTCCGGCCCTTGATCCTTAGCTACTTGAATGTTCTTTCAAATTCTTACAAAAATGGATCAAAAGCCGGGAAAAAAACAAGAAAAATATAAAGTATGCTACAAGTTAAAAAACCCTAGCATTTCTAACCTTTAAGCACATGAATCGAAATGTAAACACACGCAAAACACACTCAACATGCACATAAAATACGTGTTAATCAGTAGGCCTGTCTAAACGGTCCCGGGTACTTCGGGAAATCCCGTACCGTACCGGACGGAACTAGGTACCGAGTACCGGGTACCAATTTTTCAGTAAATGGTACGGTACTCGGTACCATCCATTTCAATATTTTCGGTACCTGGGAATTCCTTTACCGTACCGGGTACCGTCCCGAGTACCGAAATTAATTATAAATTAATTAAATATTTATTTTATTTATAAAATTTAATTTATACGTAGTATTTTCTAAAACTAAAGTACTAAACCTAATTCCTAAAATCGCGCCCAAGTATTTTCCTTCTCGCTAGTCGCTCGCCATCTCCACTCTCCACCTTCTTCATTCCTCTCCTTATTAAGTTCTCCCTATTGCCAACGGCCGGCCCACCGTTGCCAATCACTACCTTTGTCGACCCTTGGCAGTTTGCAATTTGTATTTTTTGTTGAACACTTGAGCTATACAGTTGACACAATAGGAAACATAAAAAGAAAAAAAAAAGTTCATTTTGTTTTTTTTTAATTTTAAATTTTGGTACTTTTTTCGGTATTTCGGGAATACCCGGACCGTACAGGTCGGTACCCAGGTACCCGAAGTAGAATTTCGGTAAGGTATCGGTACCCAAAATTATGGGTATTTCGGTACCTGGGTACCAAATTTTTGGTACGGGAGTACCCGGTACCGTACCGATCGACAACCATAGAGATGGGCGAATCTAAACTCCACAGAAGACACAAACTCTTGCAAGGTGGTGTTTGTGGCTAGGAGTTGGTTTTCCAAATGAGACTGGAGGGATTTGATGACGGCGAGAATTTCAGAGTCAGCCATGGGAGATGAAGGCAATGAAAGCACCAAATTGATAAGAATTTTGGGTAAATCGAACTGCTCCGAGCAAGTTCAAGCTCCAAAGAAAAGGAAAATACAATAAAACAGATGAAACAAAATGATTTTCTTCATACCCTTTTTCTGCTACAGTACTCTGCCTATATAGCTACTCCGTTTTCTCTATCTACTGACTTTCTCTAACAGAAATAAGGGACCACAAAACCCTTAAACCTATCTAGATTATTCCTCTTTCTAATGGGAAGAGACCACAAAACCCTTAAACCTATCTAGATTATTGCTCTTTCTAATGGGCTGCAACTTATTTGTTCTCCTTCTTGGGCTCTTCATTAATTATCCCTTGGGCCCTAAACCTATCTAGATTATTCCTCTTTCTAATGGGCTGCAGCTTCTTGTTCTCCTTCTTGGGCTCTTCATTAATTATCCCTTGGGCCCTGCTCGTTTACCCAATTCCACAGGCCCAACTTTGCCAAACATATCAGTCGAAATCAAAATTCCTCTCCATCGATTTTTTTTTTTTGATTTTGCCCCTAGATAGCTTAGACACTTTTTTGTTTATTTTATTTTGCTCATACTCATGCATTTGGGTCGATTCTCATGGCGGTGGAACCCATAATAAATGGATAAAAGTAGGGGATGATAGAAATTGTAATTCCTCTACATCGATTTTTTTCGATTTCGCCCCTTAAACACTTTTTTGTTTATATTATTTTGTTTATATCTCATTCGTTACTCATCCATTTAGATTGATTCACATGACGTCTGAACCCCTATTTAATTGGTAACATTAGAGGATGGTCGAAATCGGAATTAATCTTTGTCAAGTTATCGATTTGCCCTTAGGCAGCTACCTAGATTTTTTTTTGATTATTTTATTTTGCTCATTTATCATTATTTACTTATCCATCTGGATCGATTCTCGTGACATTAACAATAAGGGATGGTCGAAATCGGAATTCCTCTCTGTCGATTTTTTCCGATTATCTCCCTTAGACAATTATCTAGACATTATTTTACTTATTTGTTTTACCCATAAGAAAACAATGAATTTATTATGTTCTTTTGTTATGACACGATTTCACCCAAAATAAATAAATAAAAATAACTAATTTAGAGGTTCATGAGATTTGATTTTACCATGAGATTGAAAAAGAGTACTGGGTTAAATTGTTAAACTTGTTGAGGATGAGTTTGACATGAGTCTACATCCCATCAATCTTCTTTGGACCAAAAAATATTTCAGTTCCTATACTTCTATGACACTACAAATTAAAGCCCAATAATTTAAATCTAAGGATTATTCTTATAACTAAAGGTGTAACAACCACCTCTCTCTACGCCCACTTAAAATAACTTGAATATGATTGAAATTTGAAAGCTTCAATGACGATTAACAAATAAATAAATATATATAGACTTAGAAAGTTCAAAGCTTAGATAAAGTAGTGGAGTCTTACGGTTAGGGTCAATTACTATCTCATACTATTAATTTATTTTTACAAAAATCGGTTTTCGCGCATGAGCAATTATTATCGAATCATTTTATACAATAGACAAATGGGAATATAGCTTTGGTTAAATATATTTTACTGAGACCACTACTTTCTTCATTTATAGATTGAGAAAGTGGCAAGGCATGCCATGTGGTTTTCATTTTCTTACTGAACTGTTCATCTTGTATTTTAAAACGAAAGCATGTGAATAACAAACATTTCCTTTTGAAGAATAATATAGTTTTAGAAAAAAAATTAATATAATAAAATTTAATCATATAAAACACATAATATAAAAAATAATATGTAAAATAAATTATATTTTAAATTATATTGGGCTGAGTCATTAATAAAAGTATATAAGCTAAGATTTTGGGTTAAGTTATAGAATGTGTAGCTGTAAAAGAGAAATTAATATTTTGTTTATAAGTCGGGTTTCATACATTCCACTTGACTCTTCCAAATCTCATCGTATAAGCCGAGATCAACTCTAATACTTTATCCTAAAAAAAAAAAACTAAAAAAAAAACATTCTCTAATACTTTACTATAAATATCAAAAACCGTCAAACTACAAATCTTAGAATATGTTTAACTCAAACAAACTACTATAATTTATTTCGATAGTGTTACCATCTATTGCCCACAGCACGTTTTAAGAGGCATAGCCTAGATTTTGGGCCGTACAATGGAAGAAGAAAACGTGTGCATTAAATCGATCCGTAAACAAACAATTAATTAAGTTAGTCACTTTGCATAATCAATTCGATTAGTTTATTAGGGTTTGCTGAAAATTGTAGGATTGCGATTCGTCCACATGTTTGAAAGTGGGAACTTGCCAAACCTTTATACTCCGTAGTACTTACTACCTCCATCCCATTACATTAGTCCTCTTTACTTTTTGATTATTCGGCACGCTTTTCCACCGAAACCTAATACGAGTTTTAAAATATAATTTTGACGTATTTATTTTTTCACGGGTACTATGAGTTAAGATTTATCTAATCTTTGAGTAAAGGCCACAGTGCATTAATTAAAGAATGCGCAATGACTTTATTTACCCAAAAGCCGCAAATGGCATATGTTTGAATTACCGCGGTTTGAATAACTGTCCATTAAAATTGTAGTTATCTTTTCTAATGGTCTGTTTTCATAAATAAATCTCAATATTATTACTAATGCACATCGAGTCAATTACTATTCAATTATTACGTCATATAAGTAAATATAATACAAAATTCTAACATAAATTGAACCGTTTGCTTTTCTAAAAATTCACACTATATGATTTAATATTGACTTGTGATGTAGACACGAACTTTAGCTGAATCTTGATTTTGCACATTAATTTAATTGAATTTTGATCTCTATAAACAATGTATATCTCCATTCATTGAATTATGCCTATACATTATAGTTACAACATAAAACTATATTAAGACATTCCCTTTCTTTATTCCTCCAAAAAAAACAAAAAAACATTATCTATATCTAATTTAACGAGCTAAACATAAATTTCAAAAGTCACCATAAACCTGATTTCTGTCGGCCCAACTTATTTAGATAATTAGATTTTGATAATTCCATAAATAGAAATCAAATTTGTTTAGAGATATGCGAATTTATGGTTATAAAAGGAGGGATAAGCAGCGGTTCAGCGGTCGAACCGGCGATTTATGCTTGAATCGGTCTAAAGAAATTATTTTAATTGAAAAGGGCACGTGTCGAGCGCTGGTGAGGTCGACGCAGCATCGACCTTACCCAATTTTTAGCTCCTATAATTACTGTAGAAAGCGGCGAGATTTATATTGTTCATAATTCACTCTCTGCAGGAGAAAAGGAGAAAATTTCGGTAGAGGGATAGCTAAATCGTCGAGAAATTAAGAGATCGGCTACTGATTATCTCGCCGGAGCTGAATTGCTTGTGTTTTTTTACTGAAATTTTGTGTTCGGAGCTTGAAGGGAAGTTCTACGATGAAGCCATAGCTGCAACCAAGTTCGCTGTTGGGGGAATGAACACTCGCATGGTACCCACTTCTACTTACTAATATTATGCCCCTCCCTATCCAATCTTTTCTGCAAAACTGTTGTTATTTACCATAATTCAATAGGACTTGCCTATTAATATATGCTGATTCCAAATTATGGTCTGAAGCGGAGTAGATGTGAATTATACAAAGAATATATGCCAATTTCTTGTGATACAATTGATTTAGATAAAATCTTACCAACTTAAAAAGAAAAGATAACCAAACCATGTTACAGATATAGTTAATTAGTTTATGTATGATTAGTATAGAGATTCAGACTCATGGTTTGTTTCTCTCTCTGTTCTTTTTTGCTATGATACGAGTCTCCTATTTTTATTTTTTTTGTTTTTGTTTTGTTTTTTCGTTGTTTATTCGATTAGCTTCCTCGCATTATTAATTTTGATGGTGTAGTGTCTAGTTTTAATTCTCAAGCTTGTGAATTATTCAGTTAATTTAGTTACCTACGCTTGATAATTTGAAAGTTGAAAAGAGAATTATATTTGAAATTTGGGGAATTGCTTGTGATGAATTGAGATACTATCCCCTCATTAGTCATTAGTATTGTCGCCTGATGATTCTGCAAAATAAGTACTCCATTTGACAAGTTTATATAGAAAGCCGCTGTGTATAAAAAAAACATTAGTTTACTCTCAATTTCATCCCCCGACTCTCTTTTGGATAGCCTCCTCGTCACACACGCACACATACTCCAATTTAGAATTTATCCTGTTATATAAAAGGATCCAGTGATAATTATCAATTTTGTGAGCTTTACTCCATCATTTTGAAGTGTTAGTGGTGTAAGGCTTGTAGCTTAACACCACTTCAATGTAGAATTTACATTAAATACTAAGGCAAGGGAGCAAAAACCAAACATAAGTAACACTTTAATGGCTCATCATGGGGCCTCAGTTTGCGCTTCTATTAATTCTTGAATTTCTTTCCCTCTTGCCTTTGTCTTGTATTCTCCTTCACAATTTGCCTTTCAGTTCCATTTGTTTCTTCTTTTGCTTTGAACTTAGATAAATTCGACAGGATCACATTATATTAATGAGGGAAAGGGATATTTTTGTATGATGTATAGCGTAGTTAGGACTTTCAATGTGCGGATGCATCCAAAAAAGAATAATAGGATTGACTTGTTGGCTTGTAAGACTTGTCTGAGTGGATGCGAACATCAAGGGCATTGGCAAAGCAGTGATTTTTTATTTTCTTTTTTCATGGTGAGCGAGTGCTTACCTTTCTGCCCTCTCTCTCTCTCTAATTTAGTAATATACTACTTTTGTTTCCCATTTTTTTTTTCCTGCTAGTTTAATAATGCACAAATAAATTTTATCTTTTGCTTGAATTATTGCTTATTTAATTGATTTTGCTTTTCTGGGGCGGATGGAGATATAGATGGATGGATGGATGAATTGGGATAAAGATAATGGTCCTTTACTAGCAGACATTTCTACCACCATATTCCCCTCATCTTGCTTTCACAGATTCTTGTTGCATGATCTCCATATTAATCTAAGCTTTTCCCTTCTCTTATGCTTCACCCTCTTTCTCTCTTAGATGTTTTTTCTTTCCCATAGCGGGAACATTATCTACTGCAGCAATCATTAATCTTTCAAACATATTATTGCCTCATTTATTTTCTGAAGCTCCAAAAAGTTGGCTCGTTTGAGAATCAAACTCAAAAACCCACAATCTCACTTGTCTGATTACTTTGATTTTCAGGAAATTTAAGGCAACCTTAAACAAAACAAGAATTATAGCTTTGGCAGATTCTTAGCCTTGAGGTTTTCTTTTGGTCGTGCTTTAGATATGCTTTTTTTGGGGGGGTGTATGATTTGATTGCTGTGTTGTTAGAGGAATCTTTGCTTGATTGGCTTTGTAGCATTTCTTCGGATGAATTTTTATTTGGTAGCTAACAGGTCAGAAACCAGAGTTGTAGTTTTTGTTAAAAAATCTTGAGGATTCGTACTTTCTCTGGTAGGGGTGTTGGAGAATTTCATCATCGTGTTCAATTTGTGGTGTAAAGTTTGTGGCGGTTAGATGGATAAGATACCTATCAGTATGTAGTTCCTTGTGTTTTTAATCTGATATTTTGAGGTGGTTGGTTGATTTGATTCAAGTTCTCAAATTTCTTAGATGGTGGTTATGTCTGATTGAGGCTGTGTTGGTGTAACATTCGAGAAAAGTAGCGAAAATTCTGGAGGATTTATGAGTTAGTTGGTGTTTAAAAGTGTTTCTTGCCTTGGTTGTTGTGGTTGGAGTTAGATGAATTTACTTCATGTAGTTGGATTTGGGTTGAAGGTGGGCCATCTTCTTTTGATGCTATGCAGCTGGTTTGTGTATTTGATATCTTTGAATTGGCTGAGCAATGGAAAAATCATGAGCACCAAGAATACTTGGCTTGGTGATGGGGGGAAAATATGGAGGAAGTGGGACAAGGTACCCGGTGTTGGGTCGAAGATCCATCACCCTTATTCACAGTACATAAGCTTTGGGAAAGTGGGGAAGAATTGGGGGACGAAGCTTTTGATAGCATGGATAGTATTTGCGATCATAGCTTCACTTTCGGTATTTTGGTATATGAACTCTCTAGCTGTGGAGAAGAGGAAAGAAACGCTTGCTAGTATGTGTGATGAGAGGGCGAGGATGTTGCAGGATCAGTTTAATGTCAGCATGAATCATATTCAGGCAATGTCTGTTATGGTTTCAATCTTTCACCACGACAAGAATCCTTCAGCAATTGATCAGGTTAATTAAGCTCTATACATTATCGAAATTCTAATGGAATTACTTCAATGATGTATCTCTTCAGGTTAAAAGTTTAATATATTATTATTGGTATGGCATATTTTATTTGAAATTTTGCAGAGAACTTTCGCGATGTACACAGAAAGAACATCATTTGAGAGACCTCTTACAAGTGGGGTAGCATATGCGGTCAGGGTGCTTCAGAGTGAACGAGAGCAATTTGAGATAGAACAAGGATGGACTATTAAGAGAATGGATAAGGATGAACAGACCCCAGTTCATGAAGATGAATATGAACCAGAAGACCTTGAGGCGTCGCCTTTGCAGGAGGAATACGCTCCTGTTATCTTTGCACAAGAAACTGTTGCTCATGTCATTTCTGTTGACATGCTCTCAGGAAAGGTAAACTCTTTTGTCCCGTCTCCAAGAATATTCGAGTAATAACGGAAGCAATCATGTAAGGTCAAAGCAGAAGGTAGCACAAAATGAAACATCTGCATTTTCAAATCAATGTTTTGGTAAGATGGTACTTATGTATCACTTAAAAGTAAGAAATACTAAACTTCTTGTGCTAATAGGAAGATCGTGACAATATATTGCGTGCAAGAGAATCAGGAAAAGGTGTTCTCACTGCCCCATTCAGGTTGCTGAAAACAAACCGGCTAGGAGTGATACTGACTTTTGCAGTGTACAAGAGAGATCTCTCTCCCAACGCCACCCCTGCTGAAAGGACTGAAGCGAGTGCCGGGTAATTATGTGAATATTTGTAACTATTTTATTTTGGATGAATGGATGGATGGATAAGAACTTACTAATTATTTTGTTGTGGATTAGGTATCTTGGAGGTATCTTCGACATTGAATCACTTGTAGAGAAACTGCTTCAACAGCTTGCCAGCAAACAGACTATCCTTGTAAATGTTTATGATACTACCAATGCTTCGCTTCCTATCAGTATGTATGGTTACAATACCTCCTCTGATGGCCTGCTTTGCGTCAGCGCTCTCAACTTTGGAGATCCATTCAGGAAGCATGAGATGCATTGCAGGTAAATGACATAGCTTATCATGTTATCAATCTAAGAGCAGCAGCATAAGTGATTTTGTAAATGATGTATATCTCTATTCATATGCAGATTCAAGCATAAACCACCATGGCCATGGGTTGCAATAAATACATCTATTTTCATCCTTACAATTTTATTACTCCCGGCCGAAATAGTGCGTGCCACACTTAATCGAATAGCAAAAGTTGAAGACGACTATCATAAAATGATGGAGCTCAAGAAACGTGCCGAGGCTGCTGATATTGCAAAGTCTCAGGTTTTTCTTTTCTTTTACATTTTATTGAGTTAAGGCCTGTTGTTCTCAAGTAATGTGAATTCTAAATGCATATTTTGTTTCTTTCTGTTGCAGTTTCTCGCTACTGTTTCTCATGAAATCAGAACTCCTATGAATGGTGTTCTTGGTCAGTTAATAAACAAGACAGTTTTAACGTTTCAAAATCTGATACGTTGTTTGGTCCAAAGGAAACTGATTCTCTATCATTTGTTTCCTCAGGAATGCTTCAAATGCTTATGGATACACAGCTTGATGAAACTCAAATTGACTATGTCAGAACTGCTAGAGAGAGTGGTAAGGCTTTGGTTTCACTTATAAACGAGGTGCTGGACCAAGCCAAAATTGAATCTGGCAAACTTGAGCTTGAAGAAGTTAGCTTTAATTTGAGGGCAATTCTTGATGATGTCTTATCACTATTTTCCGGAAAATCACAAGATAAAAAAGTCGAGGTAAATTATGTCCTTTGACTTGTGGATTCTTTCTTTCTTGTTGTTTTAACATTTCTCTAACTTGAATCCTGTTTATGTACGACAAATACATCTGCAGTTGGCAGTTTACGTCTCCAGTAAAATCCCTCCATTGCTGGTCGGTGATCCTGGAAGATTTCGTCAGATAGTCACGAACCTAGTTGGCAACTCTATCAAAGTGAGTACAACCTAGATATTCCATACTTTTTGAATGTAGCATTCTTGTTTTTGATGATTACTGATTATATATCCATTTACAGTTCACTGATAAAGGACACATATTTGTTACTGTTCATCTGAGTAAAGAAGTGGCAGAAATTGAAGCAGAGATAGACTCGAGTAGCTCCTTGAGTGGTCTGTGTGTAGTTGACAGAAGGAAAAGTTGGGCTGACTTCAAAAATTT
Source organism: Mentha longifolia (assembly GCA_001642375.2). Lineage (NCBI taxonomy): Eukaryota > Viridiplantae > Streptophyta > Magnoliopsida > Lamiales > Lamiaceae > Mentha > Mentha longifolia. The sequence goes on along the minus strand of CM038115.1, from coordinate 14,963,413 downwards.
AGAAGGAACATCCTCAATTTCTCCGTTGACAGATCAAATTCATCTAATTGTTTCTGTTGAGGACACAGGTCAAGGGATCCCATGTGAAGCTCAATCCCGCGTATTCAATCCATTTATGCAAGTGGGCCCCTCCATCACCAGAACACATGGTGGCACTGGCATCGGCTTGAGCATCAGTAAGTGCTTGGTCCACCTCATGAAGGGCGAAATAGGGTTATCCAGCTCCCCAAATATTGGATCCACCTTCACTTTTACGGCTGTTTTCACTGACGGAAGCTCCAATCCCGATGGCGAGAGTCAACCGGTTGACAATCCATTGAACACTATATCTTCGGAATTCTACGGGATGAGAGCTTTGCTTGTGGACCCTAAAACTGTTCGCGCCAAGGTCTCAAGGTATCACATTGAGAGACTTGGAATTCATGTTGAAGTAGTTCCTGATCTTTGTCGAGTACTGTCTAACTCAGGCAAGCATATAAACATGATTTTCATTGAAGAAGATTTATGGGACAAACAATTAGACATGTTAGTTCTATTATTGCATGAGTTGAGAAAAGACTGTGAAGTGAGCCCTAAAACCTTACTTCTATCCAATTCGTCGAGCTCTAACTGGCCTGGAGTTTCGAATCCTGGTGTCCTGACTCCGATTGTTGTGATGAAACCGCTCAGAGCAAGTATGCTTGCTGCATCCCTGCAGCGTGCTATGGGTGTAAGGAACCAAGGAAACATACGCAATGGAGAGCTTCTTCATAGGTTGTCCCTCAGCAGTCTCCTTCGTGGCCGGAAAATTTTGGTGGTAGATGATAATCCGGTGAACCTCAGGGTGGCTGCAGGTGCTCTGAAGAAGTATGGTGCTGAGGTGGTAAATGCAGAAAGAGGGAAAGACGCCATCTCGTTGTTAAGCCCACCACATTCTTTTGATGCATGTTTCATGGACATTCAGATGCCGGAAATGGATGGGTAAGCTTTATCGCCTCTTTTAGTGTCTGTCCTAGGATTTCCTCAAGTAATGTAGGCTAGGCTAGGCTAGTAAACCACATACTTTGATAGATCAAACAATTATGAGCTTATTTCATGTAAATATAATCCTGCAGGTTTGAAGCTACGAGGAGAATCCGGAAACTCGAGTCGGACATCAACGAAGGTCTCAGAAGTGGAGAACTCTCCGTGGAAGAATACAAGAATGTTCCAAATTGGCACGTAAAGATTCTGGCCATGACTGCCGATGTCATCCAGGTGACAAACGAGAAATGTTTGGAATCAGACATGGATGGTTATGTCTCAAAACCATTTGAGGCGGAGCAACTCTACAGGGAAATCTCACGCTGCTTTCAAACAGCACCAGACGAATATCACTAGAACAAATCTATATGCAGTCGATTGATGCTCGTGATGTGACGAAACGTCTCGTATTTTAGGTCTCTACATTAGGTTGTGCATAATCATAATTGTGAGTAGCGCCATTCTACCTGTACCTGTTTCCTTATTTTTTGAACATAGAGTAAACGTTCATGATCAATATTTGCTGTTGATGCAGGTGAATGTTTTTTTCTTTAGTTGAAAGAGAAGAATGTACATAGAAAGCTCAAGATTCTTTGTGGTCCGAAACTACATCTTGGACGTTGCCAAAGGTCCGTCACTCGAAAGTCGAAGACTCATCTTTTCGCGTTGAAGCCCTTCATCATTTGTATTATAACAATTAGGACGTTATTTCTACACAATGTTAGGTTGTAGAAAGTGTATCATAGGTACATATATATATATATAGGTGATTGAATAATAAAGTTGGAGTTGACGCCAATTTACATTTGAAGCAGGGGATTTGTGATCTGCCTAATGTTTATGTTTTTAGTGAGAGCTTTTTCAATCAATTATGTATCTCTAGTCTTCACAATTAACCAGCAGTTTTGTATGTATTTTTTTTTTTTTTTTATGGTGCAAGTGTACTGGATTTCACCGCCGTTGTATAGCCTATAGGACACGAAAATTAATATGTACATGTTTGGATCTCTTGTATGTTCTTTTTATCTGTCTTGAATGGTTTGGATTGGATAATGTTGGTATGTTTATTTTTGCATTAGATGATGTACATAATTAGTTCCAGCACCAGTAACAATAAGTAATTAATGAAGAAGTGTTCAAGCGTAAGGAGCAGGCTTGGGGAGGTTTTCGACGATTCCGCATAGTAGTTGAGTTTGAGGGAGGCTGTACTCGTCCCTCAAGGAGCGTTCAGGAGAGAGGATGCTGAAGTAGAGCTGCTGTCCCAAATAAGCCCTCTCTTGCATCATCGACCTTAGGCTCCACATACCGGCGTTGTCGAGCGTGGTCATCACTGCTGCCCATGATTTGGGGTACACCTGAACCGTGTGCCTGCTCACCGCATCCAGCAAGTTGTAGTTCCTCCTCTTCTCGGGGCTCCACTTCCCGGCCTCGACGCCGACTGCAAAGAAGGAGTGCCCATCCAAGTGCCATGTCTGGATGCTGTTCTCCTCGTTCTCGAAGATGATCTCCACGAAGCTCCTGAACGTAGCGTTCACCACGCTAGGGGCCTCGATAGCATCCTTGGTGTTCTGCACCTCGTCCTTGACTAGATCGTACTGGAACACCTTGTTAGCGACACCGAAATACTCCGCCAACTTGAGAGGGGTGGGGCCATCTACGTGGGACACGCCGTTGATGCCGAACCTCAGCTTTCCGCCAACCTGGTAGCGGGAGTTGGCGAGCTTGATCGTGCGGGTGATGTTGATTTTGCCGTAGTGGTAGGAGCCCTGAGGGTTGGGACGGGCGGCGCTGGCCGTGAGGTTCCACCTGAAGGAGCGGAACTGGTTGATGGACCATGCAACGCCGGCGGTGTTGTTGGGAGGGGGCGGTGGGAGCTCCGAGGATGCAGGGAGGCCATTGCCGTTGGCGTAACGGACTATGGCCACCGACTCCAGCTGTTTCTTGGAGAACCTACTTGAGGCGACCAGGTAGTAGTCCTTGGGTGCTTGGTCGGCGGTGACCAACACAGACATGCACTGGCCGACGTGGAGGTCGAGAGAGTCGTAATCATTCTGCACAGTGTGAGAGCCTTCGACTTCCACTAGCTTCATGGTGTGCCCCTGGAATCTGAAGTTAACGGACGTCCTCAATCCCACGTTGCAAACTCTGTACCTATAGGACAACAAAACGCAGCTCAGTTGGTTGGTAAGATACTTTCGCTCCAACCCAAAAAAAAAAAAAAAAAACTCTCTACCTGTAGGTCTTGCCAGCCTCCACGGTGAAGACAGTAGCACCAGCAGCGTCGCCAGCCTTGCCTGACTTCCCATTGATCTGGATGCCGTCAGGCAAGCCAATGCTTCTCCCACCGTCCAAGGTAGCCTTAAGAGCCTTGTGATTCTTGTTGTACCAGTCACCCAGGAGGACATCGAACTCCTCAGTAGGGGTGTCAAACGGGACGGGAATGAGGGGGCGGCTATGCACTCGGAGCATGCCCATACCGCCAGCGGCCTTGTGGAGAGAAGTGGTCGGGTAGTAGAAGTAGGAACCAATCTGGTCCTTCACCTGAAATTTGTAGGTGTAGTTGCGGCCGGGCATGATCGGGCACATGGTGCCCGGGGTGCCGTCCTGCCACGAGTTCTTCCTATGCTGGATGCCCGACCAGGTGAGGAGGAAAGGCTCGTCCAGGTTGTTGAACACGTTGACAACGATGTTGTTGTTGGAGGTGCAGTTGATCATGGGGCCTGGGAATTGGCCGTTGATGAGGATGCCCTGTTGGGGAATGCCCAGTGGGGAAATGTTTCCGTACGTCACCTTCCATTCCAAGAAGACGTACGGATCCTCAGCCAATGCCCCTGCACACAGATACATTACCAACGCCACACAAATTATCTTGCTTGACGCCATTACCGTTATTTTATTTTGCACACTCATTCACACTCTTTGTATTTATTTATTTTTTTAATTTTTTTTTCAGACTAGCTTTACATGTGTATGTATATATATGTATATATTCTCTTTTATGAGAAAATAATGATGTGTGTATATATATACACTGCTAGTCTGAGAAGAAGAGGAAAATTCTTCTTCTTCTTATGGCAAGAGAGGTAATATATGGGAATGATGTGTGTGTGATCCCCTCGTAGCGAATAGCGATGGCTTTTTATATAGAGAGGTGAGTGGTGTTAGTTATTCCAACAATCCTTCTTTTGCGCTATTCCTATACTAATAATCTCTTCATGTTTCTCTCCTCCATCAATCTTGCCCGACTTCTTCGACTCTTGCCAACAACACGTACCTATTTATTCTAGACCTATATATATCATCCATAAAAACTGTACTATGTAATAGTAATAACTAATTCAAGCAACTTCAACTTGAGTAGATGTTACATCTCTTTAATAGACATTCAGTTATATATGCTCCTAATCAGTAGTCAACGTGACTTGTATTCTAATACCTTCAACCCACCTCCATTTTGTATTTTGTGATGGCATAGTTTTTTGTGATAATACATATATATGTCCATAAAAGTTAACAAATATCAAATAATGTTCAAAAAGATAAAAATACAAATTATGTCAAATTATGTCCTTATATTACATTTTGGGACAAAGATACCCCTTACTCATTTAGAAGCAAAAGGCCGTGTTTCATTTTAAATTTTTCAAATCTAAACTGAAACCCTACCTCCCAATTCTTTCTCTCGGTTCTGCCGCCTCCTTCAGCCACACTGCCGCCGCCATCTGAATGTGAAGATATGCCGCCGGCGTCCTCCGAATGTGAAGATATGTAAGGTTTTTTTGCTCCGCTGTCGAGCTCACCAACGGTGAGAAACTCGAAATCGACGGTGTTGTTGTGGCCGCAGCCCAATAGCTTCTCCGCCGCCGCCGCGTATTTTCCGTCCCTGGAGAGTGAGGAGGCGGTGGTGCAGCCGGACTCGACCATGGACGCCAGCTAAGAGAGCTGCGCTCGAGCGCTCGACCTCGATGGAGCAGGCGCTGCCAGTGAGTGTTGCTGCTATAGTTGTGAAAATGGCCGCAGAGCTGCCGCCTTTCCAGGGAGTCTCTCGCTGCGATGTCTGTAAATCAGGATTGATTCTTCAATTTTTAATACTTTGCTGCATCTGGTTGGGACTATGGGACTATTCGGTGCCGATAGTCCCATAGTCCCATTTATGATTTAGGATTTTGCATATGGTTTGGTTGTTATTGGTTTAGGGATGTTCCTCTTGTTTAGAATCATTTATTTTGTTTGAAATGAAAATATGTTTTGAATGTTGATTTTATATATGAACTGAAATGAATTTCTGAATTTGGGACTAAGGGACTATTCGGTGCCAATAGTCTCATTAGTCCTATTTTATGATTTAGGATTTTGGCCTCTGGATTGGTTGCTGCAGTTGTTTTAGGGTTGTTCCTCTTGTTCAGAATTATGTATTTTTGTTTTTTTTTTTAAATGAAAATCATACTTGGAATGTTGATTTTATGGATTGAAATGAATTGCTGAAGTTGGGACTAATGAGACTATTCGGTGCCAATAGTCGGACTATTCGGTGTCAATAGTCCCATTAGTCCTATTTCTGATTTAAGGTTTTTACCTCTGGAATGAGACTATTCGGTGACAATAGTCACATTAGTCCTATTATATGTACTGGATTGAGGAGTTGCAGTTGTTCCTAATGAGACTATTTGGTGTCAATAGTCTCATTAGTCCTATTATATGTTTTGGATTGAGGAGTTGCAATTGAGCCTAATGGGACTATTAAACTATTTGGTGTCAATTGCCTATAGTTTTATTATATGTACTGGGTTGATGAGTTGCAGTTGAGCCTAATGGGACTATTTGGTGCCAATAGTCCGTTAGTCCTATTATATGTATTGAATTGAAGAGTTGCAGTTGGGCCTAATGGGACTATTTGGTGTCAATAGTACCATTAGTCCAATTTCTAAAAATGTCAAAAATTTAAAAAAAACGTAAAATTTGAAAAAAAAATAAAAATCGTAAAAAAACTTCAGAAAAAAGAAAAAAAAAAGAAAAAAAAAAGTCAAAAAATCAGTTAAAGTCAACTCATTAAGGGTATTTTGGTCCAAAAAGTCAATAATTGACATAATTTGTATTTTTTATCTTCTTAGCTATTATTTGACATTTATTAACTTTTATGGACATTTAAAAATTTGTCTCTAGTTTTTTTCTCCTTTTTTTCTCCTCCCCTAAAAAATGTTCTCAAACCCATCCTAGGTCAACAGATTAGGTAAATCAAGTTCGGACTATCACTTCTTTTTTATATTTTTTGAACAATTTTAATAAGAAATTGTAAAAAAAAAAAAAAAAAAATGTGTCACGTCGTCATAGAATTATTGTTTTTCCCCCCTTTCACCTCCGAAACTTTTGTTATTAACTTAATTTCTCATCATTGTCTTTGATTTATATTTGTACAAACTTTATATTTCACGCTAATCTAGATGGCTACATGTATAAGGTCGATCATTATTTCCTTCTATCTACCACCCAAAGCTTTTTTTCCCTCCAAAATGCTACTCCTTCTGTCCCAATGAAATAGTAGAGTTATTTCATTATTATAATAACTCAATTTGAATAAAAATAAATTTATTTCAATAGGATAGAGAGAGTACTTAGAGTTGAATTGTTTTAAGGCGTATTCATAATTAAGAAAATCATCGAATATGAAGTGACAAATCTAGGAAGCAATTTAAATGCATTAAAACGATCACATATAAAAAAAATATTACAGCATAATCCATATATTCGGAAGCTAAAACTTCGAACTTTTTAATCAAACAAGATGTGCGAATTTGACCAAGAAATTTTAACCTACTGGAGAGTCAATTTCAGTTTCTCAAAATACAAGTATCATGAAATATGGTCAATTTCAGATTCTCAAAAATCAAAATACTAGTATCATGAAATATGGCTAAGTGCGTCATAGAGGAATAAGCATTTAAAAATGGCAATGAAAAGGCATTATCATCAAATGACAACATTCGGGATAAGCTTACAAATAATACAAGAATCTACACACGGGGGATCAAATGAAAGTGTGACAATCCATGAATTCATGCATCGAGAAACTCTTTGATGAAAGCTATTTCCATTATTCAGCTAACTGTACTCCCTCATAAAAAAACGTGTGCCGTGCACATTGCACAACCAGAATGTTGCTTGTTCACTCATAAGCGAAAAAGGTTCTACGAAGTTATATATCATCTATAGATATTATATAGAAGCTGACCGACATCACCACTACCGGAAAACATGCATCCTTTGTAGGTAACTGAATCAAGATGTTTCTGGAGTCTCGAACCTTGTAGGAGTATCAATTCCCATCATGCAGCAGAGGCCCGATATTAAAATAATAAGCAAGACAAGCCCCTGAAAGATAGTAAAAATCACAACTTTCAGTCAAACATACTTGGCTTTGAGCCTCAATATCCAACTTTTTCAAAAGATTCATAGTGGGCCAAACTCAACCTACTTACCACTAGAAGTCCCTCCAAAAGAGACGACTTGATCTGGCAAACCCCATCACAGCCAGTGGAATTAGTTGATACATTTCCCAAGGTACCTTCAGCAAGGAACCTTTCTACTCCACGGTGCGAGAGATACTCAACAGATCTAAAGGGATCAGAGATGTAGAGGAATGTATATTTTGCTCCCATCTCATCCACCGTATTGAGGAGTTGAGATAAAACTTTGCCTGCATATGTAATCAAATTGTTTATTTACAACACTTTACGGACTCAACAGAAGATAGGCCCATAAAACATCAGAAAATGCAGCAATAATAATAATAATCAGATGATGATGATGACGATGATGATGACATCTAGTTTAACACAACATACTTTCAGAATCTGGTTGATCAGAACCTTGCAGTAACAGGGAACTTCCAGGGCACAAGACAATTAGATCAGTCTGCCCGTCAGAATTCATTTCAATCCTTGAGTTCAGGTAGTCCTACAATTAGATTACACTGTGTTATTAAGTAGGCTCAGAGGAAAATAGCATATGAAGTTTCATTGTCGTCAGTGGTACTTACATGTACTGCCCGAACATCATTTACTTTATCAAAATTATCACCATCAACAGAACATGACCCGACTAAAGCAATACTACCAACTCCAAAATTATGCTGACAGGTTTCAGCAAACTCTGAAATCAAAGAATTCTCGATAGATACTTTCTCATCTCCAGCAACGACGTAAGGAAAGACCATAGAGGAATTGGAGTTGGAAAATGAGTCCTATCATGAAGAAGTCACACTTTAGCAAGATGTATCAAATGATATTATTCTAAAATAATACTAATGATCTATTCAAGAAAGATCAAATCAGTTAACCTTAAGCAAGTCTACAAGTGATGAATCAGTCTTCGAGGGTCTGGAAACTTCCAGAGATTGTAACTGCATAAAGACATACATATAAAAAACTTCCATAAAATTAATACAGTATATAGGGCATGAAGGTTGCATGAGTATTGATAGCTCCAGCTGAAAAACATGCATGGGCCATAATGTATTTTCTTTTACGTGACGACACACACAAGCCACAACCCAAATATATAGAACTGGGATTTTGAAACAGAAGAGAATGATTATTGTTGGTAGTATATGGAGTATTTCAGAATCATAGACTAATTGCAACAAATGATGCACTCATCCATTCTTAAGAAATATGCTAGAATATATTAGCAATTTAGCATTAAACTATATTAATATAACTATTGATCCAGTCATTCATTTTCTTTGATACAGCATGACCATAGCCAATTAGTATAGTACAGTACTACTAAAGTAACTGAGTTTCGAAAGAGAAATCTATTTTCAAAGATGTATGTTATGTGACAAAAGAGACACAATCATTTTTTCGCACACACATGTGCTTAAAAAAGAAAAAGGAAAATGAAAAGAAGAAACATTATACCTCTGATCCAATAAAAAGGAAGGCAAAGTTATTGGATCTGTGCACTTCCTCACTTGAGCACTGCATACAAGGAAACCAAAATTTATATACTTCCCCGCATATATTGAAGCACTTATTTTCATAAGTATTTACTCTAAAGATCCTGAGATACTTGATATCAAAGTTTAAACCAAGGATGTTGATATACCAGGTATTTCGACCATCCGCCTTCAGTCATTGCAGACTTGGCTAAATCCCTAGGAGCGAGAATTCTATAATCAACCATTTCTTTCTTCCTGTCACGTGTTTGTAAAAATTAGATAAATATTGTGCGTGAAAAGCTTCTAATGTAAAAGATCTATGAGCACATCATTGTGGAAACTAGAGAATAGGTTGAAAGGTTACTGGTAATAGTTAAGAACAAATACTTCCATTATTTGAAGCAAACTAGCATGATCAGATAAGAAAGAGTTTCGAGAGCTTAAGGAGAATGCGGACTTAACTAAATCCATGATCTTTCATCTGCTTAGTTCCAAACATGTAAACGTGATGGAACAAACTGACATCAACTAGTTACTTCCAGAAGTTCATTTACAACGGATATACTATGATCAGAATTACTGAGGGTGTATTGAAAATAGATCAAATACCAATAGCTTCAAAATTACTAAGCAACTAAAAGCACCTGGATTTATAAGGTTGTGTAAAGGTTGGTTTAGTACAAACATTATATAGAAGTAAGCGAAGTACATGAAATGTGCACGACTTGAAGAGCAATGATGGAAGAGCAGCAGGAGAAAAGGAAAAAAAAAAAAAGAAAAAGAGACTAGTAAGATCAAGGGAAAATATGAGTTGTAGCTGGATGAGAAAATGAGGAACTGAATTTATTCTATAGATCAAATCATACAGAACAGTATGAGAGCTCTTAATATACTAGTCCATAAACATGATATGATGATGACATACATCCTTCTTTCTACAGGGTCTTTTGCTGAGCAGTGAGCGCATTAGCTCTTTACCTAGAAGTGTCAGCAACCAAGTTTCGAAAAACAATCTTATTAGCTCCTAAAAATAACAAGCCTATAAGCGCTTTCAGAAGTAAGGGGATACAACTGTTCTTGTAGCTACGACCTTATTATTAGTAATACCTACATGTTTTTTTTTTTTTTACTCTCAAAAAAAGAAAAAGTTGTGCCTTATAAGGTCAATCATTCATGAACTTATTTTTGAGATCGATTTTATAAGCTCTAATAATTGATATCGTAACAGAAACTTATAAGCTCTAGCAAAATGTTAGCAAAACAGCCTCTAAACCAAACTGAACAACGAAATAAACTAAAGCCTAACTAGCAGGATTTGAAACAACAGAAACTTCCCTAAGAAAAACGAGTCATGAGTGTACTAATCTAAGCATTGGCCATTGGTAACCAATGATATAGAGAATATATAACAGCAGACGATTAGAAGAAACCTCAAATATGATTACCCATTTAGATGAGACGACCACAAGAATGCTGGAGAGGAAGATGAGAAAGCGAGCCCCAGAGGTAGCTGAGCCACGACAAGAAGAGCCGCCACAATTGCCAACGAAGCATTAGCGATCTTCATTCTGAAAGTCCAACTACACCTATAGATTGGCTTGGATCACCAGATAACAATACCTATGAATTTAATTGAGTTCGAATTGAACTGATGAGCTATCTAGCATCAAATCCAAGCATAATATATGCAATAGCAATTTTGACAAGATCCAACAATTCCTTACGTGCGTGGCTGGATCTGAACTCGTCAAAATATGATTGGAATGTGAAGGAAACTGACAAGATTTATTCGAGAACGAAATTAAAAAAAAAAAGAAAAAAAAAAGAGGAATTTTCTCACCGTAGGGACAAATATGCGAGAGGGAAGTAGTCGGAATCCAAATCGCAGCGCCCACGTTGTGTTGGATAGAGTATGGATTTCCCAGGTTTCCTCCTACAAGTCGAATTTCTCGCAACGAGTGATCCAGAGTTGAGTCGGAAAAGATCGGAATCATTATATATTATTTTTTATAATAATAATAATAATAATAATAATAATAAATCATCTCATCTATTTGTAATTTTTGTATGATTAATTTTTGAAATTTGACCCAAATCATTACCTTGTGTGGCATCACTTTGGCAAGAGTTTTAAATATAAATTACAGTACTAAATTAGTAATATATTATTAAGTTCTATTACTATTATTATGAGTATATTTAATGTGTCCAGGGATAATGTGACAACGCTATAAATAATTTAAAAAAATTATATACCTTAAATACTAACCTTATCAAAAAAAATTAAATATTACCATAAAATAAAATAAAAATTCAACCCCAAAATGGAAAAATTACATACATAATATTGTGGGGCAACCCTTAAAATAGCCACTTGATATAACAAATCAAAATATTAGTCACTCATATAAAAAACACAAAAATTAGCCACTTTTACCAAATACATGAATACATGATACGCGACTCATGTATTCGTGAAAATTAACCTTGAATACATGAATACATAAATACACGAATACATGAATACACGACTCATGTATTCGTGAAAATTAACCTTGAATACACGAATACATGAATACAAGAATATATGAATACATGAATACACAACTCATGTATTTGTGAAAATTAATCTTGAATATACGAATACACGACTCATGTATTCGTGAAAATTAACATTGAATATATAAATACACGAATACATGAATACACGACTCATGTATTCGTGAAAATTAATCTTAAATAAATGAGTGGCTAATATTTGTATTTTTTATATAAGTGGCTAGTATTTGTGTTTTTTATATGAGTAACTAGTATTTTGGTTTATTATATCAAAATGACTACTTTTAGGGATTAACTCTAATATTATCATATCAATGGTGATGGACACATAGTACTCGCCATAAGTAGGTGAACGTTTTTATGAGTTCTATTTATAATAGAAAAATAAAACAATCACGAAAGGCATTATTGATGTTATTTTATAATAGCATCCACAACAATGCCTACGAATCTCGTAGGCAACCATTAAATATTGTTGCAGTGCCCCACCAGTCGACATTCGGAAAAAGGAAAAAGAATCCGCATCCTCTAATTGGAGTCTAATTTAAATAAGTAATCAAACAATATTATAATAAAAAAATAAATAAATAAATGGGTCGAGTCGAGTGAGTTTCATCTCCATCCTTTTTGCCCTGAACGCCATTGTTCGTGTTTGTTCGGTTGTTGAATTTAGGCTCTGAGTAGGAGAAGAAGATTCAGATTAAGGTTTAAGTTGTTACTAGAAGATTGAAAAACAGTTACAGAGAGGAGGAGTTCGATGTGAACCCAGAGTTGCGGCGCTTACAGTTTCAGTTGCAGTTGCAGCAGAATTGAGTATAATGCGTTGTGGTGGATGTGGATTGAGGTGGACAGAAATTGAGGGTTGGATTCGAGACTATGACAACATTCAGCGCCTAGCCGTGAAACTGATCTACGCTCAGATTGGTTGCGCCTTAATCGGATCGCTGGGGGCGCTCTACAACGGCGTATTGCTCGTTAATTTGGGAATTTCATTGTTCGCCCTCGTCGCCATCGAGAGCAGCAGTCAGAGCCTCGCCAGGACTTACGCCGTCCTCCTCTTTTCCTCTATTTTGCTCGACCTCTCCTGGTTCTTTCTCTTTTCTCACCACATCTGGTATGGTACCCTTCTCCTTCTTCTTCTTCTTCTCCATTTTCGATTATTCCTAATTGCATTTGCATTTACTACTGGATCATATAATTTACCCCTATCGCATATTTGTTATTCTTAGATGTCGTGTATGTGGCTCGTGTGACTCTGCTTATCAAGTGAGGTTATGATCGTTGTATTTCAACTGTAATGAATTCTCAGCTTGTCCTTGCAGGAACATTCCATCTGAAATATATGGGACCTTTGTTAGTTTATCGGTGAAGCTCACACTCGCTATGCAAATTATTGGATTTTCAGTGAGGTTATCGTCTTCACTGTTATGGATGCAGATGTACAGACTAGGTGCTTCTTACATGGAAAACTCTGTTCCTAGAGATGCGGATGTTGATTTGAGAAATAGCTTTCTGAGTCCTACAACTCCTATAGTTAGACGCACCTCTGGTGCTGATGAAGTAGTTGGAGGTTCCATTTATGATCCTGCTTATTACTCATCTCTTTTTGAAGATGGCAGAGACGACGCTTTCCTGTGTGGGGTAAGGTCTTCTCACTCTCTTTTAAACTTTTCTGTGCTTAGATTCCCTATCACCATGTCAAAAATATCTCATGCAACTCAAGTGCAGAAAACTAAATAACATCACTTCATGCTTCTTCTTCGTCTCCTTCTCCAATCATGTAGGTGTTGATAACTGATATCAAAGTTAATGGCTGTATGCTTTGTTAACTAATATCATAGTGTTGTTTCTTTATCAGAAAGTGGTCTATTATGTCACATAATGGGAAAAGGAAAAACATGTAAGTAGTTACATATTATCAGGATCAAATATCTGTAATTCTGCTTCCATTACCAATGATGGACTGGGAATGATAATATAGTGAGTTCAAACTGCTGAAGTATTTATATTCTAGCTCGTCTCTCTATGCTATTTTGTCTTATCTATGTTGCGAAAGAAGAATGCTTTATTAGGGAATTGAGGGCGTAGGAATGTGATCATTCTAATTAATTTAGGGAGAGACAAAGATTTTGGTTCGATGTTCAGTTTCTGCTCAGTAGATATCTTACCTTGCGTAAATGAACCATTACCATTTTTCTATCGGGAGCTCTGGCCGTGTTTCTTCCTACTACGTGCTTCTTTCATACAGGATTTGCCCCAGCCATATTTCTCCTCTTTTGTGCTTTTTATTTTTTCAAAATTCCTCTTTGGCATTTTTTTTTGTTCTTCCAGTTATTAATAATAGTTCTCTTGTTCTAGTTTCTTATTTATTCTTCTTTACTCTTACATATCCCCACCTGAGAACCACAATAGGTCTCCTTAGCTTTGATTGACAATTTCTATTGTCTATCTGTTTGAGGATGGAAGGATTTGTATTCTAGATTTGTCCCAAGCTTTTTCCACAAGACCTCCAAGATTGGGATATAAACTTAGGGTCTTGATCAGATATGGTGGTCTGCCGGACCTTATTTAACTAACAATCTCTCTGAAACAAATACTTGCAACATAAGCAGTATCTGATGTTTTATTTGAGCTAATAAATGGCAACATGTAGGAGATAGATTTCTCACTTTTGCGTCCTTATAACCCAAGTCTAAATCCATGCTTGCATCTTCATATGGAGTTATTAACACCAGTAACAGTGGTAACGTTAACAAGCTTTTCTTTCTTCTTCTTTTTTTTTTTTTTTTTTTGAGACGGGTAATGGACTTTTGGCACCTTTCAACAATTTGGTATAAAGCGGAGTCATCTTTAGCCAAACGAGCTTGATCTGTAATTGCTTAAGTTTTATTGCTGCCAAGATGTCCCCCTAGCTAGGGTTGTGCATAACCGACCAAACACTGAAAAAAACGAACCGATTTGAACCGAACATATTGGTTTTATTCAATTTTGGAAACTTTTGGTTTTCGGCTCGGTTAAAATAATGTAAAATAAATTATTTTGGTTTTAACGGTTCAGTTATTGTCAATGTGTAATCGATAGGAACCAGACAGACTGAAATCACACATATTAATTAGTACTCTGTCCCCCATTTTCGTGTGAAATTTCCCTTTTAGGACGTCCCCATATTCGTGTTAAGACCCCAAATTGAAAAGATTCTTTACACCCTTTTATTTTAGAACCTTTAAGTTGCACTATATTAAATACCGGCCTGGGCCCACCACTTTATGCCTTCTCCCAACACCTTTATCCTTTACCCTTTATGGCTTTATCCTTCCTAACGACTTTATCATCCATTATCAACTTCTTTAACAGATTTTCCTTAATACCTGTGCCCCATGAAATTTAACACGGAAATGGGAGACGGAGGGTGTAATATATAGATTAAATCACTCTCTCCTCTCTCTCACGTTACTATCACTCCTCGAGCTGCAAACCCTTCTCCCCTCATTTTCTCTTTCTCGTCAAGTCATCTATTCTCTCTATCACATTTACCATCACCCTACCCCATCCCCTCTCTCTCTCATTCTTCTTTCTCTCATCTTTTTCCATCTCTCCAGATTATTGCTGCTGCTACTATTATCTCCATTCTCCAATTTCTTTTATTCTCAATTTCCAGCAAAGCACTGCCCTGCTGCCACCTCAACTGCTGACGACTTGAGCAGACGCACCCGCCGCCAGCAGATTGAGCAGCAATGCCGTCGCCTCCTATTTTATCTTCTTTTTTCTGTAAAACAGCTCCTTTTCTGTTGAAATTCTAAAGGAAATACAGATTATATCTGACTGGTTCAGTGACCAACCGAAACCGAGCTTTTACATCGGTGCGGTTTCCGGCCTGTTGGTAAAATCTGGACGAATGGTTTGGCGGGCCAAGTTGGGAGTTTTTTGGTTGGTTGGTTATGGATATTTGGATCAGTCAACTAGCCGAACCGTCTGGTGCACATTCTACTCTTAGCCTCCACCAGGCATTTGTCAAATTATCTGTTGCACAAAGATGTTTCCTTTGATCTAGAGAAGTAGAGGTCATCTTGAAGCAAGTAAACTCCTTGCTTCCTTGTTGTCAGGTGTTACTTCACCAAATTGGACAAATGAAATGACCTTTCGTGTGTCAATTTTTGAATGGTCAGTAGTTTATGTCAGCTTCACAGCCCTCGAGTTAGGTGCATCTAACACCTCGTTGCTTGTGCCAGACTTGTACCTCCTATCCTTACCCCATATTCATCACGTTCGACTTGGAATATATTCTATCAAATTGGTTATGCCAAAACAGGAACCGAAATCAGTTATTCTAATTGGCAGGGACTATCTTCATGATTTATTAGATCACTCAAACTTGTCTTTTAAACAACAAGTAGGAGTGGTAATTGTGTGTGTGCCTGATCCTAAATGTTGTCTTCCACTCACGATTCATCACCTTAAAGAATTCTATTTTGATAGTAACTGATTTTGATGTCAATGTTTTTAAAACTTTGCTCCATGCTACATATTTAACATGTCATTAAGTTTTGGTATCTAAAAGAGTATTTCATTGAAATTTTATTAATAGCACAACCATCAACACATGTTCTCTATGTTAAAACCTTCTTTATAATTAGGGGAGCAGTAAATGCATGAGAAGAATAGTGCATAAGCAAATCATTTCCTTCTTCAGTCAAGAATTTCCTAAGATCTATGCAGTATTGTCCAGTATCAAGTTTTCAGATTTAGGTGTCTTCCCTTAAGTATGTCACTATGACTTCAGCTCAAATCTTTGTAGAATGCGTATACAATTTCTTTCCCATGATGAATTTTTTTGTCTTCAAATTTCCAGAGCCTTCCTGAATCCCGACAGCAGATGGCCAGCATCGATTCCCACCATGTGACATAATTCTTTCTTTGGATAAGATTTTCCTCTAGAAAAGAGAACTCGGGATTAACAAGTTACCTGCACTCCATTTGAATCAATATGGCTTTGAACATAACCGAGCTTCAAAATCTAACCTTCTCAACTTCCTCTATCAACATACACTTCAACATTGTCCACATCCAGATACTTGGTTCTGGAAATGTAATCTTTCTCTTCTTCTGCATTTGGGTCAACATGGATCTTTGTACAGCCAAATTATGAACATATGGTCCTCATATGTAATTTCAGCCTCCTAAATGTCACGCTGCAACTAATTTCATTCAGGTTCTAATACGGAATTGCTAAATTCTCCAACCACGCCGTCAATCAACATGTTCTCTCTTTTTTTGTTTTTCCTTCTTTTTTGTCATTTTTTTAAGTGACGATCTTTTCCACATTTGAAGCAAAGTAAAAACAATTGGATATCCATGGTAAGCTTTTTACTTTAAATGTATACAACTCTGAAGCCCAATGATAATCTCTGCTCTAATTGCTACATCACTGAAGATAGTAGTGAAATTGTGGAAATAGAAGTAGTTGATGGTGTCCACTATACCCTACCCAAGCTGAATAATGCCCTCTTGCCATGCATCAAAAAAACAAATACCTAGTATTAGCCTTCTGGAAAATGGTATATCTCTGGAGCGATGGAGAAAGAGGAATAGAAGAAAATGAAGGTCATAAAAGTAGAACTGGAGGTTGCAGTAGGAGGACATGCAAGAAATTACCCTAGGATGGTAGAAAGTTTTGGGTAGCAGAAAAGACAATGCAGATATTCTGAAGTTAGGTCGAAAAGTTCCTTATCAGGTCATTATGGGGCAGGACATGACTTCACCTGTTTTCTTAGTACTATACCACTTTCTATATCTTTATGTTATCACATTGATCTTCAAGGGATAGATGATAGAGAAGCACTTCCCAACTTTATCACAATAGATTATTGGATATATCAGCTTAATTTGCTTTTCATGTATTCTTATATCTTGTTATTACTTATTTCTTTTCTTCTGGCCAACTGATTGTTTATGTTAGTTGTTTCCAATTTATCTGAGTTTCAGAGTAATATAGCTTGTCCAGTCTTGTATTTTATATATTTCATACCTGCATTATCCAAAGCTTAATGCAATTCTAGGGCCTTTTGGTATGAATAATTTGTGAGGAACAAAACAATGGTAGGTTGATAGAGAACGAAATCTGGCAGATGTGGTCAGGAATTAGATTAGGCTTGTTATTTTTCTTAAGTTTCTATTCTATTTCATAAGTTGTTATTTTTTTTATTAATTAAGATTAGGAATAAAGCTTTTCTATGGACCATCGACCACAGGAGTTTATATCGTATAGAGTTAGATTTCCGTAAGTTAAGATTTCATTATTCTAGTATATGATTTTTCCTGTGAACCTCCTTCTACGGGGTGCTTATCCGATTCTTTTCGTATTGCGTCGGTTTCTGAGCCTTCACTCTAATATAAGTCATATTATATGGTGCAAAAAGGATTCCATTCCTATGTATTGCCTTCTAGGTTTATCTTCTTTACACCCCTCCTCTTCCTTCCTTCGCCAGTCTTTCACAAAAAGGAACAGTAAAAGAGAAACAAAAACTACACTCATAAGCCACCAGATATCTATGCTCCCACACCTGCGATTCCCCTGCTAAACTCCCTCTGTTCTTTTACATAACTGATTTGGGTTATTTGGAAAAATCATCAATAAGCGATATTTATCATTTATATGTATATATATTTGTTACATCACCAAATGATGATTATTTTAAAGATCTACCTTGTTCTTCTGTGGAGTTTGATTTGTCAGTTTTATATCCAATATCATCACTGCCCCTTTAATATCTGTACGGCTTTCCTGAGAAAGTGAGAAGCCATGAGTAAGCTGTTGTTTGGCTGCTCAAGAGTTTTTTTTGAGATGCACCTATCAAGGCATCTGCTTATAAATTTATATGTCGTTTGAAGTTTAGTAGATACACTACGAGCTTTATGGACTGCTTAACTAAAGGCCTTTATGTTGAAATATGCATCTTTTAGTGCTCGATTCTGGTCCTGATGAAATGTAGTCTACTAGAGATGACTCAAATATTTGTATGCCTCCCTTTTATTCTCAGGGTGGTCAAAATCATGGCAGTTCGGTGGTTACCTCCTCTGTATCTACTGCTGAAACTGCTAATCTAAATCCGTCCACAGGGAGGCCTTTTCATTCTAAAGATGTAAGTTTTTAGATCGAACTTGAGATTCTTCATTAGAGATGAATGAAGTTGAGGCTCATGCCATAGTGAAAATCTTAATTTCAGGGTGAGAAAGATACGAGAAAGTCCCAGCTGGTTTGAACTGGATCACCTAACCGTGTCAGTTGCCATTATTCTTTTTTCAGTATCTCATTTTTCGTCAATGGGATTGAGATGAGTCTCATAGATAGATAGGTGGGAAAGCAAGATTTGTACAGATATCACTCGATGTACTCTTTTTGCAGCTAAAATACGAGAGAAAAAAAAAATTGTTGTGTAGATTTGTCGCACTTGTATGTTCCAGCTAAGCACAAAATGAGATGATTGGTCGACGCCACGCAAGTATAGGTATTGAGAATTTTGGCACATCCTACTCCGCAATAGGATGTTTGTGTGGGATGGGATGCTTTTGATATTCAAGAAATTCAGCAGATGATTGATTGATTGATTGATTCATCTTCTTCCAGACTTGCTTGCCCTCTTCTCTTAAAAGGGTTTATCGGTAGGACTAACCAAGGGCTACAAAGGAATACTCTTTCCGTCTCATTCTTCTTGTGCCATTTCATTATTGTAATAGATTTATATTCAATGAAATTGGCTCAAGAAGAATGGGACGGAGGGAGTACTAGTAATCTTTCAATAGTCTAATAAGTTTATCTTAAGCTGCATTCAAATTACAAGTCATTAATGATAATAACAATAATAATAATGATAATAATATATGAACGACAGCTAATGGGAATGAATATGGGATTGCCAGCTAAGCAGAAGTGAAATATCCCCAACATTTTGTTTATTATTGGGGGACGAGATGATAGAACGGTGAAGAAGCGGTTTGTCTTTCAACTTTGTTGAGCGCCATCCAGTCGTTATGGAACTTATGGTTATGGTGCGATACATAAATTTATTATGCCTTCCTTTTCTTAAAGGAAAAATAATGAATATTAATCACTTAATGATAATAATAAACAAAAGGCAGCAGCAGGCAGCCTCAGCTATTCGAAAACAATATTTGGAAAAGATTGGGACTGTCTCTGGCTTCCTTCGTCAGTGACTTGTCCGCCAATTCTTTTCCAGGAAAAGCTCATACTCTTATTCCCATCGCTTCCCGCCCAGTATAATTTTAACAAAATATTTCTTTATATTCAATCTCTCCTTTTCTTGTTTTTAATATTTCAACATGCATGCATGAAATTAAGCTTTAGCATAATGTATTTCATATTGATGGTGAGTAACAATCCTTCCATGGTGACCGGAATCTGAGAATATATATAAAACCTTCCTTCTCTTTTCCCTCTCATTGTATGCTTTTCGTTAATCTTGACGATCACGATTGAAAGCAGTCTTTGTAACCACCCTTTTTCATGCACATAACATGTCAGGTGAAAAGCAAATGGAGGAAGCAGGTGGGGCATCGTCAAGATATTGGTGTCACATGTGCTCGCAGAGGGTGGATCCCATTAGGGAGATTGAAGCCATGAAATGCCCTTTATGCGAGAGCGGCTTCGTTGAAGAAATAACAATGCCTAATGACAACAGCAGCAGCCCTTCTTCTGTTGATGTTGGTGATCGAGCCCTCTCCCTCTGGGCCCCAATCTTGCTCGGCATGATGGCTAACCCGATCCGCTACCGCTCCTTGAGGGCCCCGCCAGCAGAGGATGAGGGCCTCAACAACAATGACGAAGAAGAAGGACAAGGACAAGAACAAGAACAGGAGGAGGCTGAGGAGGAGGTGAGGATGAGAAGGAGGCGGAGGACCTCAGCCGCTGCAATTCTCCAGCTCCTCCAGAGCATCCGAGCTGGAATGGTGTTGGAGAATCAAGAAAGAGAAGGGGTGATCTTGATCAATCCCTTGAACCAGACTATCATACTTCACGGTGGGGAGCGCCCCCCTCCCTTGCTGGGACTGGGTCTGGAGTTGCTGCTGCAGCACTTGGGCGAGAATGATCCCAACAGGTACGGTACTCCACCCGCAAACAGAGAGGCGGTCGAAGCTATGCCCACCGTTGAGATTGAGGAGTCGATGCAGTGTGCTGTTTGTTTGGAGGAGTGCGAGGTTGGGGCTCAACTCAAGGAGATGCCTTGTAAACACAAGTTCCACTCCACCTGTATTGTGCCTTGGCTTCAGCTCCACTGTTCTTGCCCTGTATGCCGCTACCAGCTCCCGCCTCACGACTCTTCGTCTCCTAAGGATGATGATGCTGATAACAACAGGAATGTTGCCACAACACCATTACCATTTTCGCTTCCCCCGCTTCTCTGGCCTCTCGCCACTTTGTTTTCATCTTCCTCCGCTTCTCAACCTCCCACTACTACTGCTTCATTGACATATCATCATTCTTCGCCATCACCTTCATCTTCAGGAGATGATGCACCACCAACTACCTCCTCACATACAACACATCAAGATTAACTATTTACCCCAACTTAACCTTTTCACTTTGTTTCACATTCATTTGCGTATGTATATATACACACATACGCAGACTAGGTAGGTCAAAAGAATTAGGCTGTTTCAAATTTCAGCCTCTTCTCTAGTAATATTTATATAGAATTTCTGTATATCATTCGCTCATCTTAAAATAAGAATGATGAGTTCGTTTCATCTATAACAACACAGGCTTGAGAAATTTGATGATATCTGCCATTTCTGATAAATTTGTGTGTGAAATGTGCCAAATTACATTTATTTCCAGGTAGGGTGCAAAGTATAATCAATACCCTGACCTGACATAAGTTGTAGCGAACACAAAAAGGTCTAGCAAGCGAAAAATAACAAAACGACACACATAAGGATTAAAAGAAAAAAAGAAAAAAACAAGTTTGATCACCAGACAGACATGGAATCACTTGACTGTAACAATTTTGATGATAGACGCAGTTCCAATTCGGTGAAGAGCGACTACAGCATCTCCCACCTTGCAGAGACCTTTTGTTTTAGCATGCTGAAGGGAGAATTCGAGCGCTTCCTCCGTAGACTCTTCATGAGAAGCCCTTGCAGATCCTGCACACAGAATTGGAACCAACCCCCTGAATATAAGGCTGTGCCTTGCCGGAGATTCATCACTGCATGACCAATCGAACGAATCCGTCTTTATTTCAGGAACCACCACAGACAATATGGGCATGCCTGGCCTGTATTTTGCGACCAGCTTAGCAGTACTCCCTCCTCTTGTTAGGACCAGAATAAGAGCAGCTCTTGCTGAGTTAGCTGTCCTAACAGCTGATGATGCCAGACTCTCCAATGGGCTCATGGGTACTGGTGCGTTCGCCATTATACGCTTGAATACATCCGGATAGTCAATCGTACTCTCAGCTTCCAAACATATCTTTGCCATAGTAGCAACTGCAAGTTCTGGATAAGCTCCTGCAGCTGTTTCACCACTCAGCATTACACAGTCTGTTCCATCAAGAACAGCATTTGCTACATCCGTTGCCTCTGCTCGTGTTGGCCTTGGTGACTTGATCATCGACTCCAACATCTGTGTAGCCGTCACCACCGGTTTTCCTTGAATGTTGCACTTGTAGATCATCACTTTCTGAGCCAAAAATATCTTCTCAATAGGAATTTCCATTCCCAGATCACCTCTTGCCACCATGAAGGCATCTGAATTCGCAAGAATTTCATCGAAGTTTGCCACCCCCTCTTGATTTTCAACCTAAAATAATAGTATTAACATTATTCATTGCATCTCGGCATCAAAGAGAACCGATAGAAGAATTGTTTTCTGTATCATAAAAAATCATTGTTCGCATAAAACACTCCTCGATTACTATATCCAATCAAAATTTAACATACTAAAACTTGACTGCATTTCTCACTTTTCATAGTGTTAGTTTAATAAAAAAACTATAACAGGTAACCAATAATTCTGATGTCAAATAAGGCAAGTACAGAACAATTCAGAGTAAATTTCAGAAAAAAAATAGAAAAAATGTTGCAGACCTTAGACATGAGAAGGATGGTTTTGGCATGTTCACCCAGCAACTTACGAACCTCGACCAAGTCAGAACCTTTGCGAACAAAAGAAAGAGCAATCATGTCAATTTTATTAGGAACTCCCCATTTTAAGATATCTTCCTTGTCTTTCTCTGTCAAAGTAGGGAGGTCCACAATGACTCCGGGGAGATTGACATTCTTTCTCTCACCAAGCATAGCAGTGTTCTCACACCGGCATTGTACCAAACCTTGTTTCTTGTCACAAGACAAAACAGTGAAAGTGATGGTGCCATCAGCACAGAGTATGACACTCCCTGGATAAACATCTTCAGCCAACTTCTTGTAGCTCATGCAAATCATCTTCTCATCACCCTTGATGCTGTAGTCTGTGGAAACTGTGATCTCTTGCCCCTGTTTTAGTTGAACAGGTTTCCCATCTTTCAAGAACCCAGTTCGAATTTCTGGACCCTGCACCAGCAATTCAGCATGCACGTATGTACCAGTGAAAATGCTGATTCACTTCATTCCCTAATTATTTCGTATTTCAAATCTAAAACTCACTACTGAAGAGATCAAAATAAAGATAATATCCTCTGCTATAATTCTATGATAGGTCTTATTAAATTACTAGGATTGAAGGTGAGTTCATTTTTGGAGCAGAATTGAGATCTATTCCAGTCGGAAACTGATCCTATAGGCAAGTCAGACGCCGGATTTTACAATTAAACAAGGAAAGAGGCGAAAGCGCTCTGAAGACGCTAATATCAAACAAGATTAAAACCGAATTCGACGAAATATAAATCGCAAGATAATCATATGATCAGTAGTAAGGAAAGGAGATAGATGCGAGTAATTGGGGAGAAAGAAGACCTTGGTGTCGAGCATGACGGCGCAGAGGATGCCGGTGTTCTCCATGGCCTTTTTGAGATTATCGAGGGTTTCCTGATGGTATTCATGCGATCCATGGGAGAAATTGAATCGAGCGACA
Source organism: Mentha longifolia (assembly GCA_001642375.2). Taxonomy (NCBI): domain Eukaryota; kingdom Viridiplantae; phylum Streptophyta; class Magnoliopsida; order Lamiales; family Lamiaceae; genus Mentha; species Mentha longifolia. Next base: position 14,939,828 of record CM038115.1, on the reverse strand, counting down.
TTCATACCCGCACGCAGCAGCTTTTCGGCCATGGGGACAGAGCGAGACGCCGGTCCCAGAGTGCAGACGATCTTCGTCTTGGGGCGGCGCTCGCCTCCATTGATGCTGCTGTTCATCTCCATGGATGATGGGTTTGGGTTTGGGTTTGGGGATTGAAGAAATATTTGTGATTGTTGTGTCAGAGGAAGAAATGGAAAAGACCAATCGATCAATAATTATAGCAGGAAAAGAAAAGGGAAAAGGAAAAGCGGCAGATGTGATTCGTTGATCTCCATTTATATATTAATTACTAATATTAATCGAATTCAGAGATGGGCGCGTGGGAGAGACGCAGCGCGTGGAAGAAGGAGAAGTGGGATGTGTCAGTGGAAGCGTTGACGGTTCCAAAACCAACAATCAGAAACAAAAGCCGTTCCTTGAATTTCATGGCCAACGAGAAATCAAACAATCAACAAAATCAAGTCTCTACAAACCCACGCGAGCACCGCCATCCTTTTTGCCTCCATGAATGGCCATCGGATTACATCAGTCATCACTTTACAGTATTAGCACATGTTTGGTTCTTATTTTATTTTTTTTAGAGAAAGGAAAACATTACTAATTTCATCCCATTATATTAGAGTTATTTGCTTTTTAATTTTTCGGCACGTTTTTCCACCGAAACTTAGTATGGGTTTTAAAATATAATTTTGATGTATTCATTTTTTCACATGATACTTGTCATAGTATCCCGTGAAAAAATAAATACGTCAAAATTATATTTTAAAACTCGTACTAGGTTTCGGTGGAAAAGCGTGCCGAAAAATCAAAAAGCAAAGAGTTCTAATATAATGGGATGAAGGTAGTAATTGATTCCATTATTTTTGTTTGGTTGGAGTAATATGTTATCCATTTCCTTTACTTTAGGATAACTCAATTCATTACATTGTCCCCTCAAAAATGAGGGGAAATAAGGAGAAGGGGAACTCCCTACAAGTGACTCTCTTTCTACTATTGAACCAAACACTTAATAAAAGTAACCATTATCATTACCATTACTTGACTTGTTTCCATTCCGTTTCCATTACTCAATTTGAACCAAACGACCCCTTAGTAAAACTTATACTCATGATTGCATATAAGAGTTGGAGAAAAATGAAGACTGTTATATCATTAGGGGCGGGTGGAGCCAGAAGTGAGTGCTACTCCCTCTGTCCCCAAATAAGTGTCCCAAGCCGTCACCCCTCACAAACTGAGAAATTATATAAAATTAATTAATTTACCCCTAATGATTGCATAGAAAATTGAAAAAAGGTAGAATATGTATAATGACTATGAGGGTAAATTTGATAGTTTAAGCTAATTTTTATCTAGAAAATTATGATGGGACATAGGCTTGTCAGTTGGTGGGTATACCCGGACCCGCTCAAAAAGCTACGATTCCGGGTCCAAACTCACCCGTTAAATTAACGATCCGGACCCGAAAATTATAATTTAAACGGGTCCGGGCCGGGTAATTACCATGGGTAATTAGGACCTGTAGAAATTAAAAAAAAAAATTGTTGCTTCTTCACTTGAACGGCTGTTCTCTCTCACTCCTCTGCGCAATTTTCCAATATGCCGCTGCCGATCTACCACCTAATCTGCCGCCGCCCATTCGAGTGGTTGCCGCCGCCGCCAACCCGTTTAGGCTCCCGATCTGCCATCGCCATAGCAGGAGCCGGCCAACGCCGCTGCCTCGACGCCACCCTCTCCAGCCTTCTATTCACTTCTGTCTCCCGATTCTCATCGCCGTGCCCAAAGGTCGATGGTTATGCCTCGCTTGCTACGACGAAGAAAATCCCGCAAGTACGATAATAGGTCTGATTTTTGTATCTATTTTGTTGTTTTTTTAAATCCCGAATTTTGGGCTGTTTCATCTCTTGTTCTACGACGTTCTCCGATTTTACTCCAAGGATGTGAGGAAATGAAGAGGAGTTGATTTTTGAAGTTACGACCTTTCAGAAATGAAGAGAAATTATGAGTTTTGATTAGAATTCTTGTTTGTTGGATATGCAGATTTTGACCTTGTTACAGTTTACATGAGGATTGTGTTGAACTTAATTTCTGTATGTTGATTCCCACTTTTGTTATGCTACATGTGTTTTTCTAGTCTTGATTGAATCATGAATACTCTGTGATTAATTTTCTAGTCCAGCCCTAAGATTATTGCAGCTGCATTTTGCAGTAGAATTATATGTATAGCTATTGATTGAAGATGTTCAATTTCTTGGGCTCAATTATGCTTTTCATTTACCTTCTTTCTCTACAAGACGCATGCTTTCGTTTCAAGATTGATTAGATTCCAACAGGCGAGAAAGGAGAAAACAAAGAGATTTTCAACCTTGGATGCCATCGAAGGGCTTAAAACAGTGGCATGAAACACAATTTAGTTAAAATATTTAGTTGGATTATCTCGCCGTCGACTGGTTGATCATAGTTGATGGTATTTTTGCAGTTGATGATGGCTCGTAGTTGATCAGTCTCCATGGAAATGGCTGCACTTTGGTTGATCTTGTTATGCCTTTTTCTCCCTCTTCGTTGGTATTTTTGCAGTTGATGATGGCTCGTAGTTGATCAGTCTCCATGGAAATGGCTGCACTTTGGTTGATCTTGTTATGCCTTTTTCTCCCTCTTCGTTGTTGGAGTGGATAAAGCTATATGCACAATCATTTCAATTAAATTAATCTGGCCTCATTTTATTTGGTGCGGAGTAGATGTCTGCTACTATTTGTATTGATCTACACCCGTATTCACTAAGGAATTGAAGCCCATTGCAATAATAGAGATACAGATTGGAAGCCTTGTCCCCTCTTGTGAAAAGTCTATTTTGCCTCTTTTCAGTTTTCAGGGAGAATACATCTTTAAAGTAAGCTTCTTTCATTGGTTTACATATTCTTGATTTACGTTCTAAACTTCTAGTCTTTTTGCTTGGATGATAATGGGGACTGAAGCTATGAGGCTGACTTGTCTTTGTACTGAACTAGGGATGTAAACGAATCGAATCGAAGCGAATAACACACTATTCGATTTGAATTCGTTAAGGTATTCGAATATTCGATTCGAATTCGAATTTTTTTCAAATACTAGATTTGATTCGTATTCGATTCGAAAGTATTCGATTCAATTCGAATATTCAACTCTTTTTTTTCTAATGATATTCCAAATGATATTTTTGAGAAAATGATTCGTATTCGGTATTCGATTCGGATATTCGATACGAATTCAATATTTAAGAAATAAATTTCTAATTGAACTTAAGAATTAATATCTTATATATTTAATTATATTACATGTAATATATATTTATATTTATATTTATATTTATATTTATATTTATATTTTATCGAATATTTACGAATATCGAATCGAATATCATAAATCTGTATTTGTATTTGAATAATAATCGAATCATAAAAAATATTTGTTTTCGAATTCGAATCGTAAAAAATCGAATACGAATCGGGCTAATCGAATACGAATACCGAATCGAATCAAAATTATTTGTTTTGTTTACAACCCTATACTGAACCATTTCATATATTTTTTTTTCTTTTTTTTTTGAATAATTATTGTTATTATTATTATTACATTAGCATCTTGTCTTCATGGACCATGTGTGTATTGTATATTGGTGAAGATGGTGGATTCAAGATTTTTTTTTTGGGGTATTTATTATTGATTTTCCTCGTCTTTCTGATATAGAGTTATCTGATTAACAATTATGTATTTATGTAATTTTCACTCTGCTTTTAAATGTGAGGGCCTTTGCTTTGTTAGTGTTCCTAATACTGCATGTGAAGATAAAATATGTCTGCAATATGTGTTGATAATGTAGTAGTTGATACCAGTTGATCTTCATTAATGTATGAACATATTTGACTGTGATAAATCAATCATACCACTTTATTGATTTTTGTTAAATATTGATTTTCTTGTGTATATTTTGTGCCTTGTGGATAATGCATACGGAGTTAGTTGATGTTCAATATCAAGAATGTGATTCAAGATGTCATTGTTCAAATGATTTTATAGGTTTTGTTGGTAAAATCATGACTTCTCAACCAATTGAATTTGAGAAACCTTTAGAGGAGCATGATGTAGCTGTGGAATAAGAAGTTCCAACAGAGAATCTCACTACGGCCACATCACGGAAATCTAGATGTCCTTAGTTTTTTTTTTTTTTTTAATTTTTTAAATTAGCTCATTATTGGGTTATCTTTGTCTTGGTGATGTGAGAATATTATATTAAGATATCGTGAAATGTGGATATTTTCTAATTATTGCATCAAGTACAATTTTTATTTCTAGATGTGCTTATCACTTATTTCTAGGAATGAAAATGGGTAGATAAAAAAAATTCATCATCTTTTATATTGATAATAAATTGAAAAAATGACATTGAAACAAACTGAAGAAAAAAAAAAAAGAATAAGGACTAATAAAAAAATTTAAAAAAACAGTCGTGAAATGTGGATGCTTCCTAATTATTGCATCAAGAAAAATTTTATTTTGAGATGTGCTTAGAGCTTCCACAGCGCGCCGGACTCGGGGGGCTCGAGCCCGGTCGCGAGCCCGTGGCGCGAGCCCGGGCCGCGCTGGCGAGCCCCTCCGCCGGCGAGCCGGGAGCGCGAATGCGAGTCGGGCTCGAGGCCGTTTGTACCGCCTAGGCTGACATCATTAATTTTTTTTTTTTAATGACGTCAGCCAGACAATTTTTTTATTTTTTTTTTAAATTCGATATTTCTGCCAAAATTTTTAAAAAATAAAAATAAAAAAATAAAATAAAACGTTGGAGAGTCGTTGCTCTTCAACGGCTATGAACTCATTCCCCCTATAAATTCTCACACACACATACACAATTTCTACACCATTCATCCACATTTTTTACACAATTTATACACAAATTCATCCCAAAAAAAATCTATTTTCTATTTTTGCAATTCATCAATATGTCGAGCTCCTCCGAAATTGAATCCGATTTCTTGTCATCCTCCGGCGAACTCGAAAAGATGTACCAACAAATCCAGAAGACTGCCGAAATAGCTCGGAAATTAAAAGAAGCCAAGAAGAAGAAGAAGGAAAAAGCCAGTGAGGCTCCAAAATGCCGAAGGTTTCCCGTTCGGCGAATGATCGAACGAGATCGAGCCACAGGAGCGGCCCAACTTTTATCCGACTATTTTGATGAGAGGCCAACTTACCCCGACAATTTATTCTGTCGACGTTTCCGAATGTCGAAGCATCTGTTCTTGCGCATCGTGCAAGTATTGGAGAATCGCGTCGCGTATTTCCAACAACGAGATGATGCAATAGGCAGGCCGGGTTTCACAATGATCCAAAAGTGCACCGCCGCTATACGTCAACTCGCTTACAGAGGTCCCGACAACCTATTTGACGAGTACTTGCGGATGTCGGAGACTACCGCTTTAGAATCGTTGAAGAACTTTGCATCGGCGATTCGAACCATCTTCGGTGGTCACTACCTGAGGAAGCCACAAGGAGATGATGTTGAACGAATTCTGGCAATGCACGAGGCTCGCCATGGCTTTCCAGGGATGCTCGGTTCGATCGACTGCATGCATTGGGCATGGAAGAACTGTCCAGTGGCGTGGAGGGCCCAGTACACACGTGGGGATAAAGGCTACCCTACCATCATCCTTGAGGCCATTGCATCTCACGATCTTTGGATATGGCATGCCTTTTTCGGAGTTGTTGGAGCGCTCAACGACATCAACGTTCTCAATCAATCGCCGGTGTTTAGCGACGTCGTGAAAGGAATAGAGCCTCCGGTTCATTTTCTCGCCAACAGAAAGCAATACAACATGGACTACTACCTCGCTGACGGAATTTACCCAAAGTGGCCCGTTTTTATTGCAGCCCCACCACACGCCACTGACGAAAAAGTAGAGCATTTCAAAATTCTGCAAGAGGCGGCGCGCAAAGATGCGCGCAAAGATATAGAACGCGCTTTTGACGTTTTACAAATCCGTTGGGGCATGGTTAGTGGCCCATCACGACTTTGCTATCGTGATTGTATTCAAGATATCATATATGCTTGTATTATCTTGCATAACATGATAATCGAGGATGAAAGAGCGAACGCGACAAATTGGGCTCCACCTGATGAGGATGCCTCTACTTCTGCTAATGCTGGAGTGCGTCGAGGAGCTACCGGTTCATTTCAGGAGTACTTGGAGCGGAATGCGACGATACGTGATAGGACCAAACACAGCGATCTTTACAAGGATTTGGTCGAAGAGATGTGGGCGCGTAGAGGCCCAAATTAGCTATGCGTATTTTTTAAATTATTTCTCTTTATGTTGTATTTTATTTGTTTAAATCAATGATCGTTTCCATTAATAAAAAAAAATCAAAAAATACATTGTTACGATTTTAATTTGAACTTAAATTAAATAAATAAATAAAATCGAAAATAAAACGAATAAAAAACAAATCAAAAATTAAATAATTAATTAATTAAAAATAAGTGAGAGCCCGGGGGAGGGGCTTGCGGCTGTGGATGAAAATGGGAGAGAACCCCTCCCTGCCGGAATAGTGCCGAGAGCCCCGAAAAGGGGCTCTCGGCTGTGGATGCTCTTATAACTTATTTTTAGGAATGAAAATGGGTAGATAAAAAAAAATCATCATCTTGTATATAGATAATAAATTGACAATTTGACATTGAAACAACCTGAAGAAAAAAAAAAGAAAAAAAGAATAAGGGCATAAAATTTATTATTTAAAAAAAAAAAAAATGGGCCGGGTCGGTTCGTACCGGTGCATATACGGGTCTGACCGGTCGGACCCAGACCCGGATCCGGACCCATAAATGAAATAGTGACTGGGTCTTGAGCGGGTCCGGGTATACCCACGCATTGACACTTCTAATGGGACACTTATTTGGAGACAAAAATTTGAAGAGGTTGGGACACTTATTGAAGGACGGAGGGAGTATATATATTATAAATTTCAAGTTTGACGTAAATTTTCTTCTTTTTCGGTTTGGTGATGGGGGGCTTTACACTATATTATACACAAGTTAACTAAATAATTTGAAATTCTTTAAGTTAAATAATTTATTTTTTTGGGGTTGGTAGGGGCTTAAGTCCTCCTACCATGCTTGCTGTATCCGCCACTGGTTATCATAATTGCATATTATTCTTTTCTTTTTTATTAGTATTCCATAAGGTACCTCACTCGTATTAGATTAAGAGCACCCCCAATGCGTCGGACTCGGTGTTCTCTCCAACGTGAGCGAGCCCAAGGAAACGTTGGGGAGCCCGGGCTCCCTCCACCAAGTCTCGTTGTAGTGTACCGAGACCGGGCCCCCATGCTAAGGTCATTATGATGTCAGCGTCACGCTAGGTTGCATGGGTACAGGGGTACGGGTGCGGGGGTGATATGATTCGGATACGAGGATACGGATTTTTAAAAATTTTAGGGTGTGATTCGTTAATGATACGTCTGTATATTTATATATTTTATTGAATATATCACCAATTTTATAAAAATGAAATTCATAAATTAAATAATACATTATAAATATCAATTAAAATAAAATTTTCAATCAAACCCCATAAATTAAATAGCGTATATATATATATATATATATATATATATATATATATATATATTATTTTATTTTATTTTTTTATCAGGCAAACAACACACACACACACACACACGCACCCGAGGTGTCTCGAACCCCCAACCTCTTGGTTGGAGGGGAAACGTCTTACCAACTGAGCTGCGCTTCGTTGAGGCTATATATATAAAAACTCCAAAATATAAAATTATTTAAAAAAATCCCAAACGCACCAGATTCTTGAGGCAAACGCACCCGATATGCGTATCCTATTTATTTTTTATTTTTTATTTTTAGGATTCGTCATGTGGCATATCCGGTGCGTATCCCACGAGAATCGCACCCTCACAAGTATCCGGTGCGAGTTTGATACTGCAATATGGTATGTTTAGAAGAATCCATGCATCATATTGTCAGCCATCATTTTTTTTTTTTTTCTAAATCCGATTTTTTGACGAAAAACAAAAAAAACAAAATTCAGCTGTAGCTGTTGGGAGGCAACGGCTAAATTGTCACTCCACTTCCTATAAATTCATGCTCATTCTTCTTCTTCACACATTCACTTTCTTCCTCATATTTTTCTTTAAATTTTTGCAATTCTACATCAAATTCAAGGAAAAAAAAAATAATAGGAGATCCGTTGGAGAACCAATTCAACAATTGGTTCAGAAATTATTCCGTCAACTATATCATGCCGCCGCCTCCAACAAATACAGAGAATATCCCGCCTCCAACTCCGGAGCTCGGTTTTGGTGCATATGCCAACCCCCCGGCACCATTCATAGGATATTCCGGCGAAGGCTATCGACCTTGCTCTCCGCCCGATAGTCAAGGTTTCGGTCGATTTCCATCCCCCTCCCCACTAATTCCTATCAAGCTCGCTTTGCCAATCCAAGGATTGTAATCGATGAATCTCGCTGCCTCGTTCGAGAGTGTCTCCAATATTCCCGCCTCTACACCGAAAAAAGGGAAGGAGAAGGGAAAAGCAAGGCAAGGCGAAGGCTGCGACCGACGACGAAGGCGACGACACTCCGGCAAGTACGCCGCCTACTCAGTACACCCCCGAAGAAACAGAGTGTCTCACGTGGGCTTGGTCGGCCGTGTCTCAAGACCCGTCTAAGGGAAGAGACCAAACAAATAACTAATTTTGGAAGCGGATCGAGGAAGTATACAGTCAAAGAAGGCCGGAGAAGACTATCCCAAGGGAAGACAAAATGCTCAGGTCGCATTTCGGAAGAACGCAAGCAAAAATTCGAGAGTTCAACGGCTACTACTATCAAGTGAATAGGGAATGGCCAAACAGATCCTCCCACAAGGACTTATACGACACTGCAAATACCTTGTACTACGACAACAACAACAACAAGTAGTACTTCAAGCTGAAATAAGCATGGAAAACCTTGCATGTGCTTCCTAAATTTCAACTCATCAGGAAGAAGTCCAACACGAGTGGTTCTGATAAGCGCCACAAGGGTGCTGATGGGTCATCCAATTCAAGTCGATTCGAGGATGACCTCGGTTTTATAGTCATGACCGGCTGATTGGGACAAAGTAAGCGAAGGGTCAAGCTCGCAACAAGGGGAAAGAAACATCAAGTGTTCAGCTAGAAAGCGTCCCCGGAGAAAACTATGTCTTGCTGGTCCAAACAACGACCGAAGCAAATCAATCATTCGTAGAGTGGGCAAAGGATAAGGCTGCTTACCAACGGTCAAAGCAGATAAGGAATTATCAGAAGGCCAAGACGATAGATACGAGCAGAATGTCGCTGGAGTAATTAGAAGAACATTGTGTGCTCTTGGCCACGTTGAAGAGCTTTATTTTAAGTTTTTATTTATTTATTTATTTATTTATTTATGTAATGTCTACTATTTGAATTCAATAGATTAAATTAATTTCAAATATTTTATTTTAGAGTTAAATTGAATGAAAAAAAACAAATTAAAAAAAATCCGAATCGAAATCGAAATAGAATTCAAAATTAAAAAAAAAAAAAGAAATCGAAAAAAATATAAGAGAGAGCCCGTGCAATTGCATTGAGGTCGATTTTGCGATTGAGCTTTCTCGCCGAAAAAGTGGAAGCGAGCTCACTTTTTGAGCTCTACGTTGTGAGTATACTAAAGAAAGGATAAAAAATATGATCTATGCGTCCAACGAGGAAAACAAGCGACTAGGGATTTCAGTGTCGAAATATTGGGTTTCTAAATTCAAATTGATTCCTTAAAATAAAATTTAAAAAAAATATATTATCAAAAAAAAGAAGAAGAAATACAACAGGGACAAAGATGCTAATTAATGTGATGAGGCAGGTGCCGACCAAGTCAAGAAATCATTTTCTTCTGATTAATTTATGATATTAATAATTGAATAGAATTAAATCCCATTTCATATTCATCAAGAGCAGCTGCTGGCTGCTGCTTGGTAAGAAAAAGCAATGCAGAATACTGAGTATCTCTCCTGCCTCTCCATTGAATTGAATTGAATCGAATTGAATTGAATTAAATTGAAAGAGATCAATCTTGATTGAAATCTTCTTCACATCGATCAGCCGTAATTATTTAAAGTCCCAATTCTCCATGATCTAGAGATAAAGTCTCTTGGCAGTTGTGCGTCCATGCTCTACGAGCAAGGTAGAAAAGAATACTCAGCAGTCAGCACAAATCACCAACAGTAGCATTCTATGCCTATAAGCCTATAACAACACAAAAATAACAACTCGATTGCATTCGTGACGTCTAATTAGAAAATTGTTATACCTATTATATGATGACTAGATTATGAGATTAAAAAAAAAAAAAAAAAAAAAAAAAAAAAAAAAAAAAAAAACTATCTTTCTCTTATCCTTTATTTTTATTTTCCCATCAAAGATAACACACATATATTTTTCTTATCCTTCATTTTTATTTTCCATCAAAGATAACATTCCGTAATTATATTAACCCCTATAGTATATTCCATCATATATTCATAAAATACATACATAAAAAAAATTAAGTGAATTTATTCAATTTACATATAATCATTATCATCGTCGTAAAAATCTCCACCTACACGACACCTTAACTATCAACACGATTAAAACTTAATTAATCTCTAAGTATAAACTAACCAATCAAAAATTACATCAGCAAATTAGATTATATAAACATAAATAATATGTTGAAATTTAGAAAAATTTGTTGTAGACAATAAAATTTATGTAAAAAGTATACAATTTATGAAATTTAATTATTACTCTCTCCGTATACTTCGAAGCGGCCACTTTCTTTTCGGCACAATTTTTAAGAAATGACTTAATGATAGTGCCCACTCTTTTAATGAATGTAGATTAAGACTAATTGTATAGGTTTAAATTTACTACCAAAATTCAAATTTTAATATTTAATTTCTACCACAATAAATATTCAAAACAATATTAAGTTTCATGAACAATTAAATAATGCAATATGCAAAATGATGAAAGGAAGGCATAATAAAAAGCACCCAAAAAAAAAATGCTGCGAATTTCAGAACGAGGTAGAGATGGAGAAGACAAAATATGATTAGTGGATTAGAGTTGGGTTAGATGGGGATAATATTTATTTTTAATTGGGCTAATTTAATAATGTTGGGCCTAAAAAGGAAAGTAGTCACTTCAAAGTGAACGTCCAAAATGAAAACATAGCCGTTTCGGAGTATACGGAGGGAGTAATTATTATATCCTATTTTTCATCATAAATCAAATAATAAAATTATAGGAGTAAATAATACTCCCACAATTGCAACACTTTTTTTAGGCACAGGATTTAACACGAGAGGGTTGTGTTTTAATTATTATTTATATATTTAGATATATTTTAAAATTAGAGCATAATGCATAAAAATATATTCATGTCTAATCTTAACAATCATATTAAGACCTTTAATTTAATATAAAAATCATAAAAATACATGCTAAGAGTTAGATGGATGATAATATTTAATTAAAAATAGTTAATTGTAATAATAATATGCTTTATTGGATAATTATTAACAAATAAGAAAATATTACAACTTAAAAAGACCAGCCCATCAAAAAAAGTGTTACAACTTGAAAAAACCAAAAGGAATATATTTTAAAATAGTTTATATTTGATTACATGATATTAATAAATTAAAACTAAGCGCATTCATGGCGGTGCTTTAGGATTCCAATGTACTGGTTCTAATTCGCTTAAACCATACCTTTAATCAATGTAATGGTTCACCAACGACCAGCGCTTTGCAATTTTTAAAACATTGATTGCTATGAAGGTAAATAATATTATGAAGGTGAATTCGACAATTTAGGCTATTTTCATTAAAATAAATATAATAGAGAGACAAATTTTATGTGCAAGGTTTTTATAGCAATTGTCAATCCAATATTTTGTGCAATTTTTTAGCAATTGTAAATCAATTTTTTTAGCAATTGTAAATCCAGAATTCTGCACAAAAATAAAAGCGGATTCAAAACGACATGATAACATTGAAGAGAATTGGTAATACTAATATTCAACACAAAAACATTCAATAACCTAGCCTTTAGAATTCACAAATAATACTAACGTCGACAATTTTCAAAATTGGGGATGTAAGAAAATCCTAACCACTAAAATTCCTCAACAAAAAAAATCCAAAAAATGAGAATTGAAAAAAATAAAAATAAATATAGCCTCAGAGATCTTGGTGGAAAAAATAATCATCATATGGGAAACCCCATCAAGAGTAGCAAATATAATGATGCATCACCGGCAGAAAAAATAAAAATCAAAAGATAAACTAAAAAATTAAAATATTTAAAAATTACGATGAGAATGCAAGTCAGAAGTAGCTGGTAGTGATCACAGATCGAAATCTCATTGGGAATCCGTCTGATTTTTTCATCATCCATTGCATCATCAAAAATAATACTTCCTCTATTTCAAGATTGATGACACGTTTTTTTTCTTTCTTTTTGATATACATTTTCACGTTTTTCAATAATAAGTTTTAAAATAATTTTTTAAAATATTTTTTATTTACGGAATGCTACGACACACGTAGTATCTCGTAAAAAAAAAGGTACTTCAAAAATTTATTTTAAAACTCATCATTAAGAAGCGTAAAAATATGTGCTAAAAAAAAAATGAAAAGAAACATGTCATCAATCTGAAACAAACAGAGAAAGTATAATTAAGTAACTATAAAGTATAGATGTATCTACCTTGTCACCGAAAATCCTCTTGAAAAAGGAAGAAATCCGGAGCTAAAGGTAGAGTCATCCATACAGGAATGAGTATGAATGACATGGGTTTCAATTTGGCCTAACGATAGACCCATTGATCTACCCATTATAAATCAACGGATTGCAATTTTAGGCTTCAAACAATTTAATAAAAAATACAAAAATTCAAAAGGAGATAGATAGATGATGGCTCAGACATCCAAGGAAGGAAGAAAAACAGCATAAGCTCTCAAGCCTGGCGAAGGCGAAAGCACTTAGGCGGCCACTGCGAATGTTTTGAGAAACAAGCCTTAACATTTAGCATCATCGCCATCAAACTCCATACATAAACATAAAACAAGATCTTTCAAAAAAAATTACTAATACAGAACAAAGACGATTGGAGAAGAACGCACAGCTGCTGCTGCTGCTGCTGCTTACTGAGGAGGAGCTGCGACCTATTTGTACTGGCAACTAAAGGTGGGAATTTGAAGTCCGTAGGGTTAGGGTTTTAGGTAAATCAACGGCGGTGCCATAGCAACTGGGCCAAGTTTCTTATTAATGGGCTTTTATTAAAGAAATGGCCCCGAGTATTCGGCTTTCTTTCATGTATGATTATAAATTAATCATAAACTAAAATATTTTAAATATTTATGAGCGTAAAAAAAGAAATTGTTTTATAAGTTACTAAAATATTTTAAATATTTATGAGCGTCAAAAAAAAAAAAAAAAATTGTTTTATCAATTTTTTGTTACTTTACTACATAATTTTATAGATAGATTGCAATTTAATGCTCAAAAGCCCCTAAACTGTCAATTTGAACTTGATCAATCGTGGAAAAGATGATTTGACAACGTCAACAATATTGGAGAAGGTTATGTTGGTATCAATCTATGGTCAGAAACACAAGTAAGCGACTGACTCGATGAGCACAAATGTAACGGAATAGTTTAGAACGAAAAACAGATCAAGAAAAATAAGAACACAAAAATAATTTGTGTAAGATATCGTGAGGAAACACACAGAGATGTTCACTGTAAGCAGCACTGTGAGTGCAACAATGAACACAAAGGCAGCGGAAAAGTTTTGAACAAAAAATTGAAACAGAAAAACACGAACCCAGAACTGGTTTGTGCAAGATATCGTGACAATATCTTGCGTGCCTCAATGCGAAACGATTTACTATAATTCACAAAAAATTACAAACTAGAATTGAGGAAAAGAACTATGAAAAATATTAACTCTAAAGTTAGTTTACTCAACTCACACACAACCTTTTGGATCTCTCTCTATTCTATGATTCAATCTTCTCCTCTCCAAAAAGCGTAGGAATCTTCCCTTTAAACACGAACTAAATAGATCGATCTTCTCTATCCTCTTCCCACGAACTTGCATCCCACACGATCTGTAGTTAGTAGTGGGAGCAGCACGTAAATCCTCATCCCACGTCAGCCACCATCTTTCTTTGACCTAATCCATCTCTCCACTTATATAGGGTTTAACCAATGATAGGATACGGCCTAGCTCCTAGGCCCAAGCATCAAGCACAATATAATTGGGCCCCGACAGTTAAGTTCGGCCTACGCAGCTCGGCCCACTTAAGAGAAACTTCTTCACCAAGGCAATCAAGACTCCTACATCGACTACAATTCAAGCTCCAAGAGATATAGAAGCTCGGTGTTTATCCAATAAAGGATGAGATCAAGCCAAAGAGTCCTAATAAGAAAAGACTTGTAATCCTAGTCGAACTCCATGTAACTATCTATAAATAGGGGCTTAGAATAGATTGAGAGGGGGGAACAATCTTTGTAAAGCTACTCATACAAACAATAAAGATCCATACTCTTTCCACCCGTGGACGTAGATCTATTCCAATCAGTGTTCTAAAAATCGGCCTAGGCGCTAGACGGCGGGCTCCCGACTCGATTTTGGCCAAGACGGTCTGACTAGGCGTGTTCTAAAAATCGGCCGCCTAGGCGGCTGACTGGGCTCGCTAGGTGGCCCAAGTCAGAAGAATCGGAAGACTTGGCTGTGCGCGATTCGCGGGCTGGGCGCAGGCTGGACGGGCTGGGCGGGCTGAGTGGATTAAGGTTGAAATTTGAAACTTCTCAAAAGTCAAAACTTACCTTCTCCAGCGGCGAGTCAGCGACCGCAACGAGTCTTCTTCTCCACACAGCCGTTCATGAGCCCGCACCAACAGCCGCCTCACTGTGCCCACCGTCGCCGCCATGAGCCAGCATCAGGCTTGCGCCGCCGCTGCTACCCGCCATCGATTTGGCAATTTTGGCTTCTGCGTGTGTAGTTGAAAGGCTAGTTATAGGCTTTCATATTCATCCTATATTTCTATGTTCTTGAGCCATTACTTTATTGATTGTTAAGGTGTATAATTAGTGGGGTAGTGCCGTAGTGGTGGCAATGTCATATTCATTGGTATAAATATTTTAATGAAAAACTCATGTCTTATTTTAATGAAAAGTTCGAATTTCGAAGTAGATGATATAAAAGTAAATTTATTCCATTATCTTATTATGCATATGGTTAAAGAAAAGATGTGGCGTGTTATGTTGTTGGGATTTGGAAATATTGGAAGGTTTTGTGAGTCAATCATCGAATGAACGAAGAAAGAATGTTTATTTGAAGGAAGTGAGAGAAGTGGATGAAGATGAGTTTTTATCGGATGGATCCGAGGGTGAGGAGGACTATGATGATGAGTTCGATTTTGATGATTCAAACATTGAGCATGAAGTTAATTTGCAAGACTATAGGAATGAAGAAATGGAATATTAGATTATAAATTTTTGAAAACCTATGGGTTTCATTTATATTTTAACTTATGGATTTTATTTTTATCTTAGACTTTGGTTTCTAATCTTTATATAAGTTTATTGAATTTAGATTAATTAGCATATTTATGTTTTTAACTTCTAAATTCTAATAATGAATTATATAATAATTAGTACATGTTTATATTATTGACATTATGTAAAAATACTAAAATAGTAAAAAAAAATACATATTACGCCTAATCCGCCTAGCCCGCCTAGAAGCCCGTCTAGCCGCCTAGACGCTAATCCCCACCCCACCGCCCTGCTAGCGTTTAGCGTTTTTTAGAACACTGATTCCAATAGATCGAACCACGTAAATCCCTTTGTGCTCCGTTTTCTTTCGTGTTCATTAATTCTTTATCTATGTGCATTAATTACCTTATAAACATAAGTTTGATCACTGGCGCCGTCTGTGGGAAACAAAAATTTGTGATTTTCGATCAAAATTTTTCTAGGTAATCTACAACCATGACAGGAAGACCAACGCGATCCCCCCCCCAAATGCGAAATCGCGATTTGTTCGGAGCAACTTCAATTATTCGCCAATTCCGGACTGAAATCACCACCAAATCAGACAAAACCACCTGGAAACATGTTCTACTCGTCGAGAGGATTCCAACAGTAGGTTGCCCGTCAAAAGCCGATCACCGGTGCGGCGGGAATCGCGTCTGGAAGTTCATGTTGCTGCACGACTCGCGAAATCGCGATTTGTTCGCCGCTGCTGCCGCCGCCAATAAGGAAAAGGATATTTAGCAAACCGGACAAGGCCCGACAGCAAATCCAACGGTTTAGAAAGCTAAAATCCACAAAGGCGAGGCAAGCCAAGCGCAAGATCTGAACCCGGCAACACGCCGGCGACCCGGGAAGGACAAACGACAAGGCCAAACTCCGGATGGACATGTTGAGCACATGCCGTTCGATGAGCAAGGCAATCCCGTTTATCCGGAAAGAGAAGGCCACAATGACAGCCATGAAGAGGGCGATCTCAAATTCAACCGAACGAATTTGACGGAGTATCTTGCGCATAATAAGCAAGATTTCCTCCAATTCGCAAAACAGCAAGAAGCTCAGAGCCGAGCTGGGGAAAAAGATCAACCCCGCACAACGAGGGAAAGCACGAAGCTACATCTAGATCACGACATTGGCAAAAGTCCCAAAGTGTCGAAGTAGTTGACTCACAGGACGTAACACCACGTCTAAGGAGGTTCGATGATGAACGCCGGGAAGATTACAATCGACTCTCACCCCGGTGTAACATCACCCCACCTCGTCGCGACACGGTGGGGCCTCGGCGCGACACCATCTCACCTCGGCGTGACACCGTCTTACCTCGGCACGTTGAGGATAATTACCTCGCACTTCGGAGCCATGATGGATCATCGCAGATCGGTTCGCAAAGAGCCGACGAAGCTGACAAGCACAAGCGCGAAGCCGACAAGGCTGAACCTTCAGATTGGAAAAAGGATCGGAATGACCGAGGCCAAAGTCGGCAAAGTGCCTTCGACAGGCTCCAGCATACACCCCTGGAATCCAGGCTCGGACCTCGGCAAAACCAGGAACGAAGCCAACTCACTCTATTGACGAGGCCGAAGCCAACTCACACCAATATGTTCGAGAAGCCTCGGTCCACATTAAGTGGAAGGGAGGAGCGCCGATCCAAGGAGTACTGTCGCTTCCATGAGGATTACGGGTGCGATATCGAGGAATGCAGAAAGCTTGTCGCGGTCATAGAGCAATTGGTGCGCGACAGCACCTTCAAGAGGTACCAAAGTCGCGGCCGACGTTCTGACCAGTACGAAGCCCACACTTGAGGCAAAGCGCAATAAAGACGACGAAGTCCTCTCAAGCCCTCACATACACTAAGTCCACTCTCAAAGCTGAGGCCCGAAGTCCTAAAACGGATGAGCCCTCACATAAGAGCTCCAAAAAGGACGTGGCCATCACCTTTTACGACAAGGTGAGCACGCTATCAAAGGCCAAAACCTAGCATACTTCCTAGTAGAATCCAAAGTCATGGAAACACCGAAGCCATCTGAGCCCCCCTCGAAAAGCACCGAAGCCGAACCCGCAAAAGAACCACCTAAAGATTGTTGAAAAGTATACGTGGACGCGGCTTTGAGGAAATCGGGAAGCGGGGCAGGCATCATACTCCTCAGCCCAGACAGACAGGAGACAACCTATACACTTCGGTTCGACTTTCCTACAACAAACAACGAAGTGAAGTACTAAGCTTTAATCGTCAGACTTTGCCTAGCTCAAGGTCTCCAGATACGAGTTGTACAAGTTTACAGCGACTCTCAAGTCATAGTAAACCACATGCTAGGAGGTCATGAAGCTAAAGGCGACATGATACCTCCACAAAGCCAAAAACCTACAACAATACTACTTGTATTTTGAGTTGGTTCGTATCCGGAGGGGGCAGAATAGCCAAGCAGATGCACTAAGCGAATTAGCCTCATCATCCACAAGCCCTCCTGTGGACGAAGTCAAACACTAAAGTGTAGACGAAGCCAAGGTCAACCTAGTAACTGACAACGAGTCTAACTGGATGACCCCTTCAAAATTACTTGGAGAAAGGCAAACTACCCAGCGATAAGCTCGAAGCTAGGAAAATTTTGAGCAAGTCTCCGACCTCACCAGCGTGTAAAGCCCGTGACCATTCATGCAACGGGGGATAGACATCGTCGGTCTAATAGACAAAGCTCTCGGTTAATTCCAGTTTCTCATCATAGCCATCGACTTTTAGGCTCAAATGATTAGAAGCCGAACCCTTGGCAAAGATCACAAGCAAGGACGCCCTCAACTTCGTATGGAAGAATGTGGTTTGCCGCTTCGGTGTACCTCACACCTTCATTTCGGATAACGGAACGCAGTTCACCGATCGGACATTCAGAGAATGGTGTGAAGGGCTTCACATTCACTAAAAGTTCACTTCGGTAGCTCATCCTCAAGCGAACGGCCAAACCGAAGTTACGAACAGAACGATCGTTAAGGGACTTAAAACCCGCCTCGACAAAGCCAAAGCAGATTGGGCAGCAAACTTACCCCAAGTTATAGTCATACCACACAACTCCCCGGACCTCGAACGGTGAAACACCCTACAATTTGGTGTATGGAACCGAAGCAGTGATCCCGGTAGAGATCGGCCTGCCGAGCCCGCACATTCTCAACTTCACAGCCGAAGTCAATGACGAAGACCTCCAAACCGAACTGGATCTGTTGGAGGAGAAACGAGAGCTCGCCTACATAAGAGAAGCCAAGTACAAACAACAAGTAGCATGGTATTACAACTAAAGAGTGAAGTACTAACAATTCCAAGTAGGCGACCTCGCTCTCTGAACTAACAAAGTCAGTAAGGCTGCAAAGCTCGGCAAGCTTGAAGCCACATGGGAAGGACCGTACCGAGTTGAAGAAGTCCTCGGCAAAGGGTCATACAAGCTCGCCCACTTATCCGGTGAGCAAATACCCCGTATATGGCACATTACTTATTTAGAGAGATACTTTACATAAGTGGCCGAGAGTAATGTCCAAGTTCATATAGTTCATATAGTTCATTTAGGTCATTTAGGTCGTCTTTTTAGGGTCTTGCATACATCTTGCATTTGCATACATCTTGCACATCTCTCTCTACTCCACTTATGCATATTATCTCGACAAATAAGCAATGTAAAGCCAAAACCTCATCCCATGACGAGGTAGAGCTATTAAATCCTGACGAGGGTAACTTAATAAGCTCCAATTATGGAGTAATACCTAAACGCGCGTAAGGGGACCACCCCTATCGATAAATTCGATAAATAAGGAACCCAAACCATATTTGTCTTATGACGAAGTGAGCCAACCCGGGTCCATATTTGTCTTATGACGAAGTGAGCCAACCCGGGCCATATTTGTCTTATGACGAAGTGAGCCAACCCCAACTATATTTGTCTTATGACGAAGTGAGCCAACCCAGGCCATATTTGTCTTATGACGAAGTGAGCCAACCCAGGCTATATTTGTCTTATGACGAAGTGAGTCAACCCAAGCTATATTTTTCTTGTGACGAAGTGAGCTGATTAAAGCCAATCCTCGTTTCATACGAGGAAGTGCTCTCAAAAGTCAATCCTCGTCTCACGACGAGGAAGAGCTACCTAAAATTTAAACGCGCGTAGGGAGACCACTCCTATCGATAAATTCGACAAACAAGGAACCCTAAAAGCCTAAACTTCATCTCCGGACGAAGTGGCTACTTGAAAGCCAAAACTTCGTCAAAAGACGAAGTGAGCTACTTAAAGCCAAACTTCGTCTTATAACGAAGTGAGCTGTCTAAAGCCAAAACCTCATCTTATGACGAGGTAGAGCTATTTAAAGCCAAAACCACATCTTATGATGAGGTAGAGCTATCGAAAGCCAAACTTCGTCAAAAGACGAAGTGAGCTATTTAAAGCATTCTGACTTTGTCGAAATCCAATTTCCGAAGGGGCAATGCAAATTTTATACCCACCTCATCTTAACGAGGTGGCAAACATTCCGATTTCGTCGAAATCCAATTTCCGAGGGGGCAATGCAAATTTTATACCCACCTCGTCTTAATGAGGTGGCAAGCATTCTGACTTCGTCGAATTTACTTTTTGACGGGGCAACGTATTTTTCTTCGACCTCATCTTAACGAGGCGGTACACGATTGACTTAGTCGAATTTATTTTTCGACGGGGCAACGTACCTTTCTTCGACCTCTTCTTAACGAGGCGGTACACGATTGACTTCGTCGAATTTATTTTTTGACGGGGCAACATAGTTTTCTTCGACCTCGTCTTAATGAGGCGGTACACGATTGACTTCGTCGAATTTATTTTTCGACGGGGCAACGTACCTTTCTTTGACCTCGTCTTAACGAGGCGGTACACGATTGACTTCGTCGAATTTATTTTTTGACGGGGCAACGGACTTTTCTTCGACCTCGTCTTAACGAGGCGGCACGCGATTGTCTTCATCAATTCTACTTTTGACGGGGCAACGTACTTTAGACTACTCCTACCTCAACTATTTCCCCTACGTCACACCCTCGCTTCTACATCTTTTTGGGGGGGGGGATGTGATAGGATACGGCCTAACTCCTAGGCCCAAGCATCAAGCCCAATATAATTGGGCCCCGACAGTTAAGTTCGGCCTACGCAGCTCGGCCCACTTAAGAGAAACTTCTTCACCAAGGCAATCAAGACTCCTACATCGACTACAATTCAAGCTCCAAGAGATATAGAAGCTCGGTGTTTATCCAATAAAGGAGGAGATCAAGCCAAATTATCCTAATAGGAAATGACTTGTAATCCTAGTCGAACTCCATGTAACCATCTATAAATAGGGGCTTAGAATAGATTGAAAGGGGGGAGAACAATCTTTGTAAAGCTACTCATACAAGCAATAAAGATCCATACTCTTTCCGCCCGTGGACGTAGATCTATTCCAATAGATCGAACCACGTAAATCCCTTTGTGCTCCGTTTTCTTTCGTGTTCATTAATTCTTTGTCTATGTGCATTAATTACCTTATAAAAATAAGTTCGATCAACCAACTAACGGGCTTCTTGCTGAAGATCCAACAGAGCTCAAAACGTTGAAGCCCAACATACTGGATCCGGGTTTGCTCCCCCTCACTTCAGCCCGAGTGTTGCAGCCTAATATCACCTAATATCTGCAAATAGGCCCAATGTTTGCAAAACAGCCCAAAGTTTAATCCTGCACATAGAAAGATAGAAACCAACCAAACAAGTGAAGAAAGACAAAAATATAAAAAGGGTAGCTTTCAATAGGTTATTTGTAGTTTATGACTTGATTATGAAATACTTTTCGATTCATAATTTGTACTTTAATTTATTTTTTTTAGAAATCCTGAATTTGCTAAAAGTTCTGATTCATTTGATACAGGAAAACTGATTTAACTCATTGTCGTGAAAAAGATGTTGAGTTGAAATTTGAAATGCATATCACCGCTTATTGTATTACAATTTTGAACATGACAACAACGAGCTTATTCACATTTCGGCATGAGAATCCAAGATGCAGGTTATACGTTGAAAAAGTTGCGAAGTCTGTTTTTGTTTTTAAAATAATCTGAATTTTAGGAGAAGTTTGGGAACACATGTTTCTCCTACTCATGGTGGATAACAGTCTAGAGCTGTCAAAAGTGGCCCAGCCCAACGAGCCGACCCCGGCCTACCCGAGATTTAGGTAGGGCCGGGCTCTAGAAATAGAGGCCCAAAAATTCCCGGGCCTAAATAGCCCGACCCAGTGGGCCGCTGGGCTTCTTGGGCCATGGGTTAAAAAAGCTCGAAGCCCGTGGACTTATTTGGCCCGATATATTTATATATTTTTTTAATAATTATATATATAATGTATTATTTATAAGTTGATGAAATATATGAAATTATTATTTTAGTTATAAATTATTTTGATATCTAGCCTTTTATGTAATTAATTTCATTCTTGAGGTTAATTATTTCGTAATTTAATTTATAAAATTATAATTATATAACATTTTTTACTCTTGCTTTTAAAAATCAGCTAACAATTAAATTGACCAACACGATAACAAAAATATAAAATATAAAATTTGTATTGTACTTTTTTTTTAATAAAAATAAAATAAAAAGAGTTATGGGCCGGGTTGGCCCCACGACCCGATAGCCCATATAGGGTCAGGATGGGCTAGAGTTTTATGAGCCCGGTTATTTTTGGGCCGGCCCGACCCGACCCTTTTTATCGTACATGGCCCGTTGGGCTAGGTTGGGCCGGCCCGACCCGGCCTATTTGACAGCTCTAGATAACACCATATATTAGAACAAAACATATAGTATGACATATCTCATTGCCTAATGTACGAATTGAGTTGGGATTTGAGCCAGCATTCTGAATTAAGAATTATCAATATATTTTTTTTGTTTTCAAAAAAGAAAAAGAAAAAAAGAATAATCAATTATGTGAATAGAAAATACCCAAGCCATCCTGCCAAAGAATCCACATATGAGATAGAGTCTTCGTCGATTTAAAATAGAAACATTGTCCAAACCAAATGACACATCTTGAATGGCACTATTACTATATATACATTGGTAGAATGAAGTTATCGGTTCAAAATTGTTCTCACTTACAAATTAGACATTTAGACAAGGCTGGTCCTCGCCCTTTTTCCTTCAAGAATGTCCTCATCCTCACCCTACTCCTTCAAGAATGTCCTCGTGCACCCATTAATTATACGAACGACTGATCCTCACCCCATTCCTTCAAGAATGTCCTCGTGCACCCATTAATTATACGAGCGACTGATCCTCACCCTATTCCTTCAAGAATGTCCTCATGCACCCATTGACTATACGAGGGACTGACCCTCACCCCTTTCCTTTAAGAATGTCCTCATGCACCCATTAATTATACGAGGGGCTGCCCCATCACAGAACCTCTTTGCAAGGTCAACAGCCTGTAAGAATCAGATCATCAACAATAAATGGTTACATTACGCTTAAAAAAAACATTGATAATTAACAACAGAAACAATGTATTTTTCAAATTAATCAACCTAAAATATTTCTATTTTTCTGATGTCTTCAAAAAGATGTTACCCAAATATCACAAGTTTTCACTTGAGCTTTCTAAACTCCATTTCAATACCGGAAATGAACACAAGTATTTAAAATAAACACGGACCATGATGGACCGTTCAAAATGTTAAAAGATTTTTATGAACCTTTGTGTTACAGAGTACAGGTCTCTGAAAATCAATTCCCTTTTAGAAACTACTCCAAGTGCATTTGATTGATTGTTTCCCAAATCCCAACAAGTTTGAGAGGTAAGAAATGGTTAGCAAACCTCATTTATGACTATTTGGTGCCTCGTCCCAAGAACTGCTATCTCTGACATTGCTAGGTGCAGTACTGAAAACTCCAGGATTCGACTAGCTGGTTCTTTCTGTGCCAAATAATACAATGGAATCACAAGGCATATCATTATCATTTTATGCCCCAAAAGAAAAGCATAATCATGATAAGCCGGCCTCAAAATGCCCGCAGAATAGTGTATTTCTAATAGTGAAAACCTTACACCAATGCCGGTTCATCATAACAAAAATAGCTCTAACCATTTACTAAGGACTTCATCCTAGAAAAACCAGTGATATAAAGAATCGGTACATTGTATTAGTTTCCTCAACTTTACAACTAAATGACATTCGGCAGCCTCTTTAACCTTTTCCATTATCAAGAAAGGTGTTAAGGCTAAGCTGGTATTTTATCCAAACATTGCTTAAACTGAAGACGAACAACAATCAGAAACAGACATAAATATCCGCACATACAAATAATTCATAAAATTGAACATCAAAAGAAAGTTGATGATCTCATCAAAAATCTTTTCGGTGCAACAAATAAATGGGAAAGAGTACAGTGGAAAACCAGACCTTCCAGTTCTCCGGTGCAACTTTATCAATTGCAAGCACACTACTATCCCAATTCTTTGCAACTGCCGCCAAAAGTTTCTGAGTAAAACTGCAATCACAGATAGTGTTATACCAAGTCTCTACTAGTGTTCTAGTTAAGAATAATGAAAGCTTAAACTCTGACATTGTTGCTTACAGTAAAATTAATTTGCTGTAGACTAACTTTGGGGGCGCTGAGAGAACTTGGGCTTCTGAAACCAGGAAAGAAGACAGTTAAAGTTATGCTCGTTCACAAAAAGACGCAGTTAAAGAAAACAAAGAATACTCAATCAGAAACGGTAGATGCAAATCGTAAGCATTAGTAAGCATGAGCAGTCATCTTTCCAGAAAGAAAAAAGAATTTTTATATATATATATTTTTTTACCAATGTGGGACTCCTTTTCATAATCTTGCAAAACAGTATCGGCTTCTTCAATAGTTTGAGTGGCAAGGGGAGGCCCTCCAAAGCTCATGTGATCGTATTCAAGCAACCAAGCGCTGTCAAATTCATACCCAATTTCTGAAGGGAATGAAAATGGTGGAAAGTGAGAAAGAAATAGAATAGGAGGGGAGGGGAGAGGAGGGGAGGGGGAGATGGGAAAAGTACCTTTCCTAGCATTGAGACGTTTCTCAAGAAGGCGAAGCGGGTCGGAGCCCTCCAAGCAAGCCGCGTACAGAGTCATCCTAAGAGGTAGAAAGATAAGATTTCAACGCAATATAAAGAAAAGAGCAGAGCAGAATTGCAGAGGAGAGAGAGGAGAATTACAAAGCCAGCTCGCGGGCGGCTCTCGGGCTACAAAATTTGCCGCTCCTATCGATTCTGGGAAGAGTATCTTTCAAATTGGAAGCGCAAGTCTCAGCGGGATTGTGAAGAGTGAGAGGAGTAGGAGGAAACGGCAGCTGCCGACGTCCATTAGCGTAGAGTTGGGGAAGACGAGAAGGTGAGGTTTTGGTAAAAAAAGGGGATAGGGTTTTGGGAGGGTTGAAGGAGGAAGAGCTTAGAACAGACCACCCGGCAGCCTCCATCACTCTCTCTCTCTCTGCTTCAGCTTGTGAATTTAGATAAGACGCAGTAACAAGATAATAACAAGAAGGAAGATTAAAATCTCTCTTTCGAAGAAAGGTATATATCGCATCGCAAACCCAAATTAGAAGTCATAACAAAATCTCAAGACTCATTTGAGTTATTAGACTTCACCACACGCCTACTTAACGTTAGCAATTTCCATGATTTAGATTTAATTTTTAAACTGTATATATACACATATATTTATAATATTTTTTTATTTATAAATTTAATTATAAAAAAAAACATTTGATCTGGACTTTTTAAGAATTAATATTTCATATTTCCCTTATTTATTCATAGACTATGAAAATTGTTGAAGGAAGAATGTCATTGTTATTTTTATGAATAGTTGCTACTCCGTATTTCACTACTTGTATTAAGGTGTAGGAACAAGCTTTTGATTCATGTATAAATAACATTTTCTTTGTATTTTGTATTGTAACTTTCACAATGTAGGAATACAATTTTTCCTCTCTCAACAAATTCTCTTCCAGTTCATATGTCTAGATTCAAGTTTTTCAACAGAGACATATCACATAATTTACCATTTAATTCAATTATTTTCATCTTTTACTCTGGATGCATGCTGATCTGAAAATCAAGTATTGAAATAGTAATAAACATAATATGGCGTTGAATCTAAAATTAGTGCATAAAAGCTGAATCAGAAGTAGAAGCACAGGCCTAACAAGAAACAAACAAGTGGAGAGAGAGCACTTAGGAAGTAGCAGTTGTTAATTGTTATGATATTGGTAAAATATATTGCAATACAAGTAGAGAGATGATTGCGTATTTTGGATCTTAAGAAATAAGTGAAGAGACCACCATCAATATGATGTTTCCTTCCGAGTGTCCTATATTGAATTTAAGGTTGGAGCAATTCCAGTGTGCAGTGCTAATACTTTATGGTAGATTTGATGGCATCCAATATCTGCAAGTGAAACACATTGGTGTTTTAGAACACAATATTCATCAATATCAAATCAAATCATATGAGGGGGCTAAGCTAACCTTGTTTTTGGTTGGCATGTAGAAAGGCTCAAATACAAGAGGAAAGGGGGTATCCAGCCCGCATACTCTTGCTACTGGAGCTTCTAACTGTGTATCCATCCACATCATATTTAATAAATCTCTTCATCATCAAAATTATTTAATAGAAAGGATTTTCAATTTCTTAAATATATACCATTCATCTTTTTAAATTACAAAATTAATTTTATTTTGTAATTGCATAAATTTTCATGGAATTGAATCGATGGGACATTTTTTGGGAGGGAAAACTTGGTCATTTCTTATATATTTATATAGATTTCATGCAACCACAATCAAATCAAGTTGCTAAAACTCAATGTTAACTCTTACCCTCAAAAAACAACGTTCAACTATGGAGGCAGAAATTTCAGCACCAAATCCACCTGTTGTTGGAGCTTCATGACTAACCTACAATGGAGAAATATGCCAAAAGATAAGTTCAAGGATGAAACCATCTTAGTAGAATTGAATACAAATAGTAAGGAGTACTTTAGTTGTTAGGAACGAATCTTACCAGAAGTCTTCCGGTTTTATTAACAGATGCCTCGACTGTTTCCTTGTCCCATGGTATTAGCGTTTTCAGGTCTATTAATTCACAGGAGATGCCTTCCTGCTCAACTTATATTTATAAAGATATCAAGGTAATCCAGGAAATATAAAATTATATATGTGCAAGGAATAAAGCATGTGGTCACAAACTCCACAACACATTTGCAATTGATATCTAGAGATGCACTAATCACATGAAGCAAGAGGACACTGCATTTCGGAATCATTTTACCTAAGGAAAAGTGATTGTATAATATAATTGAGTGTAACATTTCTAAGCTCCATGAGGAGTTAGCAAGTTTCAGAGGGGACACAGGTTCCAGTAAAATATTGAGATAAGAAACAAGGCAGGGAATATAAGATTTAATAAACGAGCCATGTGCAGGACAAGGTACCTTTTCAGCATCCACACAGGCCTGTTCCATGATTGATAGCTGAGCTCCCCATCCAACAAGTGTTATGTCGCTACCTTCACGGATCACCTGTGATTCGAGGTTTTCTCAGATGAAGTATTACTCTCTCTCTATATATCTCTCAAACAGAAGAAAAAAAAAAAATTATACCTCGGCCTCTGAGAGTGGTAACATGTAATCTTGCTCTGGAACTTCTTCCACTGCAAGCCGGTACAACCACTGAGACCATTTAAGTGTATATTTACCAAATAGTGTGACTAAAAATTGATGATTTTAAGATCACAATCAGAAAATGTTAATACTAGATACCTTGGGTTCAAAAAATACAACTGGATTTGGGTCGCGAATGGACGATAACAGCAAGCCTTTAGCTTGTTGAGGACTGCGGGGAATCACAACCTAACAGAACAGTCACTTGGATCATCAATCACATGTTCGGACATGAAAAGTCATTATAATAAGTCCCAAGTCAGAAGGCTAGCTTCATCCATATAAGATTCGTTGGAAGTCCCAAAAGCCTATCACAACCCTCTCTAATTAGCCGAGGTTACAGTTGTCATAGCATATGCATTTGCTATTCCTAATGAATGTTGTGATAAAGAAAATCCCTTATTTTGAATCAGACTTGATAAAAGAACAGTGAGAAAAATCTATACATGAGGGCCAACATTAGCAGCATAAATCCTAAAGAAAAATCACATGTAAGCCATCTCTAACCACTTATTTTATCGGATTAATAACTCAACGCAATAGTAACAAGCAACAACATGAAAAATGCAGACGTACAAGCAAGATAAATATAGCATAAGTCTTAGAATAGTGTACCTTTATACCCGGAACATGACAGAAAAAAGCCTCAGGGGACTGAGAATGGTAATGGCCTCCGTGGCCCACGGCTCCATAAGGTGCTCTGATTGTTAATCCTGAGAAGTATAACAAGTCAGAGAGTAGAGCTGAAAGATGATGATGATCTACAATCCAATCAATTACCTCCGCAATTAAATTGATTGCCACTCCGGTATCTAAACTTAGCAGCTTCATTCACAATCTATAATTATGAAATGATGAGTACAAATCGAGTAGCAACCTCAGAAGGCACAAAGCTGAGAAAGAGGGGAAGTAGACCTGATCAAAAGCTGGAAAAATATAATCTGCAAATTGAATTTCAGCTATGGCTCTGTTACCCTGAAAATGAGGAACATCAGCAACCAATTAAACAAAGTAGAACCCAACTTTAAAGGCTGAAAGAGCCCACCATTGCAGCCAAACCAATTGCAAATCCAACAATACCCTGCATCATAATTTGGAATTAAGTTATTGAACAAATCAATCAGGCACATAGAGCTTATGTTTTCAACAAATTAGAATTAAGACCTGCTCGCAGAGAGGAGTGTTGAAAACTCGACGTTTGCCAAATCGATCAGCTAGTCCAGTAGTGCAGCGGAAAACACCACCAAATCCCACATCTTCCCCGAATACATAAGCACTGAACACAAACTCATACTCTAAACACAATATGCACATGAAAATTGAAAAGCAGAAGGAAAAGTTTCCACGATTAGGCAATCGGAAGAGGAGATTGTACCGGGAGTCGGTATCCAAGGCTATATGAAGGGCTTGGTTTATGGCGGAGAATAAATTGATGCTCTTCTTAGTATCTATGCCCGTTTCAGCCGGCGAACGGCCGTCGGCGGCGGTGACCAGTCCCCTCGAAGACGAAGACCAAATCCCGCCCAATTTCACAAATCTCATCAAATTGCGGCTGCGGCTGGTGGTGCAAGCCATTTCCAATCTCATGCAAATGAATTAGAACCTCCTTGTTCCTTAATCAAACTGAGATACCGCCGAGGTGAGGTGAAGTGAGGTACTGTATTTATGGCACCGGGGCGGGCAGTAGTTGTAGTTGGTTAGTAGTGTGGTTATTTTATTCGGTAGCATTTAGAATTTAACTCCCGCTAAACACGTTATTTTATGTTTGTTTATCTGTTAGTACAAAACCCAGAAGCAATTTCTCCATTTATTAAAGCAAAATAAAGGATAAGATTAACGAGTACAATCATCCCACCCACGTGGCAGGGGAAGTACGAGTGTATCCACAATTCGCCTAGATATTTTTTTTTTGATATGAAATACGGAGTAGTACTTTTCAATTAGAGCTCGTCAATCTCCTAATTACCCAGCTAGATAATTAATGCCGACCTAAACCTGATACTAATAGATTAACCGGCGATAATTAATACCTGGCGTTCCATACTCCATAGTCTTTAATACTACTATGAATTCGTTATGCAGTCTTTTTCCTGTGTTTCATTCCGTTTTCTTTCACCGAAATTTAATGTCAGGAAATATTTGGGAAAAATTTAAAGTTTTAATTTCTTACAAACTTTCACGATAAACGGAAAATTTTGAAAATTGCTTTATGATTTTAAATGGAATTATCCCAATAATACGTCGCATCTCTATAATTAATTTACGGCCTTCATCTAATTCATGCCAAACAAACTTGAATGTTTCGGAGAAACTTGAATGGTTTCCTCAATCCCTGAGAAAAAAAAAAAAAAAACCCTTGAAGATGAAGACTAAATAAGAGACTAAAGACTATCGAACACCAGCTATTATACATGATCGGATCTTACACAACATAGAAACGAAGAAAAACCACAATAACTTTCTTAATGAAAAGGGAAAGGGAAAAGGAAAAAAGCAGCCTAAAACCAACCCATACCCAGAGCTTATACTAACCAAGCGCTTCTACTGTCTTTCTTCCCAACCCCAACCTAACAACCATTCGCATCAACTTTCTTCTCCGGCATAGCAGCAGCAACAGCTTTTACTGGAAGAGCATTGTTTTCAGTCACCTTACAATTCCCATTAGCCATGAAATCTGCCGATTCAGATTCTTTCTCTACTTCTGGAGACTTCACCTCAGCGGCATTTACATTTTCCTTGCCATCCTTGTTCTTCTCTTCAGTTGCTTTGCCTTCCCACACTCGACTCTGTACACAACGAGCAAACTAGCGTGTTATTCATCTTCTACCAACATATACTAGAGCACCGCAGCATATTCCAAATTGAATTATACTTATACCGAATTCACCTGTTTATGGACATGTTGCTTGGCTTTCTTCTCCAGGATCTTTTTTTGTCGATCCTCGTAGAAATCAAAATCATCCAAGATGCATTGCTTGCTTATGTGATCCTTGAAAATTTTCAGCACCTGAAGCCCTTGCTCAAGTTTAACCTGTAAAAAGAAATTTATTGAATATTTAACATCATACAATTGATGAATCAAAATAACATTAAATAATAGATGTAATCCATTACACAGAATGCATATACCTCTTGGGTGTCCCTACTATTAGTTACAGGTTTGTTCTCATTATTCTCGAGGGTGATGTGCTTCAACAAACTGTTAGGCACATCCTTCACAACGTGCCATTTAACCGGAAAACAACCAGTCCATTTGTCCTGCTGCCAGTATTCAACATTCTTATCAAAGTCAACAGGACCAACCATCTCAGCAACACCGACAAATTGTCCGCTGGTATTCACCTAAGCATCAAAGACCATGCACAATTAATAAACATACCAGAAATTTGACAAAGGACGCCACTAAGTCCAATAATGCTTACTGAGAAGAAAAGGAAAACGGGACAGCTTCCAGATTTCTGTTGAGCACTCTGGTAAGCTGCATTCAGCTTTTTGTTACCATTTGGTGTGCTAGCCCAAATATTATACTTGATGCTCTTATGGACGTCATCCTCGCTGTATGATTTGATAATAAAAAAATTGGCATCAGGATAGGATTCAGGAAAGACTGATCTGTTGTAGACATCTCGATCAGGAATCACACTTGGCTTCTCATTGTCAGCTGTTTCTATCAAGGGAATATTTTGACCTTCGACACCCAAAGCGACCGGCGTAAAACCCTTTATGTTCTTAGTGCTCTTAGTTCTTGGTCCCCTGTTTAATTCATTGAGACCATCCATGTTTTCATAGCCATAACTGTAAAGTCCATTTCCCCTTCCCCTGGGCTTGTACTTGCTATCAACAGCCTTCCAGCCACGTCCACCAGACCTTGTGTCATAGCCATTAGACCCATAGCCCACACCAGATCTATATGCACTTCCATACTGGCCATATAAATTGTTTGGATACATTCGATTAATGTATTCATTGGCAGTGTTCATGGTAGACATTGGCCTTGGGTGGTTCAAACCCTAAGAAAAGAGCATATCATATAGCAGTTACGTGTAGAAGAGAAAAAAATATATAGGAGTTTGCATTACACTTTCACAAGAAGAAGTTTATTTATGTATGGGATTTAGGCATGCAGAACATAAATTCTTTACAAAATTAAGCACAAGATCTCGACCACACAAAACTATGCACACTAGAATCAACAGATGAGACAAAAAACACTTCATGGGAACTAAACAACTATAACCTAAATAGAAACTTTCAGCCGTACCATCAAGTTAAGCTTGTAATTCTGGTTCCTAGATGAAGGAACATTATCTCCATTCCCCACTGCAGAAGTCACTGATGAACTAGTCATAGGCCTTGGTTGTGCATCTGAAAAATATGGGATCTCCAACCACGGTATGGAAGACTGTAAACCATCAAAACCAAATCTTGGATCTTGATAACCAGAGGCTGGAATCCCACCAGACAAAGCACCTCTTCCATACGAGCAACTCGCATTGAGCGATGAATTTTGGTATGTTGGTCTCGTCAACGCTGTACCATTGTTTCCCTTTGTGGCCACACCCTTAATAATGCCATTAGATTTTGGATTCGAAGAATCCATCGGCAAAGGCACTTGGTCAGCAGCCAACAAAGTGGTTAGATCACCTTTCCCAGGGGCAGCTGGGGAGGGGTACTGACCATTTGTGGGTGGCATTGACTGGAAATAAGGAGTCGGGTACTGATAATGCTGAGGTCCATAAAGCTGACCATCATGACCCAATGTTTGAATGGGGGAAGCAGCAGGAGAATATGGCCCATAAGGAGTATAGCCATACCCATGGTGATACATAAGAGATCCACTGTCCCCATATGCTCCCTGGAACCAAAATAGAGACAGATGCTAACGATATTAGATTGTAATGGGATAGACCAAGCCCAAAGCTAAATCACAACTCATACGAGCAGTAAATGCATCTGCCAAAATGGCATTTGAAGAACAAAAAATACTTGCCGGAGTCAGCTCCACTCCATCTGGGTGCATGTATTTTGTGTAATCTTGCCATTCATTGCCCTCAAAGCCTATATACAAATAGATAGACTAAGATAAGGATTTTTTTTTTTTAAGAAAAAGAAGCTAATTCATAGTAACAGGGGGGTGAAAAAAAGATCAGAACCAAGTAAGCTAATGCAGTGCAGAGGGGGGAGGGAAAAGACCATAAACAAATGAACCTAATGCCATGAAAATCCTAAAGCTAATCTACAGGAGAATATCAGCTTATAACTCAATTTTTCCATATAATCAAGAAACAAACATACCACCATAATAGTAAGCAGTAGATGGATATCCATTTGGGAGGTAGCACACGGTAGGATCCATAAAATCTGGAACAAGAGGTGTGACAGATCTGTCCAATTGAATTCCATTAGCCACGTTTCCAGAATCAACTGATAGCTGCAGCGATCAAGAAACAAGGAAGCTTGCATGCTACGAAAGTGAAGCCTAAAACAAAGGATGCATTCAGAGTAAATAATACACATATCCACACCTTTTTAGCGGCATCAGGAATTTCATTAGTCTTCGGTTGGGAGTCCAATGACAATTTCTGCAATATATCAGCAGCTTCTATAGCAGAAAGATGTAAAGAAACACATTTTACCACCAAAAAATTCAATATACCCACTCAAACGCAGCAATGACCAGAACAGTAATAATTATAATAATATTAGTCGTGCAAATCGAGAATGTGAATAACAAAAGGGAATCCCAACAAACTAGTTGATTCCAGGAGAGCCCCCCCCCAAAAAAAAAAGAACTAAAATTAGAGAATAAATTATATATTCATGTAAGAAGCATCTTTTGAAGAATTCGCGTCGCCTTAGTGGGGATTCAAATATCCAAAATTCCAAACAATGTAAGGGAGAAGAAACACAAAAAACTCCATTCCTGAAATTCGAACAAATAAGGAAGACGCAGAGAAGGTAAAATCACCACAAAGATAACAACAGGAAACTCAGAGTCGAACAGCATGGACCTACAACACCACTATAAGGTCATGCGTGAACAAACCTAATCAAATCAAACCCAAATAAAACGAAACAGCACAAAATTTACCCAGAAACAAAATAAAGATAGCGTAAATTAAGAAGGAAACGTCTAAAATAAAAGGATACGATCTGCGGGAGGCGCAACGGCGGCCATAAGTAATGGAAAGATTTTGTAGAGCGGAGAACGAAAGAACCCTAGGTAGGAGGGAGGGAGATAGAAGAGGAAAAAGCGAGCGAGGCAAAAGTTTTTAAGGGGTTGGGTTTTTGGAAGATTGAGAAAGAGAGGAAAACGAAAGATGAGATGTGTGATTCAAATACCACCACCTCTTCTTTCTATTCAGTCCCTCTAATTTCCCTTATTTATGAATACCACCTTGATTGCATCACCTGTCTGTCAGTCACCTTTTCGTTCTGCGATTTGGGTAAGCAGTACACGTTGCTCACTACTATTGGCTAGATTTGCAATTGATGTGGGCTGTGAGGAGGTGGATCGAGGAGGTCGGAGTAGTTTTTTCAACGGGACGTCTTTGGGTTTACTTCGTGGACTTTATGGAAAATAGGACGGTATATAATCCACAATAACAATTCACTAGAAAAGTTAATTCATAACGATTCTTGTAATATTTTATTTGAAAAAAATACAAATAAATACACAAATTTTATCTACGAACTTTTAACTTTTTTTTATTAATACACAAACTTTGAAGTTTGTTTAATTTTTTTTTACCAATTTTTTTTCGATCAAATTGAAACTGACATGTCATTCACATAGATTTTGTATTCCACTTATGCATTCTCCTAACTTTTTTTTTTTTTGTAATTACACGAACTTTGAAGTTTGTTCAATTTTTCTAATAATTTACTTTTGTCGCCTCGTCCACCAATCTGCCATCAAATCTGATAGATTCCGCAGCCTTGGCGACGACGAGGTTGTGGGGACCTGATGGGACATTTGTGCAGAGGGCAGTACCCGAGGCAGAGGTGGCGGTGGGGTTGGTGGATCTTACAGAGGGAGTAGAGGAGGCGGTGGCGGAGACTACAACTGAGGAAGTAGAGGTGACAGCCGTGGATATAGAGGAGGAGATGGTTACATCAATGGAGGTGGAGCTATGGAGGAGGCAGTTGCGGCTACAAAGGAGGTAGAGGCGGTTACGACGGTGAGGATAGCCATTTCGGAGAGGTGACTTCGGATACTGTTGGAACCGGTGAAAAGGAAGTCGCCGGCGACGACGAGGGAACATCGTACAAAATGATGTCGTTTGACACTAACACAAATGACATTGTTTTATTTGTCTGCTGGAACTTATTTTCCGGCTGCCATGTATGCGCCACAGCAAATACGATTTGGGGGAAAAATTGATTGACTACGGGACAAAGTTTATGTATTTATAAAAAAAACGAAAGTTAATGTGCAAAACGATATGTTAGATAAAGTTCGTATATTTAATTGCATTTTTACCTTTTTATTTCTAGCACAACAATTTTTTAAATAATTGTGTAATACTCGTAGATGCGATTTATGTTTGTTATAGAGTACTTGTTTTAAAAATTGGTTTTACACTCAAGTAGATATATAGAGGAATGCTCCACTAGCTATCGTGGGCACACATACTGTGCCACAGATAATGTGGCATAATTTTTCCATTTATAGTTTAATTTTTTTGTAGTATGCCTTAATTTTCTAAGGCATATTAATAATAATTTTTCTTAAATATAACATTAGTAGTGCGCACATTAAGTATACTCATGTGGGTACATGTAGTATATTACATCCCATTCAAATTTTATAAAAGCCGTAAACTAATTTTTTGAATTACGCAACACAATATAAATTATTTAGAGCAACCCCAATGGGCCGGAAAAAAAGAATAGCATCAGCATTACTCTCTTGCTGCAATACCGAACCTGGGTGCTGGGAGTGCTTTGAGCAGCGCACCCGGGTGCAAAAGTAGTGTGATATTGGGTGCGCACTCCAATTTCTTCATTTTCGGTTTTTTTTTATTTTTATAATTCAACCTAAAAAAAATCAAACTTTTTTTTTTCTTTTTCTTATTTGACCGTTGTAACACTGCAGAGTTACATGATTCAAGCGCCTTGATTGAAGAATTTTGGACACGTTACAATCAAATGTCCTAAATTTTTAATTATATATTGTAGTAATATTTAATGTAATTTTTGGTTTTTAGTAATGAAATACAGTAACATTTTTATTTTTATTTTATCAAAATAACTTTCTTTTTTTCCAAAAAAAAAAAACAAAATAAATAAAATAAAATCGGAGAGCTATCGGGAGAGCACCCCATTACTGGAGCTGAGATCTCCAATGTTGAATAGCAACATTAGAAATGCTCTTCTCGTAATGAATGTACGATATTGGTTTAAAGGTCAAGTAACATCTGCATGGAAGAGCATGTACAGCAAATACGTTTGAACAATTCTATGGGTTTCTACAATTTTTGCACTTTGCTAGATGGATATATCATGTTAGATACATCATACTATAGAACTTGGGAAATTGGAACCAAAAGTTGAATTTCGAAAAAATCGTAAACAATATATTTGAACATTTTGAACTTGTCTAGCCCCATCTGAGTTGAATTTCTACAAATGCTTTAAAGAGCAAAAGATGTAATCGATATGGTTTAACTGAACAGAGATATGCCTTGCTGGAATGAGATTTCTAGCTTGCTGTTACTATAAGACTGCCGTGAAGATGACATATCAAGTACGAGTTGGGTTGAGATGGGGCTTCGCTGGGTAGACGAAAACAACCGATGATGCAGTTGATGGCTGTAAACCCGCAGAATATCTCACCGAGGTTACAGTAACTCTAGGAAGCTGCAGCGACCCTAATCCCAAGGGAACAAGCATGTAAGTAAGAACATGAGCTGACCTGGGCAGGACGAGTATGGTATCGCTGTGAGGTCCCGACAGCACGAAACTCTGCGAGTCAGATATCGAGCATTTCATTTCCTGAAGCATCTCCGTCTGATTCTGAATTTTGACCGAACACAGAAAAGGGTTTCCAAGAATGGCATGAGGTGGACATTCCAAACTCACAACTAGCAGAGGTAGCTCAACATTCATGTCCCCAAGTTTATGCTTCGTAACTTGAGATCCACTCCCTACTTTTGAATCCCTTTCCCATCTCAGACTCACACTCCCCATCTTCAGCCTGTCAGATTTCACTTTGGGAAAGATGGTGAAAACTTTCCTGAACTCTTCCCCTGGCATATGAACGACGCCTTCTCTCAACTCTTCCTGCTCAGCTCCTATAATGCAACCATCAGTTTTCTCTTCTGGCTCAATACACATAGATAGCAGTCGCAGGGGAACCTCTGAACAATTCTTAACACTGACTATAAGCATTGTTATTTCATTTAAAGCGAGTGAAGGCAACTGTTCGGCTTCAGAAACTGACTTGAGCTTTGATAGCAAAAGAGGATCCTGCCTAAATGGAAGCAAATACCGATGGTTGATCGTGACAGCAGTTTTGCCTTCGATCTGCAAGCTTTTATGGACATGCACTTTCTGCAAACTACGTTCATCACTCTGAGGGCAATAGCCCAGTGAGACATAAAGCATGATAGGCTTAGGACGATTCCACTTAATTTTGAGTTTGCATGACCACAAGTCTCCCACTTCTAGGGATGGAACAGAAATCAATCCAAAAGATGGCTGAATTTTCTGAATTGCGTCGCAAGGAGCTTCAGATTGATCTCCAAGTGTATCACACAACATGTCAACAAGCTCCACATGGAGATTGTCAGAAGAGAAGGGTTCCTCTTCCCTTGGGCTAAGCAGGCCACCTCCTCTTGTATCTACCAGATTAATTTTTAATTCACCTGCATGAACTGCATGTCCTTTGGAGGCAACTGTCACAGGTAAAATAAAGCTCTCTCCAACCAGTGCAGGGCCAGGCGAACCTAAAATTAAATCCACCTGCGGGTCTGGTTCTTCAACTTGTATAGCCTTCTGTCCAGATAAAGCGAGACCTCGATCCTTGATGGGAATAGTTTCCAGTAGGTTCTCAAATTTCCAAAGTGGCGAATCATTCATTGAGGCAGGACTTTCAGCTCTGCAGCATATTGTGAAGTTTTGTCCTATTCTGGCAATTACATATATGCATTCAAGCTTTCCACTCAGATCTGCATTATTTACGATAATAGTCAAATTTAGTGATATGAGACAATATCAAAGAGGCATAGCATAGGATTAAAACATCATATCAAGCAGGGAAATCTTATACCCACACCTCGAGTTTCCAAACCAAACCCAGCATATCAATCGCATCGTGTAACGCACAAAACATGGGGCAGGCAAGTGTTCTTTCTGAAGTTTCCTAATGTAGATAAAACAAATAAACAGTTTTGAATCTCAAATTAGGGATTTCTATTGAATATTGATATCTTGGTTTTATTTAAATCTTTAGTCAACAAGGAACAGGATTAAAATTAATTTAAGGTGCAGTTATCTAGCAGGAATTCCGCTGTCACTCAATAGCAAAAATATGCCCAGCAAACCCTTTTTCTTGAGGTTACCTGATCGAAATTTACATATTTAGCACAGAATATGCCACCAACTTACCAGATTTTATCTCATAGGTCAGTCGTAGCCATTTGTTAGTAGCAAGCACCAGAGCAGGAGCTGTCTCAACTCTGCGACCTGATATTGAACCTATCTGTGGCTTCTGATCATTTGTGATAATAAAGTTACATTCCGATTGATTAAATTGCACCTCAAACTGATCGATCTCAACATTCATCGGCAACTGTGATCGAAGTGATATAGTGATGAGAGATGGAACACCTGGCTTAACCATTGGCTGATGAAAGGCAACTAAAGCTAAGAGAGTCACCCGTAAGGGACTAACAAGATCGATCTCAAGATAAAGAGGATAATCACTATTTACTTTAAAGGCACCATTATGTTTGTCCGAATAAAGTTCTGACTCCCCTCTGGCAACCTCAAATGCTTCCTTGTGTATATTTTCTTTCTGGGAAAGAGTTGCAGGCCCTGCTGGACCACAGTCTTTAGGTAATGACTCCAAAGCTCCGGTTGTTTCAGGCAGAGCAGCCATTTCAAGTGAATATTCTATGAAGTCTTTTGCTGAGCTAATGCCCTTTGAGCACTCTCGTAAGTACCCCAAGACCTCCCACAATGACAATAACCAGCCTTCTCGCCGGTATAGATTTGCTACATTGTCAAAGATTTGCTTGGCATTACTGAAGTCACTTAGTGAAAAATATTCTCTAGCCATCTGCAGTCCACAATAGGCAGCTGTTCTCTCAGCTTTTGAGTTGCTGTACGCGTCAAAGGACCTCTTTAAAAGAGCAATAATTTCAAAGGAATCCTGGAATCTCTTCCCTTCTGCAAGTGCATAACGGGCGTATTCATCATCTGTCAGACTGCGATGAAATTGATTCAACAGGAATACTTAATACTTCGAGTACACACATATAAAAATGATAAGGATCTCTAGATGTGCACTACGATATATATAGAGAGAAAAATAAATTAGTTTGCCAGTAAAACTCACGGTTGCATTATGAAACCATCTTCGTGCTCAAGCAACCTGGAATACTGACCAAAATACACAGAAGTCACCACAGATTCTGCACTCCCATCAATTGGACCACCATCCATCGACAGTGCAAATTCCAAACATGTATTTTTTTCCTTCAGGTAGGTAGCTGCTAACTGTGAAAAACATGTATAAATAAAGTTGACAGTTAGAACCATCAGACTAAAACTGATAGTGAGACCTCATAATCGATGAGGTACATTTTTTATCTTCCTAAAATGTAATGACCTGAAAGTAGTAAGCTGGATTGAACTCCCATTCAGTTGGTTTCTCTGCAGGAGCAGAGGCCACACTGGGAACATTCAGAGCATTGGGTGAGCTAGTCTCCAACAGTTGAGCAAATGCCAAATATTGTCTGCTTAACCATTCCCAGTGAAGAAAAATAACTTCTGGCGCTCCTACAAGTTTCCTATAGTTAGCAGTATGCTGACGGAACCATGCAATTGCTTCGAGAACCTTTCCTCCATGAAGCAATAATGTTGACATCTTAAAATGCAGTTGTTCAGCAACTGCCTTGATCTCAACCAGGCGTTGGATTGGGGGCATTCTAGTTGATGCCCCAACCATCTGAGTTAAATATAATAAACATATTACTCGATCAATAATTAGAACAAAAACAAATATCTTGGAAACGACTGCTAGCAGAAAGCAAATACAGAATAGAGCTTTTAGGTTACATGGACTTAATTTATCTGATCTACTAGATGACAGCAGACAGTGTTCTGAGTGATAAGCTCCATTAATCAACGACATCCATTTTGGGAGTACATTTGCCCACATGAGACAAGTCGGATAAAAATCTTTCAGAGATCAAAGGAAATCTTATGCAGTATAAGAAATTCCAATAAATGTTGTGCTCAGACAACTATATTTACTCAGGTCAAAATTTGAAGTTTTCTTACACTACGAAAACAGAGCATGAATCAAACTTGACTCGGAAGCCGTGATCGAAGAAGTACCTCTCGCAGAGCATGATATGCATCCTCATATAACTTGAGAGCTTCGAGCCAGTCTCT
The DNA here is from genome assembly GCA_001642375.2 of Mentha longifolia. NCBI lineage: Eukaryota > Viridiplantae > Streptophyta > Magnoliopsida > Lamiales > Lamiaceae > Mentha > Mentha longifolia. Next base: position 14,899,853 of record CM038115.1, on the reverse strand, counting down.
TCTAAATTCTGCATATATAGCAACCTAGCAGTTGATAAGGTTTAGATTGCATAAGAAAAAGGAATGGATATATTGTACACAAATTAGTAATAAAAAAAACAAGGATAATAGCAGAAAGACTTTACTCAATATGTTTACAAATGAATGATTACAGAATCAAGTTAAATAGAGTACTGAAAACCAATATCTACTGAAGGAAATAATGGACATGGCCAAGCTTTTAACTCGCACACAACAAGAATGGTAGTATTATCTCATAAACTAATGGTAAGATGAGTAGATAAGTATAAGCAATCACACAGCCTGTGAATCTATGAAAATATGTGATTAAATAACAATTTCAAGTTAACTCTAGTACATGGAAGTCCATTTAACACTTACAACAAAACAGGAGCATCAGAACAAAAGAATGCCATTACCTTGAAACAGTACCGCACATTTAGCTCCATTGAGGTATAATTTTTCTTTTCAAGACGCACTCTTACTCTTCGACCTTCGTCCCTATAATATGTGTTTGCCAGTTCTACAAATACAGTCCACAACCTGCAATGATGTAGCTAGTTAGGCTAAAAAGATCTGAGATATAAGAAAAGAGAACCAGGATATGGTTCAAGCACATACAATTCCCTCAGTTTTGCATTCTGGAGGTGTCAAACATAAGAGAAACTTAAGAAAGATGCTGATTGCCAGACATTGATAAGGACACAATTAAAGGGGCCTGCCTGCTAAGAGATTGTTGAAGCTCGATCTCAGGATCAGGAACAAAAATGACAAGATTCTTTGAATCGATTTCTGCACGCTTTCGCAAGGCAAGTACGCGCTCTTCACTTGTGTCATCTGCATTCAAATTTTACAGATCATGACTTAAATTCCAGTATTTCCGCTGCTTATAAAAATAAGAGCAGGACGAGGCGACAGTTTCAACAAAATAAAGCCCCCTTCTCCACTCCAAACCAGAGAAACGGAGAAAGATGAGGGGATTTTTTCTTGAGTTCATTCAAAAAGGTATAGGAGCACCCAGTGCAGACGAGGCTGACCTTTATTACCCGACTGAGTGACAACCAGCACGACCAATTTGATGTTCCTCCCACGAATCGACGCCCTGCCAACGGAACAGCAAATTCTCACACAAATTACAGAAGATAAAGATGGGGGAGGGAGAGAGAGAGAAATCATGAGCATACTTGAGGTTCTCGATGTCGGTGCAGACTTGGAGCCACTGAGCAGGGTCGCCGGCGACATCGCGCGAGCTAAAAATCGCGGCGACGACGGCGGGTATCCTAGTGCGGTGCTTAGAAAGCCAATCTCTCTTGAGAATGCCGGATACCGGCTCCGAACTATCTCTGGGGGGCTTCTTCGGGGGGATCACGGAGATCTTAGAGAAATCGGGCAATGCGATGGCGTTGATGGGCGGCTGCTGCGAGTGGAGGTGCGCCGTGATCAGAGGGTGAACCTCCGGGCAGCCCACCAGGCACGCGAGAGCTACCGGCGGCGTTCGCAACTCCTCCGGGTATTCCTCCATTGACGTTCAATTGAATTGAGTTTACTTGCGATTAGGAGTGACTGAATCGGAAGCATATCGCGCTTAAGGGAGAGGAGAGGAGAGGAACGACGGACTCCAACTTCATTGGGCCTGGGCCTTTCGGAATGCTACGGCCTAGCCCAAATAAGGATATGGATTGTTGTGGCCCAAATCCTATCCTATAAATAAAACTTAGCTACCAACACCATTGAATTGAAATCATAATTTCTAAATTAATCTTTCAGTTTTTAGTTATTTTAGTTATTTTATTTTATTTATTTTCCAGAGCTGTTTTCCATTTGATAGGAAATAACTGAATTTAAGAATTTGATATGGTTTAATATGAATTCTATACTTTTTTTTTTAGTAAGATAAACTAAAGGCAGTGTATGTGGTTGAACTAAACAAGAAGAGTTTGACTAGTAAGTCACTTTTACTGAAAGTAAATATCTAAACATGTTTTTGAGTAATTTAGAACAAAAATGGACTCATGTCTGAATAAAATGCCAATTCCAAACTCACAGATCTATCGTTGGCGCAACACGACAAGGAGAATAGACTTCCGGTTGGTGCGTACAATGCACGCGTCCACTATGCGCGTGAGAATCAAATTCATTCGAACAAAATTTGCAGCTGTTACTTTATATATTTACAACCACAAACTTCTATCAACCAAAAAACAAATTATATTAGAATTTTTTATTTATTTTAATATCCGATACGCGCACACTTTACTCTTTCTTCTCCACTGCTCTCTGCTCTCTTTCCCTTCTCTCTCCTATTTCTTTCTCTAACTACAACCTAAAGCCCTGCACTCTTTTCCTCCCCATATTGTCACTTCTCTTTGTCAAAAAGTGTAGGGTTTTTAAAATTCACCTGCTTTGACCTTAACTCTCACCCTTTGTAGAAAAGTTGCTCTTTGCATTTTCGGCTTTCTTTTTTTTTTTTTTTCTTTTTTTTGTCTGCCTCTTCTTCTGCCCTCTTAGATGTGGTTGAGCTAGGAGATTAGGGCGAAACCCCTAGCTTTCTCGCTGCTGATTATGGTGGGGACGGACATTGTGCTAAACGACGTTAGCTTATTTAGCTGAATTCTCTGGAGAAATGCCTCAATTTTTTGTGAAATAAGGTGAAGTTATGAGTTTTCGCTTTAAGGGTTTTATGTAATTGTTAATTTTATGGCTTCCTGAAGTTGAAAGTATGCTTTCTTACTTCCCAATTTGAGTGCGCCCCTGCAAGTTGAACCGGTCAATTTTTTGTTTTCCTGTTCTTATTATTGGGGGTTTTGTATTTTTTTATTTTTATTTTTTATTTTATGTATTAATTTACTGTTATGCGGTTTTCTGTTGGGACTGCAGCTGTAATAAAAGGGTTCGAAATGGAGGAAGAGCATGAATTGATCGTGGCATGTATAATTTCGGGAACCCTTTTCACTGTTCTTGGGGTTGCTTCATTTTCTATACTTTGGTTGGTCAATTGGCGGCCGTGGCGCATCTACAGGTGACACTCGAAACATAATCTTTTCATAGCGTTGCTTTTACTTGCGTGGTAGTCGTAATTGCATTTGACTAATCTGGTACTGATGATATGGAGTAGTGAGTTGGGAAATGCTGATAAGTATTGTTATTTGTGATCAGGAATGGGCTAAAATCTTGCTACCTTGACTTCTTGTAAATTAGGGCTAACCTCGATTGCCAAATTGATACTTTGTGAATAATTGGAACTCAAACGTAGTAGAACCTTTAGGTAGTTAGTAGGTCCTTTAAGTTGATTAATTCCAATTTTTGTAGCAGAACACTCACCTTAAATTTATTGGAGGTAAGGAATAATTAATATTGCCTGAAAAGCCTTATTTGTGGCCAATTTTTTGGAGCTACAACCATTTGCCCACTTTGAACTTTAAATCTCAGCCTAAGCTAGTTCATTATAGATTTTAGTTAATTAACTACTACGAGCCACTTGTTTTTGTATGACATTGGGCAAGAATATAATTTCCATCTGGAAGGAGAGGACGAAATTAGCTATGGGGTTATGCTAGCCATATAAGTCGGCATTTTGCATTCTAACTTTCTCAACTTATTTTTATCAAGTTCTGAACTTGAAATCTGCAAAGTTATTGCCTTTATTTGATAGAACAGTTAATAAAGTAGAAAATGGCAACTACCTTTTGTAATCTCTTAGTACCATCTTCCTTTTCCTTGGAAAAAGCCATTTTTTTCAGATTTTTAGAACCATCATGTTTTTATAAACACGACCCATATTTCCTTTACAAACATTATTGGATATAAACTTTTGACTATGGACAAACTCTCTGACGTGTTTCCAGTGCATGTAGCTTAAAGATTTATTTCTTGCCTCCATAAATTTAGTTTCCCCTCTGTTTTCCATGATTATCGAGTTTGATTAAAGGAGGGCAGCACTCTCTCTCTTTTACATAATGTCTTTGTATTCTTTGATATATGATAATGAGCTATTCTAAGTAGTGAACTTCATGATTTCTCTAACTCAGTGAGTCCTTGATTTGGGAAAATTGTGGTAACTTCATTGTTTTTTTTGTTCTTAATTTCATTATACTTGAAGAGCTAAGCTTGTACTGTGACTGAACTCTTCTTGGTCATTGCCTTTTCAGTTGGATATTTGCTAGAAAATGGCCGAATTTCCTGCACGGACCTCAGCTAGGAATATTATGTGGTCTTCTTTCCATGGGTTCATGGATTATTGTTATTTCACCAGTGGCAGTGCTTATTGTTTGGGGATGCTGGTTGATAGTTATACTGGGTCGAGATATAATAGGTTTAGCTGTTGTAATGGCTGGAGTTGCTCTACTGTTGGCATTTTATTCTGTAATGCTCTGGTGGAGAACACAATGGCAAAGCTCAAGTATGTATCTCCTACCTCACTGGATCTGACTGGAAGGAGTTGGAAGCATGTATTTAGGAATTGTTTTTTCTTGAACTGATTATGTCTGACAGATCATTCGTTGCTCTTAGTATCAAAGGGTTGTGGCATTTTTTTTTCTCTTTCCTTTTTTGAAATTTCCCATCCATCCCATGATTTGTAGAGAATAGAAGATGGCCTTTAGATATTATTCTTCCTTCCTGATAATATCAGATCAGAGAACAAAACTGACTCCCAAATAAGCTAATTTGCAGCTGCCATACTCAGTATATGTAACCTTAGAAACAATCCTCATTTATAACCATAATCAGCTCATGTATACCATCCATAACATGATATTCATTCTCTCTATATTTAATGTGAATTAGAATGATAAATTCTGAGTGTTGAACTAAAATACAAAAGGCGACGTATTGCCATCTCTGCAGTGTTGCTAGATGGATTGAAATTAGTTTTGTTGCTTGTGCATACCATATTGCACACTAATGCATATATGATCCTCATGACAATCTTTTGCAGGGGCTGTTGCAATTCTCCTTCTTTTGGCTGTCGGGTTGCTTTGTGCTTATGAACTTTGTGCTGTATATGTTACCGCGGGTGCGAAGGCCTCTGAGCGATATTCTCCTTCTGGTTTTTTCTTTGGCGTCTCAGCAATTGCCCTAGCAATCAACATGCTTTTCATTTGTCGGATGGTTTTTAATGGTATGCCATAGTTGTTTTTTCTGGGCCTCAAAAACCTTATGCTAGTTCAGAAATATAATTATCTTTTCTTATATATCTGGCAGGAAATGGTCTTGACATAGATGAATATGTGAGAAGGGCTTACAAATTTGCTTACTCGGATTGTATTGAAGTAGGTCCTGTGGCTTGCTTACCTGAACCGCCAGATCCCAATGAATTATACCCTCGACAATCAAGAAGGCAAGTTTTCCTTTTAATTGATTGAACTGATGTCATTTTGCTTAGCCTGTTGGGTTTTCCTCACAATGAGTTTTTCAATTTTGTGCTGTCTCTGTATGACGATTGCAGGGCTTTACACCTTGGGCTCCTTTATTTTGGTTCCCTTGTGGTTCTGCTTGTATACTCCATCTTATACGGTTTAACAGCCAAGGAATCTCACTGGCTTGGAGCAATTACATCTGCTGCAGTTATTATTCTTGGTATATCCACTATATATATGTTTAAAATATCAAATTCCTCTCTGTGCACTTTTTGGTTCTTTCTAAACTGAACTTTGTATTCCTCCCAGATTGGAATGTGGGGGCATGCCTCTATGGATTTAAGCTTCTTAAGAGTCGTGTTGCTGCACTTTTTGTTGCTGGGGCTTCTCGGGTCTTCCTAATATGTTTTGGAGTCCATTACTGGTTTGTTTCATCCCATGCCAAAGAAATTCTACAGTTACCATATATTTTTGTATTTGATCTGGTTTCTCAAGATTTTGGATACATTTTCTTACAGGTATCTAGGACATTGTGTCAGCTATGCAGTTGTGGCCTCTGTGCTTCTTGGAGCTGCTGTGTCTCGTCATTTGTGCATTACTAACCCATCCGCTGCCAGAAGGGATGCCTTGGAGAGTACAGTTATTCGCCTTCGAGAAGGATTCCGCAAGAAAGAGCAGAACTGCTCCTCTAGCTCATCTGAGGGCTGCAGTTCAAGTGTTAAACGTAGTAGTAGTGCTGATGCTGGTAACCTTGGAAATGGTACAGTTCCTAGCACTGGTGATCTTACTAGCTGGAATCATGTTGAAGGTATTCACAGTGAGAAGGGCATTGATAGTGGAAGGCCTAGTTTTGCATTACGCAGTACCTCTTGTCGTTCAGTCGTTCAAGAAACTGAAGTGGGACCCTCATATGTTGACAAAAGTTTTGATCATAATGGCTCTTTGGTGGCTTGTTCTAGTAGTGGCATGGAAAGCCAGGGCTGTGAGTCTAGTGCATCTAATTCTGTGAGTCAGGTGCTGGACTTGAATTTGGCCCTTGCTTTCCAGGAAAAGTTGAATGATCCGAGGATTACATCTATCTTGAAAAGAAGAACAGGACAGGGAGAGCTTGAACTAACAAGTTTACTGCAAGATAAGGGACTTGATCCTAATTTTGCTGTGATGCTGAAGGAAAACGGATTGGATCCTATGATCCTTGCATTACTGCAAAGAAGTAGCTTGGATGCAGATAGAGATCACCGTGACAATACTAACATGGCTATAACGGACTCAAACAGTGTTGACAATGTGCCACCTAATCAAATTTCATTCTCAGAAGAGCTTAGATTGCGTGGTTTGGAGAAATGGCTGCAGCTATGTAGGCTATTCTTGCACTATATTGCTGGTACACCTGAGCGGTCATGGCTTCTGTTCAGTTTTGTCTTTAGTATAGAGACCACTATTGTGGCCATTTTCCGTCCAAACACAATCAATCTAATTAACTCTACGCACCAGCAGGTACAGCCTTTATTTATAATTTTATCACAAATGTAGTGGTGTTTGTTATAATAGTTTTGCGTTTCATTGTCATGTTAATTCTTACCACAAGTTTGGTCCCATTTTCTGCAGTTTGAATTTGGTATAGCTGTGCTGCTCTTGTCTCCTGTTGTGTGGTCAATCATGGCCTTCCTTAGGACACTTCAATCTGAAGAATTGTCTATAACATCCAAACCAAGAAAGGTAGTTCTGCTATATGCTCAGGAAGCTTTTATGTGTATGTGATTGTCTTATTTCATTTTGATCCAAGTTCTTGACTTAGATGGACTATATATATGTAAATATATGTAATATGTTTGGTTTTTCATTACGCTTAGTATATGCACTTAGGTTAAATTATTCACTTAAGCTTATGTAAATAAATTGCAATTATCGTAAGTATTGAGCTTATTGTTACGACTGATTAAATTTATTCCCGACTTCTTTTTTTTAAGGTTGTAATTATGTACTTTCCTTTTAGTGTCTAAGGTAGATAAATTATACTTCTGTTAAATTATTTCTTCATTTTCTCTTAAACGTTCGGCATCATTGATTTTACTGATATATATTTTCTTTCTGTTATATGCAGTATGGCTTTGTTGCTTGGTTAGTGAGCACTTGTGTTGGATTATTGCTTTCTTTTTTGAGGTACAATTCCCTTAATCATGTTTGGCATCTTAAATTACATTCAGTCTGTTCCATTGTCTGTATAGTTATTGACATAAACTTATGATTGTATATAATTCTGCAGCAAGTCATCCGTTCTGCTGGGGTTGTCTTTAACCATACCTCTGATGGTGGCATGCCTATCAGTTGGCTTCCCTATATGGGTTCAGAATGGTTACAAGTTTTGGAATTCTGGTGGTACTGATGCAGGTCACACAGGGAATCATGCGATTACAAGAAGGAAAGAGGTATGACCCTTTCCATTTTCTGGGGATTCGTTGCTGTTTGCTAGTGCTAGTGCTAGTGGTTATCTCAAAAAATATGGTTTGCCTTCACACGTAGCTGATGGGTGCTGTCAATCATGTTACAAATTCATGACTCGTGAGATATATAAATATATGCCAAAGCATCTTTTTTGTTCTTTCGGTTTCTAGAATTGTCTTAGATTGTTATTGCGTTTCAAATTATGGATTATCATGTAGCTTAGGGGTGATGAGCATTGTTCCTGCTCGTAGTAATTGGATAGAACCCTCCACTATATTTTATGTGGTGAGAGAGTTAGTTGTACTCACTAGGGATTTACTTCATTTGCTCTCGCTAGCCCTACCATCTATCCCTTTTACTTCATTTCGTAATTTTATGACTCTTCTTATTAGATAGTGAGTCAAGCTCCTTGCGTGTCTTACATGCAGGTCTGTAAACATGTATGCATGCCTCACTAGGCAAGAAAATGCATTTCTTCTGCGTCCTTGATGACTTTCCTCTGATGTGTTCAAAGCTGTTTGTAAATATGTCATACAGAGCCTCAAAGAAGACATGCCTAGTTAAATTTTCCTGGATGCTGAAGTTGCAATTATTATTTTTTATTATATGTTCTGTAATCATAGCTTTCTGGTTCACTGAAGATCAATAAATAATTCATAAAAAAAGAAAAAAGTTGGCACTTTCCCAATTCTCATGTAACTCTGGGGAGGGAGTGAGTATATCTATATAATATCATCCCTCATAGCATAGAATCATGGTATACACTGCTGATAATATTTCTCTTGCCTATGTCTCAATTGTTTCTCTTAAGAAACTTCTGTGGGGTTTGGTTGTTTATTCTTTACTAGATATCCCTAGTTGAATATCCCAATCATCCTTGTACTTTATTCTCTTGGTAATTTCTAAAGCTACTTTTATTTGCTGCCAGGGTGTTGTTCTTTTTATTTGTATGGCCTTATTTGCTGGGTCTCTATTAGCTCTTGGTGGGATTATATCTGCAAAGCCTCTGGATGACTTACGCTACAAGAGCTGGACTGGGGATCCAAAAAGTGTTTCATCTCCCTATGCATCATCTATGTATATTGGCTGGGCTATTGCCTCTGCGATTGCACTGATAGTTACTGGTGTGCTGCCAATAGTATCATGGTTTGCAACCTATCGATTTTCTCTATCATCTGCTGTATGTATTGGGCTGTTTGCAGGTGAGTTTTCTTCTATTACAATGTTGTAATCGATCTGTTTTCCTGAACTGCAAAATGATTACTCTTATTTGGCCCTTTCTATGGGTTTGATATTGCATCCCATTACTGATCGATCCCTACTTTTACAGCTATCCTCGTGTCATTTTGTGGGGCATCATATGTGACGGTTGTAAATTCAAGGATTGACCAGATTCCAACAAAGGCTGACTTTCTTGCCGCTTTGCTTCAATTGATTTGTGTTCCTGCTATATTATCTCTATCGTCTGGCCTGCTGAAATGGTGCGTGATATTATGGGTCTTAAACAGTTAGGTTCATGGTCAGGGATGGTAGCTGTTTAGGGCGGCTAAAATATTTTGTTGTATGATCACAGGAAAGATGATAACTGGAAGCTTTCTCGAGGTGCTTACATATTTATAATCATCGGTTTAGTTCTGTTGCTCGGTGCAATTTCAGCGGTTACAGTTACAATTGAACCATGGACGGTGAGTAAGCATAATCACGAAGTCATCTGTTTCATTATATGCCGCACTTTACCTCATTTGATATGATTTTCTGGACTGTTACAGATTGGTGCAGCATTTCTTCTAGTGGTTCTTCTTTTGGTCCTGGCTATTGGTGTGATTCACTACTGGGCTTCGAATAATTTTTACTTGACGCGATTTCAGATGTTATTTGTTTGTTTCCTAGCATTTCTTTTGGCTTTGGCTGCTTTCCTTGTTGGTTGGTTCCAAGGTAAATGCATTTCATTTTTAATAACTTAAAGCAATACCCTCTCTTTTTTTTTTTTTTTTTTTTTTAATTTACTTTTGTTAAGAATTTCTTTTCATATCAATGTGAAAATTGGATTTATATGCCATTCTAAAGTCATTTGTTTTTTTTTCCAGATAAAGCTTTTGTTGGTGCATCAGTTGGTTACTTCTCATTTCTTTTCTTGTTGGCTGGAAGAGCACTAACTGTGAGTAGAATCATATTACACTACATACCAGAGCTATTCAATTGTTTTCTGGAGCATGTTATCTCATGTTTTATATTGCTGATTGACTGTGCAGGTGCTTCTTTCTCCTCCGATAGTGGTTTATTCTCCTCGTGTATTGCCTGTATATGTTTATGATGCTCATGCAGATTGCGGGAAAAATGTCAGGTTTGTCAATCTCCTTTTGTATTATAAAATTTATTTATTTCTTCAGTTCTATGAGGGACAATCTATCGACTTTGCTAGATATTAAATGCTTAATGTTGATCCTTCCAGTGCTGCATTTCTTTTGCTTTATGGGATTGCATTGGCAATTGAAGGCTGGGGTGTTGTCGCCAGCTTGAAAATTTATCCACCTTTTGCTGGTGCTGCTGTATCAGCTATTACACTTGTTGTGGCCTTTGGATTTGCAGTGTCACGTTCATGCTTAACTCTTGAGGTCTTACCATCTATCTTGAGCTTACCATCTGCTAGTTGAAATGTATAACTATCATATTGTAAAACGCACACTCCATGAAGGACCACCCTGGAGCAGATCTTGAATTTTCCATCATATGGATTTTCTTTCTGTGTTTTGCTTCTCTTTCTATTCTAAAATTTTGTCCTGTCTCAGATGATGGAAGATGCTGTTCACTTTTTAAGCAAGGAGACCGTAATACAGGCAATCGCTAGATCAGCAACAAAGGTGAATCCCCCAGTTTAATTTTTATTTCATTTTCCTGTTATGTTAAATGAAGTTTGTTTTCTTAGATCTGTTCTTAGTTCTCAAAATCAGAGTTGTATCCGTAGTAATGTGTATTTTGGACTTTGATTCCATATGATTTTTCGGCAGAGAACCATGGTTTGAGTTTCCTTGTGTTCCCATTGTCTTGCTAACTACCACAAAGCATGTACATACCCTCTAACCCTTCTCCCATCCAAAAATAAGTTAAAAGGTGGCTAGTCTGGAGTAGTTAAAGGGGCTGCAAATTCTATAATTTTCGTTGCTGTGAAATTTTATGTATTGTCAGAATATTGTAGATGCTAATTGTGATTTGGTAGCTTCTTCTAATGTATTACTAATATGATACTTATGCTTGTCCCTGAATTATGGTCATTTTTATGTCTCTGTTTTCATTGCATTTTCGTGCCTTCTTAGCACCTCCTCGAAGTTGGAACTCTTGATTGTAAGTAATGCATGTATTCCTTAAATCTGAAATCAGTCCTACTCTGTGCAGACAAGAAATGCTTTATCTGGAACATACTCTGCTCCTCAGAGGTCCGCTAGTTCAGCTGCACTTTTGGTTGGGGATCCTACTAGTGCGAGGGATAGGGCTGGGAACTTTGTGCTTCCTAGAGCTGATGTGATGAAGCTAAGAGATCGTTTGAGAAATGAAGAGCTGACTGCAGGATCATTCTTCTCCAGATTAAGATGTTGGAAGATATTACAGAATGATGTTACCAGTGACGTAGGTCATCGAAGAGAAATGTGTGCGCATGCCAGAATTCTTGCCCTTGAAGAAGCTATTGATACTGAATGGGTTTACATGTGGGATAAGTTTGGTGGGTATTTACTTCTTTTGCTAGGTTTGACTGCCAAGGCTGAGAGGGTGCAGGTGCGAATATATTTTGCTGGAGTGAATACCTTAGTTTTGATTTTGCATTTTTGCCTGCTGATCATTTTCTATTCCATATTTATTTAAAACCAGGATGAAGTTCGCCTGAGGCTCTTCCTGGACAGTATTGGTTTTTCAGATCTGAGTGCAAGAAAAATTAAGAAATGGATGCCTGAGGATCGTAGACAATTTGAAATTATACAGGAGAGGTTGGGAAGTTGTGGGAATAAATTTTTATGTGCTTTTTCCCTGTATCCTTTTTTTACTTTTGTTTACTTTTCTATGTACTCATAGTTATCTAAGAGAAAAGGAGATGGAAGAAGAAGCTCTGATGCAGAGACGTGAAGAGGAAGGGAGGGGTAAAGAGAGGAGAAAAGCCCTTCTGGAGAAGGAAGAACGCAAATGGAAGGAGATTGAGGCTTCCCTCATATCTTCTATTCCTAATGCTGGCAGTAGGGAGGCAGCAGCCATGGCAGCTGCTGTTCGTGCTGTAGGAGGTGATTCAGTACTTGATGATACATTTGCACGTGAAAGAGTGGCAAGCATTGCTCGCAGAATACGGGCCACTCAGTTATCTCAACGTGCACAGCAGGTTACTATTGCCAATTATTCACTACTTTTTAGTCCTTTTTTCTCCTATTTTGCAATGAGTGGCTGAATTTTCTTTCATATTACAGACGGGACTCGGTGGTGCTGTTTGTGTTCTTGATGATGAACCTACCACAAGTGGTAGGCACTGTGGTCAGATTGATCCTAGCTTATGTCAGACCCAAAAAGTGAGCTTCTCTACAGCTGTGATGATCCAGCCTGATTCTGGGCCTGTATGTCTCTTTGGCACTGAATTCCAGCGGAGAACTTGTTGGGAAATTCTTGTAGCTGGGTCTGAACAAGGTATCGAGGCTGGACAGGTTGGCCTGCGTTTGATTACAAAAGGGGATAGACAGACTACTGTTGCAAAAGAGTGGAGTATAAGTTCATCTAGTATTGCAGATGGAAGGTTTGTGTCTATTTTTCATGCCTGCTTGTTTTAGATTATATTAGTTGTCTAGTATCCCATATTCCCTTGTTTGTTTGATAATTTCAAGTTTCATTCTCCTTTCTTGCCTGCTACTTCAGCCCTTGTGTATTTTTCAAAATTTTCTTGCAGGTGGCATATTATCACAATGACTATAGATGCTGAGTTAGGTGAAGCGACTTGCTTTATTGATGGTGGGTATGATGGGTATCAGACTGGACTTCCACTTAATGTTGGAAATGGTTTATGGGAATTAGGCACTGATGTTTGGATCGGTGTTAGACCACCAACTGATATGGATGCATTTGGGAGGTCAGATAGTGAAGGCTCAGAATCCAAGATGCATGTAATGGATGTTTTCCTGTGGGGAAGGTGCTTAAGTGAAGATGAAATTGCTGCCCTTCCAGCTGCTGTTGGTTCTGGAGATTACAACTCGATTGACCATCCCGATGACAACTGGCAGTGGACTGATTCTCCTCCAAGGGTATTCCCTTGACTTTGCATCTTTTCTGGATTACCTATGATCATAATGACAACCTCCTCTTTTACTGTTCCTTTGTCTCATTTACACAGGTTGAGGACTGGGAGAGCGATCCTGCTGAGATTGATCTCTATGATAGAGACGAAGTAGATTGGGATGGACAGTATTCAAGTGGGAGGAAGAGGAGATCAGACAGGGAAGGGGTTATTGTAGACGTGGATTCATTCACCAGAAGGTTGAGGAAACCTAGGATGGAGACTCAGGATGAAATCAATCAACGCATGCGCTCAGGTCGAATTGGCTGTTAAAGAAGCCCTCTTGGCAAGAGGAGAAGTAAATTTTACTGATCAGGAGTTCCCTCCAAGTGATCGTTCATTATTTGTGGATCCTGACAACCCTCCATCCAAGTTACAGGTAACTTATCCCCTTTTGTTCCTTGGCATTTTTCTTTTTCCCAAGTACTGTACGATGTGTTGTACCTAACTTGGGCTACAGGTGGTTGCTGAATGGATGAGACCAACGGAAATAGTGAAAGAGAAGCATCTGGATTGTGCTCCATGCTTATTTTCAGGAATAGCAAATCCTTCCGATGTTTGTCAGGTTGCCAATCTTGCATACTCTCTTCTGAATGTCAACTGTCTGCATGCTTATATGTATCTGTGTAGTGTAATATGATACTGCATTCTTTGTATTCTGTATTATGTTCTACTCATTGCTTGTTGTCTAACTTCAACAGGGCCGGTTGGGTGATTGTTGGTTTTTGAGTGCGGTTGCTGTGCTGACTGAAGTTTCACGAATATCAGAAGTCATTATTACTCCAGACTATAATGACGAAGGGATTTACACAGTTCGTTTCTGCATTCAGGTGGGTTCGCTTTGTTTAGCTTATATATAGAAAACCCTGGAAGTGCTTTTCTGGTCTGAGATTGTTACAGAACATTTGCTTTTTTTTGAGAAACAATGTAACAAGCCCATCCATTGTTAGTCAAGCCATGTTTTCTTTTTCTTCCATTTCTGAGGATTAAATTTGACTTTGGCGACATTAGGGGGAATGGGTTCCTGTTGTCGTCGATGATTGGATCCCATGCGAATCACCTGGCAAACCTGCATTCGCGACCAGTCGAAAGGGGAACGAATTATGGGTGTCTATACTAGAAAAGGCTTATGCGAAGCTTCACGGGTCCTATGAAGCATTGGAAGGTGGGCTCGTTCAAGATGCTCTCGTGGACCTTACCGGAGGTGCTGGTGAAGAGATTGACATGAGGAGTTCTCAATCTCAGATTGATCTTGCCAGTGGAAGATTGTGGTCTCAACTCTTGCGTTTCAAGCTGGAGGGGTTTTTGCTTGGCGCTGGTAGTCCTTCAGGTTCGGACGTCCACATTTCCTCCTCTGGAATTGTGCAGGGACATGCTTACTCTATACTGCAGGTATTAAAAATATACTGCATTTCTATCTCGCTATATCTATCTATTTACAGTTCTTTTTCCTTCATATTCCTTATGCATTTGTAATTGCTCAGGTTCGTGAAGTAGACGGCCATAAACTTGTTCAGATACGAAATCCTTGGGCAAATGAGGTTGAGTGGAACGGCCCTTGGTCCGATTCGTCACCTGAATGGACAGATAGGATGAAACACAAGCTCAAGCATACTCCACAGGTAGATTCAGAAACACTAGGTCGAATTCATGGATTTTATCTTCAAGTATATAACACTGCATTTTTTGAAATAGGCAAAGGACGGTATATTTTGGATGTCGTGGCAAGATTTTCAAATCCATTTCAGATCAATATACGTGTGTCGTGTCTACCCACCCGAAATGCGTTACTCCGTCCACAGCCAGTGGCGTGGTTACAGTGCAGGTGGCTGCCAAGACTACGAAACTTGGCATCAAAACCCACAATTTAGATTGAGAGCCATTGGTGCTGATGCCTCGTTACCTATTCATGTGTTTATTACACTCACTCAGGTAATGAACAAACCTCTACTCGCACTTGCTTGTCTTGGTAGTAAAAACATGTGCTCTTTCTGATCATGAAAAGGAACTCCCTTGTCGTGTTTCTTTAGGGCGTAAGCTTCTCGAGAACAACAGCTGGTTTCAGGAATTATCAATCAAGCCACGATTCGATGATGTTCTACATCGGGATGAGGATTCTCAAGACCCGTGGACGTCGTGCTGCCTACAATATATACATGCACGAATCAGTAGGCGGAACTGATTATGTGAACTCTCGAGAAATATCATGCGAAATGGTTCTGGATCCGGATCCTAAGGGGTACACTATAGTTCCGACCACAATCCACCCGGGAGAAGAAGCGCCCTTTGTGCTTTCAGTGTTCACTAAATCATCAATAACTCTTGAAGCCTTATAGCATTGAGCTGCCTAATTATCAACTCGACTCTGACTCGACTCCACACGACAAACCTTGCATGGATTGAAGATTATGTCGACGGAGGAGTGGCATGGTAAGTGAATTTTGTAGGCAAATTGTATTTTGTGAAGATAGGCGTTCTAAGTTTGGAGTAATTGAACAGGTAGGTACGTAGTAGGCGAAAAAAAGGAAGGGCTTGATGCGAGAGGAGTTGAAAACGTTGTACATGAATGTAAGAAAATAGGAGAAAAAAGTGGGTGTTGGCGTTGTAAATGAGAAAGGAAGGGTTGATAGGATAAATAGAGAAAGTTTAGGTTAGGTGTATGGTAGAGAAGAAGAAGAAGAAGAAGAAGAAGAAGAAGAAGAAGGATTACTTACAGGTTGCTGTGGCGTATTTGAAGCTTCAGCTCCAATTTTGCTGCTATGCTAACTCAATTGTATAAATATTCCAATATTCCCCTCTAATTTCCAGTGCAGCCTCTTCATTTTTGTTTCTGTCCCGCTTTATTTTTAGCAATTAGTACTACTTACTCCATCCACAATATTAATATTGAGGGAGAGATTAATATTAGCCTTTTTGATGAGACAAAAGCAAAATTTTACCCACTAATAACAAAAAGGGATAATTTTAGCTATTTTTTTTTTACTCATATTCACATTAATACCCTTACTAAAAATTAATTATTAAAAAAAATCATCCTAATCTATTTCCAACCCCATCCTTGATGTCATCCTTTCTCTCTCTGTCTCTCCTCTTAGCGCTGCGTAGCTGTCGTCGGTGAGCAGCATCGTGATCGTCGCCACTGCCTCCGCAACCACCATGTTTGTTTCGTTCGCAGGAATACGAGTGAAGTAAGCGTTATGATCGGCCATGCACATGAACACGAACGAATTGAAGGTGTCAGTATTAGTTGTGCACTCGAACACGATCGAAATGAGCATGTCAGTATTGGTTGTGCACAGAGACATGAACAACTGTAAATTCGTGCAACCAGTGGCGGAGGGAGGGGGTGCTGGAGGGAGCACTAGCACCCTCCAAAAAATATGCAATATTTTAGCACTAATTTTTTTAGAAATTATTCAATTTTAGCACCTATATTTATATAAAAATCTTGATTTAGCACCCCTCGGTCGAAATTTCTAGTTCCGCCACTGCATGCAACTCAATCGTAATTTCTTGTTTTGCTATGGTTGTATCGGTCACAACTGATGGAGAGTGAGATTGTCAAAGGAAGACATTGAGGCGGCAATGACTACGAGCGATGGAGGTGGGCGCTCATAGATTTTCACTCAGAGAGTTTGTAATGGGGATGGAGGGAAGGCTAGAGTTAGATTAGGTTTTACGTTTTTATTTTGCATTTTTATTGATTAATTTTATTTAGAGTACAAGTATCATTACATATGAAAAATAGCTAGAACTATACAACTTCTTTGCGTGACTATTATTTCAATATTTGTAGTGAGTTGATGTTAAAATGGTATGAGTCTCATGTAGCGTATATTAAAGTGGATTGAATATTAAATATTATTTTAATCTACTTTTGAGAGTAGAAAATGAATGATGGAAATGATGTCCATGTCCAAAAATAAACTATGCACAAATATTGCGGACAGACGAGAAAAGAATATTGAACATAAATATAAATATGGTGAACAGATAGAATATTGAAGATTACACAAAAACAAGTTAAACTTTCCTTTCAAAACATGTACCCAATTGGATACGCATTGTAAAAGTGAAAATAAAATAAAAAATACATTACATGTGCAAACAGAGCGTCACCTTCCGGTTTGTTCTCATGGAACATTTAAATTGCATTATTAATTGTCTGATTACCACACAAACGGCCACGCCATCATAAATTCATAACATAATATTATTTTTATTTATATATTCCAATAAATGAATTTGATCAAAAGCATATATTGCTTATTTCTTAGCTACCAAAACCTAATTATGGAATAATTTTAAAAAATTGAGAAGAAAATTGAGTTTCTTATGAAAACCCAAAACCCATATAATGATGGGCTGGAATATAGTGTGCGTGGGTGGCCCACATCTCTGCTTTGACAAGTGTTTCCTACCTGTCCACTTCCTCCTCAATTATTACATTCTTTCTTTCTCGCTTTCATACTCCGCTTATTACAATGTGTTGTGTAAAGCAAAGATGATTAAGTAAAAATGAATGTGTTGTGTAAAGTAAAGATGATCAAGTGAAGATCAATTGTGTGTATTGGCCTAGCAGTATAGGGTTAATAATTAAGATCAAATATTTTGGGTTCGAATTCCCTGTAACGTGATTTTTAAATTTCAGCTAATTATGTTTTTTTTTTTTCTTAAAAAAAAGAGTAAAGGATGCATCTTTGATTTACTTAGTTCTGCTTTTACTACTATTAACCAACCGTAAAAAAGTCTTTTTATTTCCAAAAAAGAATTAAGAAAAGGAGCATAATTTCACATTTTAGTTTCTTTCTCACTCTCTAAGGCTAAGCTGGAGGAAGCTAATAAGTCATCTTCAGCCCTTTGTATATTACTATATATAAACCCCGCACTCTCTCTACATTCATATTCTCTTATTGCATCCATAAACCTCTCTCTCTCTCTCTCTCTCTCTCTCTCTCTCAAATGGAGGCCAAGAACATGAAGATGCTCGCCGTTGCAATCATGATGTTCATGATCATATCACTCTCCGCCGTCAATGGCGTCGCAGCCGCCGACGCTCCAGCTCCGGCCCCCACTTCCCACGCGACCGTCTTCGTTCCCACTTTCTTCGCCTCCTTGGCGGCCATGGCTTTTGCTTTTATCTTCTAAATTCCCATTTTCCTTTATCTTTCCTTTTTTTTCTTTTTTTACCTTATGACTACAATTTTTTTACTTCTTTTCTATTTAACTTATCATTGTTGCAGTATTGATCATATGGGAATCAGCTCGAGTATTGGTTTAGTGGTGAATTTTCCCTTTTCTGGTTTCGTTTCTATGTAGCATTTTGTTATTATTAATAAGAATTATTGTATTCTGTGTTCATTGGTGCACTCAAGACTACAGCATTTTGTGTGTGTGTGTGTGTGTGTGTGTAAAAGAGAGAGAGACTTCATATTGAAGGCTTCTACCAAAGCGTGGGGCATCAAGTAAGAAAGTAGTGGCTGGAGCAAGTGGGATATGTAGGAATAATGCCAGTGACGAAGATATCGTTCGTGGTTCTTGATTTTATTCAAACAATATTGATATGCTAAATAAACATTTCCTCACAAAATAAAATACGTATAAATATTTTGCAGAAAGAAACTTCCCTAACTATAGTAATCAAGATAGTATTTATTAATAATGCGATCAGCACATGCAGCTTCCATATAATTAGAGATAAAACCAAAGCTTTAACTCACAAAAACAGCTGTGGTGTTTCTAATTGATAATAATAATTCCCTTCATCTCTCAAAGTTTAGTTTAGCACTATCAAAATACCAACCACTCCATGTGCCCTCAACCAGTAGTCCGTCTCTTTCTACAATCTTAATCTCTACATTGTCATCTTCTTCGCGTCTCTCTCCATTACCACACATCACGAAGAGGAAGCAGACTGGCAATAAGTAAGCTCAATGCACATCAAAGATGGCATCTCTCTATATTCTAGCACTTTACTTTCACCACCGAGCCATATCTCGGATTAGTACAATATTTGAACAATGCTAATCTCAGAGAAGAAGAAAAACTAAGTGGCATTTTTAGCTGTCTTTTGTTGGAGATCTAACGTATGAAAGCGGTTATACCTAAAATTTGGAACATGGGGGTGATGGAAGTGGACCTTTCCAACATACAATCCAAAACCTTAAAGAGTACAAAGGGGTGAAACTTTCATGCGTGTCAGCTAGCCAACTACTGGGATGCTGGTAGAAATAGCTTGGCCATGAAGCTAAGCATTTATCCAACTCAGGTTAGGTGCAAAGTCCCTAATCAAGCATGTGACTGGCTAAATAGCATGTGCACCTCTCGAGTTAGTGGTCCGTAAACTTGAACTACTAACTTATGCCCAGAATGACAAATGAAGGCAAAATTGCTGAAAAATTGATCTATAGTCGATCACACACTAGATGAGCATTGCTATCGACTGGATATGATCATGTTTGTTGATGTAGTAAGCAAGAGAGTAGTAGCAATCAATAGTTTCAAGAAAAAAGAAATCCCATATCAATAAAGGAACTCCACTTACAGACTAAATAATAGATACTCCGTACTATACTTCAAGATATCGGTATCTACGAGTGTCAAAATCACAAATACCTAATGACCACGTCTAAAGAAAAGATATAATAGAAGGAAGAAAAGTAGAGAGCGAAAGCTGTCAGTCAAAGCCTCGGGGATAATCCGAAGGGCCAATCATGCTGGAAGAGGCTTTCCCACATAATCAGATCAGAAGCTTCTCAATAGCATCCTACATTAGACAAGGATATATGCACAATGAAAACAAATAATATTAATATCCACACATCTCGAAGGTCTTGTGACGAGAACATACCTTCAAATGCTGTATTTGAGATTTTAATTGACTTCCCTCGTTGCTGGTGACAGAACAAGCAATGACTGGCCTGGTTACGCCACATGCTCGGCCAAGAGCTTGCTTGGACGGAACGAAAACGTAGGGCACATTCTGCACCCGCAATCAAAGTTCAGCTCAACAGTAGTGTCACCATACAACACATGTGATAAGTGCTCAATTCCAATGGTAAATAATCTCCACACTTAATAATAATCTTCTCTTAGGTCCAAGAACTAATTACTTTAAAGATATTCATCAAACAAACCTAAATGATTGTGCAGAAAAACAGAGCATCGTTCGAGATCAAAGCGGCTGCTATTTGCATAATTTGACAACATAAAGCACAAGAAATAACTACCTTATCTTCAGCAAGGAGCGGAAGGTGGAGGAGGATTTCAAGCGGCTCTGCATCAGCAGCCATGACAATAAATTCAGAAATCCCACGGTTCAATGTCTTGGTAGCTGCATTAAAGTGGCAAAACCAATAAGCAGAGGAACTCAAACCCCTTACTTAAAAAGGAGAAATTTAAATAATACTGTATCAAACCTTCATTAGCGCCTTTTTTGAGTTGTTTGTAGTTGGTGACTTGTTGGACTATGCTAATTGGTATTGGTGAGCTGGGCATCTGCCAATGGATATGCTTTCGCGTTCACACTTTCTGCACTCTGTTAAACACACGCACATGCAGATACAATACAGCAACCACTTTAGTTTATGAGAGAGAGAGAGAGCATAGAAAAAATCACATAATAGTATACTATACCATGATTGTGGGAGACTGTAGGAGCGCCGATTTCTGTAACAAAACTGAGCTGAGGGTCTCCCAAAATTCTGCAAGATTTTGAATTTAGGGTTTTGGACGCGACAGCCACCGATTTCACCAAAGAGGAAAATATCCCTATATAAGTGGAAGGAAGATTTGGTTTTTGGATGAAGAATGAAGATGGAGAAAAAATCATTTATTATTTCTTTTTTTTATTTTTTATTTTAATGGATTATTAGGCAATAAAATTAATTGGATTGCTTATTTGCTTTCGTAATATTCATTCATTTCGTAATATCTACTATCTAATTCTAGTGTAAGTACTAGTTTTTGCTCCAATTTATGGGTAGGTTCTTTGTTTGCCGAAGTATTGGACTCTGAGCATTGAACTTTTTCAATGAAACCAAGACATATCCGGGCGTGAACTTGTTAAAAGTCTCAACCATAAGCATTTGGAGCTGTTCCCAATCAACCTGTATGTATTTTACATCCAAAGGAATGCGTTATGTAATTTACACGGTTTTCCCATTTCAAGAGAAATCTCAAGTCTTTACATAATAATATCTCTCTTAAGGCAGTGCAAAGACTAACAATTACATCAAGAAGAGAAGAAGTGCAAGGGAAAACCCCCCCACTTCTTTTGACAAATGGTTACAAAAATGGTCTACAAGTCCTTGGAAGGAAATGCTCTTGATGGTGACGACGTCTCACCCAAGGATACAGAGGCGAGGGACGAGGCCCAAACCCGAGCATTTCTTGCTCCCTTGTGGAAGTTCCTAGTTTTACATACCTTTAGCTTGCTCCAAATTCTCTTCACATCAATCAGATGCAGAGCCCTACTTACAAGCTGCCTTGATCCTCCAAAGATTCCCATATTCAGATGAGGAATATATGCCGACCAAATCGCCATTATATGAGATGCAATCTCAGGGAACAAATATAGAAAACCCCTCAATAAAACAAATATTATTGAAACTAGCAGATAAGGTTCTCTCAAGAATATTTCTTTCAATGATGCCCCTTCCCAAAGCCGAAATACTTTCTGCTCACTCTCCACATTGCATGATGTGTCTTCTATCATATCCACTACAGGATCCAGCCCTGAGTAGATGAAAGGATTTCATCATGAGAGGAAGTAAAATCACTACTTTCCAAACGCATTAGATATATATACCAATGATGTCATAGTATGAAGGGGAAATAAGCATAGTAAAAAAAGCCATTTTATGTATAAAAAATGATGGAATTCAAGGAGGGGTGAACACGAATTTTGGCTACCTTCTAACATTGGATCTTACACATAGAGATAAGGTCATTATGAAGGAAGACTCTTTTGCATCTTGTGTTCCTACCCAACTTGCTCATTTGCTCTCAGGGTCACCACTCTCACTAAACACTTCATATAGGATTAATCTAATGACAGTATGACAAAGTCACAATGACCGACTATATCTAACAGTTGTGGACATGCTGGCAGAACTAAAGATTAAATCAATGAGGTAACATTATATAGATCATGTAAGCACTCATGAACTTCAAGATAAAACATATTCATCCTGAATAAACCAAATACAAGATTTACTCAAAAAGATATGTTATGAACTCAAATAGGCACAAGGAAATCGACTTGCAATTGTTGGTGCTACCTGTAGTTCTTTTGTAGAAATTAACAATAGAACGGAGATCTTTCTGACCATAATATCTCATTCTTGTTGTTTGATCCACAATCACTAGGGACGGCACACTGTGAATCCCATGTCTTGAGAAGATGCTGCACACAACATACAAGTGAAACTCAGGCATCTCAGGCAAAAGACTTGAATATGCATTTTAGATCACCCTAATTGTGCCTGGTCTCTATAAGCTTTTGAAAGGTGGACTAACTAGTACATAGAAGAAACTACCTAACAGGAGAAGTCATTACTAAATGATCAGCAAGGAGCATAAAAAAGTTCTACAAGCTCGTTATTATATAGCTAAGAGAATTATCCATAATTAGCGCCACGCAAGTTACAACTTCAAGTAGTAAAGCCAAGTATTCATGCTACTGTTAAAGCAGATGCGTCAGTTACCTCAATCTCAAGGTAGAAAAAAAGATTGGTACATCGAATTCTGTAGGTATTCAAGCTTGTATTGTGCAGTGCCAACAACAGGCTGCTGTGAGGAGATATTTATTACTTTGTGGTAAGCAGGCGAGTGATGGGTTTTATTGAACATATCTCTGTTTAATGGGAGAATAAGACTACACAACCTAGGTTTGCCAACATTTGAAACCAATCAACGCTTTAAACATGAAAAAGTTGACAACATAGGAAGATAATATTAACTAAAAACTTACCTGGGCAAGACTGACGTTTGTTCAACCATTATATGTTTGATTTGTGGATACATGGAACTGAGGGTAGAAAACCTCTCCTGGAAGATGTTTGAGAAAGGACACCAGGAAGCATAGAAAAGAACAGCAGTATACTCATTGCTTCGAATGGAGCTCATAGCATTTTCAAGGGATTCTTCATTCACCTTAATTTGCAAATTAATGGCATAAATAAATACACGATAAGCCAAAAACAAAATGTGATACCATTAAAAATCAGCATGACAGAAAGATCAAGACAGCTTCAACGTACATTCAAATTCAAATGATAAGGTAACTAAAAGCATAGAATTGAGCACTATCCCCCCCATTGATAAATGTAATCGAGTCCCTAAGGTAAATAACTGCATGCAGTGTTTAATGTCTCTTTCCTGCCAATCATTTTGAGAAAATACAGTACTTCACTGGTGCAGCAGTCTGTTTGTGGGCATCTACTTATTCGTGCATCTTAAAAGTTTGAAGACAGCAGAAATACAACAGGTAAGATTCTAATATAGACTCTCCAATTGCAGTTATCCAAAGAAAGGCAGTATATTCAAATGAATTCATGTTAAATTGCTTTAGAGCTTCATCAGGAAGGACCAAACTACGCATTAAAGCTTCATAACCACTGCAACTAATTACAAGGACAATCTACTACTCCCTCCGTTATTTTTGACTTGTCTCGTTTGTTGAATATATGGGTGGTATAAAATAATGAAACAAGACAAGTCAAAAATAACAGAGGGAGTAGTAATTGAACTATTTTGAAGTCAAGAATCAAAAACAATCATTCCTATTCATCCCAATAAGAAGAGAAAGAGAATATTTTTGCAACTCCATCCAACATATGCTTACTCTTTTTGCGCCAACCATGCAGTTAACTCAAAGAAAAAAGACAAAGAAACACACAGATACACAGACATGAAGGCGGCAGATGAGATAACAACGTCCACAAATTCTCCCCTCTATTAACCAACATACCGCGTACAAAAACAAATAATCCAGAGATATACACATATTTCTAAAATAACAGATGCAAAAGCAACAAAGAAACCCTAGGAGCACATACACAAAAGAGAGCGAAATTATAAGAAGAAAAGGAAAATAATAAAGTACCTGAATTGGGGAAGAAGAGCAATGGATCGATAAGGCGCACTGCGAATTCAGATCGTGAAGAAATTCAAGGGAATCACGCTTACAAGTCGAAGATGAAGACACGGATCGAAACGATGTAGCTGATGCCGCAATTATACACATGAATATACACACACATTTCCCCATCGGGAACTCCATGGACAAAATCATGAATATTACAATAAAGAAAATCTAATAATTAGCACCAAAATTTTGGATTTTTCTAACAGGAAGCGGTAGAAGATTAAAAAAAAGTTCAATACCAAAACTAGCGATTTCAAAGGATATTGCAAATTTTGAGAATTTCAATGGAGTATTACTTTATTTTCTCTCTCTCTCTCTCAGCTACTCCGTTCCACCAACGCTATTTCATAATGATTTCATTTATATACGTATATACGTTTGTATTGGTGTACGTATACATTGTGATTATTATGAAGGCCACGTTTGGCTGCAGGTGTCGAATAGTTTTGAGTTTGACTTTGAATTTTTTTATTGAAATTTGGCTCAAGTCCAACAAATTATTTGTCTAGAAACTTCTTCAACTTTATTTTGGTATGCAAAAATAAGAGAAAAAGAGGGAAATAAATTTAAAATATGTTTTTTTATAAAAAAACAAAAAAAAACCTTTGATTGAAGATAATTACCATATTTTTAATCGCGTCCAAATCATACCATAGAAATAAATTTCTAAAGGTATTTTTGATTTACAATAACCTTTTATAATTATATTGGCCATAAGAAATCCATGTACTTGGACGACAAGATATAAGCATTTGGAAAGAAGAAATAATTAAGTAAAGAAAAATATAGCATTGAGAATGTAATACCAATACTATGTGGTATAAATATTAATTTGATGGAGTACTTAAAGTTTAATATGTATACAGTGTATAAATAATACTCCTATTTATTTACACACTTGCAAAAAGTAGTACTCCGACGCTCAAAAAAAGAAAAATGCGCCTCCGGACGAGACAGCTCGCCGCTGCTCTCCGCTCCTACGCCGCCGCAGTTCAGCCCGGCCGCCGGAATATCTCGACGTCAACTCTTAATATCAAATCCAATCCGTTGGGAAGAGGCCTCCTCGACTTGCCATGGTCCGCAACACAGTTCCGTGGTGCCAGATTCTCCGGCGGAGATGTATGCTTCTATTTTTTACCCTTACTTTCCCTGTCTTATGAAATCAATTTCTCTTTTTCATGATAAGATTATTTGTTGAGATTAATTGCTCTTGTTATTTTCCTCCTATTACCCTTCTCTGTATTCTGTTCGTTCTGCTTTGTTGTGATTAAGTTAGCATAGTATAAATATGGGGAATTCAAGTGCTAATATATCTCCAGTTACTGGATAAATTTTTTAATTGACAAGCAAGTAAGTAACGATATATGAGTTTTGTAGAATGTAAGTGTTTAATTTTCTTTGATAAATCTCGCTCTACTGCATTGGTACATGTATATAGTTGAGCCCTGCCACCACTTCAATGATGGCATAGAACAGATCACGCGCACCTTTAAGTTATGATTTCCTCACGGCTTCAAGTTATGGTATTTCATGCTTATTTTTATCGATGCAGGTAAAAGCAGGAATGGTAATTGAAAGAAGAGGTTAGATTATCAAACTTATTAGATGGTGATGATGTATAATTAATTAAACATGCATTTACCGAATTGTTGCTGACATTGGTTTTGGATTGTTGCTGGTTCGATGCAGGAAAGATTTACGAGGTAATTATCCAGTACTAGAATTTTATAATTTATGTGATTCCTTAATTATGTTTTACTGACTTGGTAATGCTCTATCTAAATTGCATCTTAGGTGATCAAAGCAAATCATACCACCCAAGGAAGACAAGGAGCTATCATACAGGTTGCTAATACTCATAAACCATGATACTGTTTAGTCTTTTTCCTTTTCTTATTACATGAAGGATCCATCCTTGATCTTTTCATCATTTTCCTGCTGAGATGGTTTGCACATGAATCTGGTAAGAATAGTGGCTAAACAGGTTTTTCATATTATTTCGTGGATGCTTATCCAATGAAAGGTCTTGGAATTTTATGGATTGAAGTTGTATTATATTTATGTACCCAGGAAATATAAGTACTTTTTTATGAAAGTAAAATTCATCTTTTCTTCTTGATTGATTGCTAACAGGTGGAGCTCCGTGATGTTGATAGTGGAAGTAAATTGAATGAAAGGTTGCGAACAGATGAGACAGTTGAAAGTATGCCCTCTCATCATCTACCTGCCGAGAAATGGGAAACAAAATGCCCAGTTCTTCAGTTAATTTCTTTTAGTAGTTACTTGAATGTTTTCCGGTTTCTCTGTTAAGAGATTTGGACAGTGTCACAAATTATCTGATATCAGTTTCATGAACGGGACCACTGGATTGATTATGACTTAGGGTTCAGGAAGACATGATTAGTTAGAAGTGCTTTCACATGCACCCTGTCGCTTGATCTAAAAGAGTTTGGGATAGTTGAGATCGGACTAACTCATAGTCGTAGGATATCGTGTTTTAGAGTGATACTTTAATTTTTCTAGAATAAGTTTCCTGTATCTTGGGCATTGAGGAAATCACACCGGGTAAAGATTTATTTGCAGCATGTAAAGAAATTTCCAACTAACACAATTTGTAGATTCTTTTGGCTCATGAATGTCTGTTTGACTACTCATTCTGCATTAAATGATCCTTGGGTATATTGTAACAATAGTTCAAGATAATGTTTGCAAACCTAAATCCTCCTGCTGATGAGGCACTGCTGGTAGTTAGGATTATGTATAATTCTCAAACATTTGTTCTAATTGTAGTCCTCTAAATTTTGGCGGTGCTATACAGAGATACACATTCAGGAGAAGACATTCGAGTACCTCTACACTGACGATGGGGATACTGGAAATGTTGTTTTAATGGAGTAAGTATCGATGCCTTTTGTTTTATCTTCCTATTTACTATTCTACCGCGGTAACATTCTCATAAAGGATTTCAATGCAGCCCCAAAACCTATGACCAGCTAGAAGTACCACCACACTTATTTGGTGACTTTCTTGTGTTCCTTCAAGGTAATGTTCCTTGACCTCTTAATTCAGATCCATCTTTCTCTATCATGCAACATTGTTGTATTGCCAATTGCAACCACCTCTTCATGTGCCATAACATGTTCTTGCTTGACTACGCATGCAGATGATATGGAAGTCTCTGTCCAGCTTCACGATGAGAGACCATTGTCAGCATCAATTCCATATCGAGTAACATGTACGGTTGTCGAGGCAGCAGTATCACTTAAGGGAAGTGGACCTACCCCGTAAGTACACCTTGGCCGATTGTGTTCACTGCAGTTATTATGTAGCACATTCTTATATTCATCATTGTCACAGTTATAAGAGGGCTTTGTTGGATAATGGTGTGAGTGTCCAGGTAATACTCTCACTCTCACCATATCAAGTTTTGGTTTGTTGTTGGCTACAAGTTTATTTTCCGACTGAATGATACATGCTAACTCCATTGAACCCCTTTTTTGGATATCATATAATAGGTCCCAGCTCATATTGCAGCCGGAGATAAGATTATTATCAATACAAGGGAGATCTCTTATATTGGCAGGTCTGTCGATTCACTTTTAATATTTTTAGATGTGTCATATTTATATCTTCTATTCTTCTAATATTATCAGCCTCAGAGATGCGGACTAGATGTGAATACTGCCATTGTACTGCATCATAACAATGTCTCCAACTTGTTGGATACATTGGTGCTCTGCAACGTTACCTTTCTTCCTTATTCTTTCGTTTTGCCACTGACCGTGATTACAATATGTTTGCCAGGGCTTGAACTCGAACACTGGCCCTCATTCGAGCAATCCTTTTTGGAGAAGACTGACTGCCCTTTTTGCAGAGACTAGTAATAGGTTTAGATATTCATTTTCTTTTTAACGTTTCATCATGGTGCTGAGCACTTGAATTTTAGGAAGTCAGATCATTTTGTAATTAATAATGAAATACCTTGAACTCATCATTTGTCATTGCGTTTTATGTATTGAACGTTAAAATAGATATGGCAGGTATAAACATTTAGTCGATATATGAGTATATAACAAATTTAATTGCAAAAAAAGAATGAAAATTGTTTGAAATTGAAATAAGTATAAGAAGAATAAAATAAAAAGTAAGGGATGACTGGCTAAGTTACTATTATTCCATAGATTAAATGTGAAAAAAACTAAAATAAAAAGTAGAGTATCATCACTAATTTGCATTACAGTGGATGAATAATGAATTATTGCAAGGATCGGAAGCATCTAATAGCTAGGCTAGAATCATAAACCAATAGTTTTCTGCAGTTTCTGGATTTGGTTGAGGAATATCCAGGTCATCTGCATCCAAATGCAAGAAACACAGATTAGTAAAAAGCAAAGTTAAGCTCCTTGTTTATAGTACTACTTACCATGACATGAGGGGCGATTCTAACGCAGTAGACTGGGAATCCAGTGTAAAACTTGAAGAGTCCTCCATTCTTGAGAGTTTTTCTTGCACAATCCAATGAACCGGTGTAGGGGTACCTCCCTTCTCCATCCGGCTGCATTTTCTGTATTTGGGTTTTCACATAATCGAATGGCAAACTACACGCGGCAGCAAAAAACCCCGACACACTACTTGCACCTAAAATGAAAAAACAAACACACAAAAGCAAAAGCATCAAGCATTGCCAAGATGTTACATATCATTCTCATTCTCGTTCTCATTACCTACAACTGTTGTAGTCTCACCGAGACCAAGGTCGTTCTTGAAGAACTCTTGGCTTTGCTCATAAGAAGCAAGCATTCCCATGTTAAGTGCCATGGCCCTGACCACGGTAGGACCAGCGCCTTTCCAGAGCGCCAATACTCCTTCATCAGAGGCGATACGAAAGAGGGCTTGGATTGCATTTGAGTAGTTCCTCCTCTGGGCTGCAGGCAGGGTTGCGTCCGCCTGCATCCGTATGAGTGCCAGGTCAGCAGGACTTCCGACGCTTGCTCCGATTGCTCCAGCTGTCAATCCACAAAGAGCCTTCTGATAGAGTGGCAAGGGTTTCCCATCATTGGCCTCTGTAGCTTTGTTTGTCAAAATTCTGCCATGCAAAATATGAAATATTTCCACATGAATGAATTAGATAGAAGAAGAACGGTAGATTCATAATAAATCCATAACTCACTTGAATGATCCCAGGCGTGCAGTTGTGTATGTTGCTTGTCTAAGCAGCCCAGCAGACAAACCCTATACAAGAAAACATTTAGGCAATTCCAATTTCCAAACAAAACAACAAACTTTTTTTAATGATGATTGAGATTGAGATTGAGATTATACCTTGTAAAAAGCACCGACGCCCTCATTTTTAAGCATGTTCTTGGACACCTCAGCTGCTGATCCTTGGCCAAGTTGTATTCTCACCTAAAACCATGAATGAAAGAGACCTTATACATCAACATCAATACCCTTCGCTTCTAATACTATAAACTAAACACACAGATCAGAACAGAACAGAATAGACATGCAGCAGTAAAATGCAATCTGAATTTATGATCTCGGCAAAACCATATATAACCTTTTAACAACATACCTTGATCATGTCCACGGGTTGGATAACACAGGTAGCAAGCATACCGGATGTACCGCCATTGACGAACGGCTTCACGCTCGCCCAAACACCTCCTGATTTCGCCTTCTCTTCTCCCATTTTCGATCTCTCTTTCCTTTCCTTTCGTTTTTTTTTTTTCTTTTTCAAATCAAATCTGGATAGGTGAATGAGGACTACACGAGGGTAAGGGTTTAAGAGATGGCGTCTCACAGCTGTGTTATGGAGAGCCCGACTTAAATAAACTCATGATCAAAAGCGTAGGTCTCATTTACTCGGCCAATAAAATTATTAATTATTTCATATGTTTGTTATTTTAGTTTTTGCCTATGTTCTTTGATTTTTTTTAATTTTTTTTTTTTAATGGGAGTTTTTACATGTGTGCATCCTTAAATTTTCTTTTCAGCACATGAGAAATTGTTAGATATCATGTCGAGGTATGAAATGAAAGTTACATCCATGCCAATTCTGAGTAATGCTCTAATGTCCGCCGTGAGCATGCTTAATGTGTCCACGGATGACGTGGTATTGGAATATATAAGTAAGTTAATAAAAACCCTACCAAAAATAATTAAACACTACTATAAAAAACTAAACCCTAACATAAAAAACTAAAAACCCTAAAAGGAAAAATTGCAGAAGTGACACAGTCACATCACCAGTAGGCACATTAAGTGTGTTCACCGTGAGTAGGGGAGCATTTCTATCCCAATCCTGAATAATCTGAAATTATTACAAAGTAGACACATTAAGTGTGTCCACCGTGGGTAGGGGAGCATTTCTATCCCAATCCTGAATAATCTGAAATTATTACAAAAATTATTTCAAAGGATCACATATTTCTAGTCTACTACTGAATGTCTTACTACCATTTCGATTCAAAATTTCCTTTGATTCCTTTAAAAAAAATAATAATAAATAAAAAAAAACCTTTAATTTATTTTTCAAGACAGACCACACGTTCACATTTATAAGTAGGATTTTCATTTTTAATTTGTATTTAAGGGAGGAAACAATCATAGAACCATTCAAGGGATTCCAAACACAGTGTCAGTACTAAACTAAACCAGACTACTAGCTAGTAGAACATATATTGTAGGAAAATAAAACTGTAACATCAGCACAAAACTTGAACTAGATAACCTAGTTCTTTGAAATCTCTCTCCGATCTCATTACAGAATATCAAAATCGACCAACGAGCAGCTTCCGCTCTTCTCTCAGTGAGACATCCATCGTTCACAACTTCCGCGTATGTATATGTTTTTTCCACGTTGTGATCTGACGTATGCATGGGCTACAGAAGCAAGACCAATGAAGTTGACAGTGGCCAAATGTATAATTCAGCCAATTTTGGGGGTCTGTTTAACTCTTACCTGTCAGATAGTGTATTATGTTACTTGTACCTTGACCTGAAAAAGAAAGAAAACAAAAAAACAAATAAAACAAAAACTAAAGCAGATGAACGAACCAGCGATCGCAAGTCTCAGCACAGTTTTTCAGAGATTACTCTCTCTAAGATGAAGATATTTCCTTTGTCATCTCTGCCGATTCTCAATGAATCATCAACATATCTGCATCACAAAATAAGCAATGGTTGCTTGAAATGATATTTCCACCTTTTGACTATAATGTTAAGGTTAAATTACAAGATGAACATACGTGATCTCTAGCCAGCCGTCAGGATTGAAGATTTCTAGAAGCAGATCGTAGTTTTTGCGGAAAACATTCATCAACTGTTTGCATTCAAGAAGAACAAAATATCAGCTGATAGTAGGTGAAGATAACCGAGTGCTAACGCATAAAACTTTCACGTTAGCTTGTTAAGACGATGAGTGGAAAATAATTTCTGTACTATTGAGAGATTATGTATTGCCTTAAAGCGTCTATAATGGGGTAATTCATACCTGATCTGGGGTGATCGCTGATTTTTGGTAATTGATATCAACTCGCTACAAAGAGTTTAGACCGTGAGAAGAACAAGAATCCTCATAAATGTAAAGAAATTTTTAGAATGTACAAGGTATAAAGCACTCACTGAATTTGAGGCAATCTTGAAAGAAGCATCAATTGTTAACTGTCCACTCAGTAGAATCAGCCCTTTGGCACTGAACTCGATCACATTGATAGCTTTACCCTCCATTTTCCATCATAAAAAATGATACGTGTTATTACATGTTTTAAGGTAGCTGTAGTACAAACAATATGATGGTTCCAATAACTGAGGAAAAAAGTATTGTCCTATTGTAGCTTCAGAAAGTTTCTAGTTATCTTGTTCAGGGGAAATGAAGTAGTAGAGACGATAATAATGAACTGTTGTAAGAAAAGTCCTACTCTGGTTACATCTTTATCAAGTCTGATGATGCCTAAGTAGGAGCAAAATGCCTCAAAGCCAAAAGGTCACAGAAAGAACCACAGTAGCTGAAGAAACGATATCTATAATATAACTTGAGTACCTCAGAAACATTTATAAGTTGGATGAAGTCTCCTAAGTTTATAAAATCCCTCAATCCTAATTTAGTTCTTTTTGAGCCAAGAATAGTAATGGTGCTGTAGATGAGCTTCCAAGCTCCAGCTACCTGATGTAACATTTCCGATTAGTTTGTCCATGTAATGAATGCCCCTAAGCTGGAGTAGAGACAAGCAAGCACCTTTTCTAAGCAGAGAGTTGGTTCAGGAGTTGGATTTTGAGACTCAAGAAGCTCAACCAGGCTTTGGATTTCACTTTTCTTGGCTGTTGGGACTCCAAATATTCCTCTATTTATGCCTGTAATACACTCTCTTTCTTCAAACTTGTCAAAGCAAATATAGTTAAGAAATGAACAAAAAAGAAGACAAATGTTTATAAGACAGAGGACAATAAACAATTTTTATTAAACACCTTGTAGAGCAGCAATAAGGTGGTGTTTAATTTGGGAAACATTCACAATCTCTTCTTCTTCCTTTTCTTGTTCAGTTACTTCATCAGAGCTGTTTTCTACTGCCTTGATAGAAGAAATTATTCTACAAGTACTGCAGCTTCGACCTTGGCTCTCTCCAAATCTAATGATCTTGTCATGACGAGCCTGGACTGCAGCTGCTGTAGCATCAACTTTCATTATCTTTATGGGGGAAAAGGAAGAGGCTTGAAGTTGGGCTTTGTGCTTTGATAAACTTTGTTTCCATTACTTCAACAATCAACACATCCTTTCTTTCTGCCTCTGCTGCTACCAAAGTGAAGCTTATTGTTTTATTTTACACTCTGGTTACTTTTCGCATTATGTTAACCATTTCAACTACGTTGGTATTTTAGCATGAAGAAAGTGTATACACATCCACATATGACATATCCCCCATAACCATAAGGCATCCACCATTAGACAGCTCTGTTATTTAGATGCAAATTTATTTATTACGGAGTGTAGTAATTTAGTATTCTTTACCGTTTACAAACTTTTGCATAAGATATACCATCTCTTACCAAATGACTGCATGAATTATCCATTCTTTAAGCTTCCCTTTTACAAACATAGAAGAGTACAACTGTGGTTTGAAGAGTTCATTGAAAACCTTCATCCTGATGTAATGCTCAATTAATGATGTTTTCACATAATTCAACAATTGGGTATGTCGGCTACATAATACTCCCTCCGTCC
The DNA here is from genome assembly GCA_001642375.2 of Mentha longifolia. Classification (NCBI taxonomy): domain Eukaryota; kingdom Viridiplantae; phylum Streptophyta; class Magnoliopsida; order Lamiales; family Lamiaceae; genus Mentha; species Mentha longifolia. Next base: position 14,866,377 of record CM038115.1, on the reverse strand, counting down.
CAACGAAGATGATAAAGTAATGAATCGCCTCATCTTCGCTAGGACGGAAGGAGTATCTCTTTTCTTTTGTTTGTTGGTACTTAACGGAGTGGATAAAGCCAAATACAAATGATTCTGAGCATTCATGCATCCAAGACCAAACCGCAGAAAGACAACTTCTTAGTTATAAAGAATAGCACACATCACCATCAAAATTCTCAGAAAACAGCAAAAACACTATTACAGGCAAGTAGAAAAACAATAGTTCGTCTCAAATTTTGTACCAAAATGAAGGCAATAAATTTTGTGTTTCCATAAGTAACCTAACAGATCAACTTAATGCTGGTTTTAAGAACAGGAAGTTTACTTATCTGACCCTCAAATCCTAACCTGATTACGACTAACTAATCTTTTTTCTGAATGTTGTACCACTTTGGAGCTAGCACTGTAGTAGGTATTTAAGCAGCTTCAAATTGCTAATCAAACACATTCCGAATGTTTCTAACAAGAATTTTGGCGCCGTATTTGAGCATATTAGAAAAAAGGAGTAAAGTATAATAAAAATTACACAGCAGGAGCATTATTGATTACTACAAGTAGCAGATACCGCCAGTTTCACATAATTGAGATGAAGGCGCAACATAAAATTGGGATTAAAAGGTTTCCCACAACGAGAACCACTCAGCTGAAGCTAAATGCTCAATAGTTTGTTAATCTTAATTAGCTTTTTGTAGCTTAATCAATCTTCCAATTTTATTAAATCAAATTCACTTTATACTGCATTATTAAGCAACAATAAAATCTGCGATCATACTTATAAAAAAATCAAACACGAAACTTTAACAAGAGATGGAGATGGAGGATAAAAAGACTTACGGTGAAGAGAAGACCAAAGAGGAGTTAAAAAAGGAATGAAGGAATTTGGCGCCATTGTTGGTCCGGCGGTAGCTACGATTGCCGCCATTGCTGCTGCAGGAGAGAGAATTCTTAAGGTAGTTTTTTGGGAGAAGTTGACTAGTCGGATAAATGGATGATGAGTGGATGATTACCGTTGGAAATTTTTGGGCTTGAATAAAAAAGAGAGGCCCAAAATTCACTTCACGTATGGGCCATGCGTGGGTAAATCCTGGCCCAGCTCTCTGTCGGTAAAAATTATTTCAAATATTTAATCTATAGTTAATGTATGTATAGAGTCCAAAATGAGTAAGATAGGGACATAAATTAGGTGATTAGTGGAAGTTGGGAAGTCGATATGGGCTGTGGCCCACATGAAAGCTGGCGCCTAACGGTGGGCCCAATGATTCCAACCCATTTTATGAAATGAAATTGCTGCTGTATGTGTCTGTATCATTCTCCTTTGCCTTTACTAGAGATGAATTAAAGAATATATCTTCTTCATCATCATCTTGTTCTTTATTGCAATCGTATCATAAATTAGTCGGTGCTAAAGAGGAACGACTAGGTTTTTCCTCTTTCATTCTCATTTCTTCTTCCTCTTCTTCGCCTTCTGTAGAAAAGCTGAAAAGATGAGAGAGATCATTAGCATACACATAGGGCAAGCCGGGATTCAGGTCGGGAATTCTTGCTGGGAGCTCTACTGCCTCGAGCACGGCATTCAGCCCGATGGAATGATGCCTAGGTATTGCTCTCTCTCTCTCTCTCTCTCGATTCGCAATTTCCTGTGCATTCCTTTTCGTGTAAGCTTTAGAATGTCAGAGTTTTGTTTTCGGTTGCTCCCCCATGAGCGAAATCACTGATTTGTCGAAATGTGGTTAGTGTATGAACTTGTATCCTCACAGTCAGAGCTTGATTTACATTATATGCGCTTCAATTTTGTTTTATAATTTTGAAATTCTTACTTCTTCTGATTTTGAATCTGAGGGTTTTCTAAATGTGATGAGATCTATAATTTCTCTGTGGACTTGTAGTGACACGACGGTGGGTGTGGGAAATGATGCCTTCAACACCTTCTTTAGCGAGACTGGATCAGGAAAGCATGTTCCTAGAGCTATATTTGTGGATCTTGAGCCCACCGTTATTGATGAAGTTAGGACCGGGACTTATCGCCAGCTATTTCACCCTGAGCAGCTTATCTCTGGAAAGGAAGATGCTGCCAACAATTTCGCCCGAGGGCATTATACGGGTATGCAGCCACGATATCTATCCTTGTGGAGTTTGAAATTATTTTCTGTAAAAATTGGATGGGAATGATATTAGTAAACTGTCGCTTAACTTCGCTGCATATCAAGTTTCATGTACTCCGTAGTAGTCTATTTATAAGTTTTTGAGTTTTACTTCTAGCTTCCATTTGCTCTATAGTTTGCTGCATTGCAAGTATATTGAGACGTAGCTATTGTGGTTTACTTACAGTGCTTTATTTGCAGTGGGAAAAGAGATTGTGGATTTATGCCTCGACAGAGTGAGGAAGTTGGCTGATAACTGCACTGGTCTGCAAGGGTTCTTGGTTTTCAATGCTGTAGGTGGTGGCACTGGTTCTGGATTGGGTTCATTGCTTTTGGAGCGTTTGTCTGTGGACTATGGGAAAAAATCGAAGCTTGGCTTCACCATCTACCCTTCCCCCCAGGTGCTTTATATCAGCATTCATTTAGCTTTCTCAATGGTGTCTTTCTGCAATTTTATGTGCATTTTTGCTAAGTGACACTGATGAGGAAATTTGTATTTTGATTTGATTTAAAATGCAGGTGTCCACTGCAGTTGTTGAACCTTACAACAGTGTTCTTTCCACTCATTCTCTTCTCGAGCACACAGATGTTGCTGTGTTGTTGGACAATGAAGCCATTTATGATATTTGCCGGAGGTCATTGGACATTGAGAGGCCTACATACACCAATTTGAATCGATTGATTTCCCAAGTCATATCATCCTTGACTACTTCTCTACGGTTTGATGGAGCCATTAATGTGGACGTTACAGAGTTCCAAACCAATCTTGTACCATATCCTCGTATCCATTTCATGTTGTCATCATATGCGCCAGTGATCTCAGCTGAGAAAGCATACCATGAGCAACTATCAGTCCCTGAAATCACAAATGCTGTGTTTGAGCCCTCGAGCATGATGGCAAAATGTGACCCTCGTCATGGAAAATACATGGCTTGCTGCTTGATGTACCGTGGAGATGTTGTCCCCAAGGATGTCAATGCAGCTGTTGCTACCATAAAGACAAAGAGGACTGTTCAGTTTGTCGACTGGTGAGAGAAATCGCTTTATGGCTGCTTCTGCACTTTGTCTGCTTCGTTAAATTTCAATCTGGAAAAAGTCTGAAAAATCTTCTCTTTTTGCAGGTGCCCTACTGGCTTTAAATGCGGGATCAACTACCAACCACCTACAGTGGTACCTGGAGGCGATCTTGCCAAAGTGCAGCGTGCGGTGTGCATGATCAGCAACAACACAGCAGTTGCTGAAGTGTTCTCGCGAATTGACCACAAATTCGACCTCATGTATGCCAAGAGAGCGTTCGTTCACTGGTACGTGGGAGAAGGAATGGAGGAAGGCGAGTTCAGCGAAGCTCGTGAAGATTTGGCTGCACTCGAGAAAGACTATGAAGAAGTTGGTGCAGAAGGTGTCGACGACGAAGAAGAAGGTGATGACTACTGAAAAGGGTTGCCGGTTTGATGAAGTTGGCCCTCTTTTGTGTATCAATATGCTTCGTGTTTTTTGCTCATCTTCAAATTTAATTGAATCTTGTTTCTGTTTTTCTCAAATTGTGTAAATCCCCATGTTCTAGTAAGAAACTCGTGTTATTCCATTTATGATCACATTAATATTTCTCGCTTTATGAACAGAACAGCTACTTGTCGATCGCGTGTGTTAGTGTTGATGTTAATCCTATCTCAGTATCCCAGGAAATTTAATTTCATTACTGTTATTTATTTTGCGAATTTTCAGTTAGGAAAATGTTTTGCAGAAATCAAGAAATGACATTTGAATAAGATTGGACTGTATGAGTTGTGTGACTATTTTAATCGATCAAAATTCAAATTCAAATAAGTAAGCTGGGCTTCAACTGGAGTAAATTGCAAAGCTTTTGTAGATTTGATTTTAGTTTTTGAGGTCAGTTCTCTCCAATTCAATTCATCATGAGTAGACGTAAAATATAATTATAGTTAGATGATAGAAGCATCACAATTTATTGATAGTTTCTAATAGGGTTAATTACCAAAAAAAACCCCAAACTATTAATCTTTTATCAAAAATACTCTAAACTATTGAAAATAACCAATTAAATCATAAACTATCAATTCATTATCAAATGTACCCTATGTCCAATTTTCCGGCCACATGCTACCGCCGGAGCCACGTTTGTCACTCACATTTTGTCGAACACATGTTGTGCACAGGAAAAAAAAACCCTCTTGCTCTCCTTTCCCATCCACGGCATAGTCTTCTTCTTCCTCCCCCACGCCGGAATCGACGGCGCCAGCCCAGCCGGGAACCTTCCCTCTCTTGCTCTCCTTTCCCTCTCCAATTCTATGAAGATTAACACAACACTGAAGCCAAACTGGCTATGAAGCCTCTGGTTTTATGAAATGGAGCTTTGGGAAGCTCGAAACTGGGCAGGCCCATGGATATTATGCTCTCGTTGAGGGTGGAATTCGTGTTGCTGAAACTCTACGCTAGAATCTTGTGGCTATCGACGAGAGCTCCGGTGGAAGCGGTGAAACCCACATACGTTTCTTGCCATTGTTGAGAGGTAGTGCTTTGAACGAGCTCTCTTCTTCCAGCCAATAGCCGGCTTCGTGGGCCTGAACGGAGGTGAGAGAGTCCACGTCGATTCCGACGTGATTGGCGTCAATATCTGAGAACTCTTCGTTCTTGAACACATCGAACTCGACGCCGAAGACATGGTTGTTGGCGTCGCCGTTGTTGGGGAAATTGAAGAGGCCCAGGTTCCCTGCTGGGCTTGCGCCGTCGATTCCGGCGAGGGGGAGGAAGAAGAAGACTATGCCGTGGCTGGGAAAGGAGAGCAAGAGAGGTTTTTTTTTTTTTTTTTTTTCTGTGCACAACATGTGTTCGACAAAATGTCTGAGTGACAAACGTGGCTCCGGGGTAGCATGTTGCCGGAAAATTGGACATAGGGTAGATTTGATAATGAATTGATAGTTTAGGATTTAATTGGTTATTTTTAATAGTTTAGAGTATTTTTGATAAAAGATGAGTAGCTTGGGGTTTTTTTGGTAATTAACCCTAATTAATATAAAGATGAGGCAATTTCTTCCTTCCAAAGGTAAAGTAGTTGAAAATGCAAATACAAACTAAACTACTGAGGAATATTGGATGATCCATCCCTCTAGAAGTTTCTCAAGAAATCTACTGATCAAACAAGAACCTGAATCCCTTCCTTCCTAACTGTTTGATCTGTTCAAAAAGTTCTTTTTTTAATTAAAAACAAAAAAAATAATAATTAACTAGAACAGAACATTTGGCACAGAGTTTGAATATCCCAGAAAGCATCATTAGAGTCATTGAAGGTCTCCCAGTATTCATTTATGCCATTCATAGCATAAAGTGATGCTGAAATCTGCCTCTCGACCTTCATTCTTTCGAAATCTGGTAAAAAAGGCGCCTCTGTATTCACCCCTTCCCCACCTCTTTTAAGCATCTCTTGTTGAACTGCAGCAGCCTTTTCAAGATCCAAAGCTTGACTGAAATGAGGGGTGATCATGTTGTATCCAGCTGTGAAATGGCTGAAATCTGGCTTGTACGCATCCTCAAACGGATTTGAGGCAATTACAAGAGAGGCTTCCCTTTGATCAATGTTGCTGCTGCTGCTGCTAAAACTCTCATTAGTACTATACTGAGAGCTACTACTACTTCCACTAGTGCTACAAACAATGGCCTTGCCGCTGCTATCATATCTTATTTCAGCTGAGGTTGGAGGGCCGGTGCCCTTATTCTGGCTCCTCTTTTGATTCAATAAGTTCTTGATCTTCAAAGAGAGGGCCGGGTTGCAAGGGGTGGTGTTCAAGAAATTAGTACGCGTGTTTGATCCGCGTAGGAGGCAAGCTGCCTCGTCATAAGCCAGAGCAGCCTCCTCAGCTGTGTCGAACGTGCCTAGCCACATTCGGATCTTTTGGGTGGTGTTCTTGATCTCAGCCACCCATTTTCCCGAAGGCCTTTGCCTCACCCCCACGAACTTGCTCTTGCTCGGGCTCCTGTTTCTAGGTTTATATGCTGTGTGGTGGTTGTTGGTTGCGGAGAACTGAAGTTCCATGGCTGTGTTTCGAGGTTGTGAGAGGTGAAAAACGAGTGTTTGACTCTTGAGATAAGTAGGGAGAAGAGAAGGGTGTTTTTATAGGAGAAAGGAGGATTGTCTTATTTGTTTGTCCTGTTATTGGTATGGATCATTTCAAATGTCAAGAGTTGACTGGTTTTTTCAAAGGTGTGGAGTAAGGGATCATGAGTCGTAAGCATGACTATTTGATTTTTATTTTGTACTACTAAAAGTTTGGTTTAATGTAAGGCATGCCTTATCCCATATTTGCATATTGCTCCACACGTTGTTGGCCTCTTTTTTGTGCTGAGTTTCGTGAGGGGGGTGATGGCATGACTTAACCCACTAATATTACACCAATAAATTAACAGATTTTAGTTCTTAAGAAAGTATTTTAAGCCTCAAGGTCGAGCTCTCTGGTTTTGAGCTTCTAGTGAGTTGAGAATAGATTCCTTTGAGAGTCAAAGGACAAGAATATTTGTATATATGTTCAATAATTCAAGTTTGCATAATAAAATACAAGTGTGCACTTAAAGAAATAGGACATGGAAGGCATATACTGTATTAGACAAGAAAGAGTGATAAAGTCAAACGTGATGTAAGGGTCTGGATAAAGACAATACATACCTTTTTATCATGGGAGTAGTTCAACATTTGTTTTCTCTTCCTTAATTTGGTCAAAACCAACCCAAGAGGCCTGCTGTGCTGCCTGCCAAAATTTCCCTTTACAGAACATTTCAATAATCTCAAAAGAATCTCTCAAACCCCTCCACGTGGATGAACCTGCCCAACCCTTCATCCTATTTTATTCCAAATATGCAGAATCTTTAGAAGCATGCTGAGGAATCTTCAACACCAAGAAAAGAAAAGAAAGAACAGAAAAAAGATTAGATGTATATAGTTGCAGCAACAACTTCAGGTTGTGTTTGTTGGAACAGTTTCAACTTCAACCATAATGGCATAAGTAGATGTTACATTATCGTAAAAACGAATATCGATTACAGTAGTAACACTGAAACTGAACATGATGATGATGATGATCAAGTATGGTTTTCTCATATAACTAGTTGGAAACAATAATTCCAACCACAGCCAACAAATAAATAAACAAAATAAATAACACTGTTTTTCCAAATTCCTGTACTACAACAATCACTTGCATTGTAACGAAAAAGACAAAAAGAAAAGAAACGGCAAAATTGCATGATCCGATCAAAACTGCTGACAGGAATTGCCTCCATGGCAATCCTCATGACAAATAGCACATAACATTTGACAAGAATAAATCTCACAAATAATAAAAGAAGACCAGATGGATTCCCCATCGTTGCAAACAATACGATCGAGGTCTCCTTGTAGTATACACATACAACCCTAACGGAGTCTCCTCCATTTACCCGCGAAATGGATCCTCACTCACACCAAAAAAACCTTGTGTTGTGCATAAGCATGCCGACATCTGTCTCACTCTCGTCATTGAGAAAGAATGGACCAACAGATACTTGATCACCACTCGCAACAAACAGGTCAATATGAGATCAACGGCCTACGATGACAGAATTGTCTGCAAGGCAAGCTGCTGTTGAGGCTGCAAGGAGGACCACGTCGAGGCGAGGGTGGAAGGAGGCAGCGTCTGTTGCAGTTGTCTCAACAAATTCACCATTCTACTTGCAGTTTGCTCCGAGGCAAGATCCTTTCCACCACACAGAACCTGCAAACAATTCATCAAGACCTCATGAATATGATGAGATGGAAAGAAATTGAGGGAAAGTCTCAGGAACTCTCGAGCCAAAGGTAGAATCATCATGGGGAATAACTTCATTGTCATATAGTCGTCACAACATTTTCACAAGAGCTATATCTAAGAAAATTGCTTAACATGACTAACCTCAGCAAAAACAGAAACAATTTTAGGAAGATACTGATTGTTGGGCCCCAAGAGTTCCAAATCAGACCTAAAGGGAGGAAATTGTGGTCAATAAAAGGTAATCGAGTAAAGCAGAATAAGGAAATCAGAAAATAAAAAATTTATACATATTTTTTATAGGAAGCAAAGCAATTTCAGGTCCTCACCTCTCAACCATTGAGCAAAGTTGGTCATGAACAACTTTTGCCTCAATAACATCACCCTTTATTGGTAAACAATTCAACCAGGCAGGAACGACCTAACAAAGCAGCTTTACACAGTTAGCACAGTATTGAATTACAAGAGAAAAACTTAGAGATCAAGACAATTCAGTGACTCGGCTTCAGACTACATAAGTGGAGAGAGAACTACCTGAGCTGAATCAATGCTATCACGGTGGTACTGACAAATCTTTCCCAGAGCTGAAACAGCATTATCATATGCCATCACATTGTCTGGCTGCAAAGCATTGGGGTGCCTAATAACTACATTGAGCCTCGAAAGAGCCTCTGAACAAGATTACAAAGAAAGATCAAAATACATACGTCAAGCTAAAATTTGTAATCAGTGAGACACATTCAAGCAACCTTACCTGCAACAAGTGGTTTAAAAACAGATCCTCCAAACTCTGCACATACTCCAAGTCCATATACAGCAGCCTGAAGGAAATAAAGATAATGAGAGATTAACATGGTTAAGATTACATGAAAATATTAGATAGCTAAGAGCTTAGTTAAGAATTTTGGTGAACCTGTCGGACATCTGAGTTTTCATCATTGCATGCCTCCAAGAGAAAAGGAAGATAAGTGTCGTAATACCTGGTTCATATACAAGCAAGGCAGAACTACCTTAGTATTTCATAACTGAAACCAAATTCAATTATTATTTTAAAGCATCTTTACGTACTTCAGGGCTGATTCACGGCATTGCTCAGCTACATCATCAAAGATGCAAATGGCAATCCTTCTCTCTTCAGATGTTTTGTCCTTTCCCTGCAAGAAAACGAAAAAGGTGCCCCAATCATGAAGACACAAAATTTTAAGTTTAAGATAGACATTCAAATTTTAACTGTGTTCTACCTCTTTGATCTTACTCTTCAAGAAGTAGGAGACGGGATAAAAAGACCACAATGACAAAAAATGAAGAGATAATGACTTACCCACATTGGCATCAGGTATGATGACAGTTCATCGAAGAAAGGCAAGAAGGAAGCCTTAAATGTCTTGATTAAAGTTCCCAATATTTCACCAATCTGAAAAAATAAGACTAGAAGCTTAGGAAATTTTCATGTTTCCAAAATGACAAAGAAGTGAAACGATTGTTTGTATCGAACAGCCAAGTGTAATAAACTAACTTGATCAAATACTTCTTCTTCTTGCTCATCTTCCTCTTTGAGAAGTTCTCCCTCCTCAGCATCAAAATCTTCAGCTTTGGCTCTCTCAGCTCTCTCTTTCTTTCTACTAGAGCTCGCCGTGATAACCTGTTTTATCTCTTCCACAATACTTCTAACCTGGCTCTCATCTAAAAGAGATCCAGAAATCTGAGAGGAACACACAGGGGGGTGACAAATTAGATTCTAGCAAAAACAGTAAATTCATTATATGCTCTACCATGACTAAATAAAGGCAATTTAAAGTCAAAACTACCATCAAATAAATCATGTTGACACTAATTGTGCAACTCAGCTAACCAAAAAACTCTTACAAGTCTACTGATCAGTAAGATGCTGACCGATTTGTCTAGCCAATTTTATATAATTAGGCAGTTGTTACAATCTCTTACGCTGCATGCACAAAAGTGTGGTACCCAAAACATTTCTCGAAATGAAATATCTTCATATATTTAAATTTTACATGGTGAAACAATCGATGTAATATCTTATAAGAGCATTCAAGGAAATAAAGCTACTCTAGTTTACATTATAAGTGACCCACCTGAACACATTCGTTCAATGCATCCAGCATATTTGCACATATCTCTATATCAGGTTCCTGCGTGACAAGAATTGATCTTATGAGTTCCCAGATACCATAATCATCAAAAAACAGAATGCAAAGCACAGCTTGAATGATAATTAAAACAGAGACCTTGTGTAAGGCTTCCACTAAAGCAGGAACGATGAAGTCTGACAGCTGCTTTACGTATGTCTCATTACGATCCTGAGCAATTCCTTTTTCGACAGCTAATTTTGCTGACCGCAAAAGCTCCGGCATGGCTAGAAATTGACAATGAAAGAGTTGATGAATATTAGCAATTTCAATATTCTATATATGGGAACATTCCAATTAGAGTCTGGCATTACCTGAGACAGCAGCCTTCCTGACTTCTTCATGGAAATAAAATTTCAAAAGCGGAACCAATGTTGGGGCAACCTAATCAAACACAATATACCATAATGTCTTTAAAATGTCATCTACCATTTTATGTCATCAAGCAAAGAACATTTTTTCTTCACTAACCTGATCGATCCATGGGTAAAAACCTTCCTTTAACTCATCAGCATAGCAGCACAACATATTGCAAGCGGTGGCCTTCTCCTCAAGGACACTGGTCTTAATCCCAATTCTTTTATCACCTAGGGTGATGGTCTCCATGCTGCAATATATAGATATGTCATATTAATATCAGAAATAAATTATTGGAAACTGATGGGGGAGAGCCATGAAAAATTGCAGCATTAATAAAAGACGAGAACAGTGTAAACACATATCTGAACTAATAGTCACCAAGAAACACTACTAAACAAAAAATAAGGCGAATTTTTCATACAAATGTGTAAAGACACCTTTCAAAAGGATAAATCTAGATACCTTTCATCGTCTGATTCTTCAATTTCATTGTCGGAGTCAGCAGATGTAATGATCACATCAGGCTTTAACTGAGCAGACTGAAGTAGAGGAGGCATAACCACACTCATATAAGGAAGGAAATCCTGCCCCAAGCACTTGCAAAGTCTGGCCCATGCCTACAATTAATTCAATTAATTTGATGTTGGCTGCACAAATTTTCACAGCATCTGAAACCTGCAGCTCCCAAGGACAAATGACATACCTGTAGCATGTAACTGGTAGTAGGATCGTCTGTCTCCATTTGTGATCCTTGCAATGACATAAGCACACCCATTACCTAGCAAAAATGAATGAGAATGATATCATTTTGACAATTATGAATGAAACTAATACGGGGGAGTAAAGCAACCAGTGAATAGGAAGGCTCAAAACAAACACGAGGAAATAGTCAAATAGATATGAACATCAAGACAGATCCTTTGTTGCTTACATGCTTAGCATCCTCCTTGAATTTCTCCTTTCCAACAGCCATCCCCACCAAGCTGATGCACTCCATAGCTTTTGCACGGAGCATGCGGTTAGACTTGTCTGTGGCATTCTCTAAGATAACTTTCAAGTAAGGCATAACTGAATCGTAATATTTCTGGAAGTGTTCCTGCCATAACAATTCCATACCTGAGTGAGAAATGCATCCAAAATTGATAACCTAAAAACCCGAGCTATATAGCAAGACTGGCCTACCTGAGATGAATCAGCTACCGAAGCTAGAGCAGTTAGAGCACCCTCCTGAACCATTTGCTTGGAATTCTGCAATATACAGAACATATATCAATTTAGCACACTCAGTATTTAGTATTAGAATAGCATAGCGATAATATTCACATATGCTCCCGCAGATATTTCTTTCTCATTCGCAACTTTACCTGAAGAAGTAGAAGAAGCTTGTGCACTATCCCATCTAAGTAAGGTGTCAAAATTTCCGGAGTGCAGTTTTCGCTGAAGTTAAGCACAGCTGAAGCTGCATGTGCCTGCAGAAAATTACAAAAAAATCTTAGTAACGAAAGGACATAACTCAGTGTCAGAAACTAAACCTCAATGCCATTAGCAAGACACAAGTAAATTAGTAGTGAAAGGAAGAGATTTGGAAACACCACCCACCGTGGGGGGAAGCCCTCAACTAACTATCCTAATGTTTAAGTCAGATAAAAAGATTAAGATGGTAGAAGCTACAAAAAACAACACTTCAGAAACCCTCAATAAGATGGTAAATCACCTTTGTGGTTGGAAATTTGAGCAAACGTGAGCATTGATTAGAGCACATAGACTAAGATATAGGGGCACATGCTTAAAGGACAAGGTTTTCGATAAGAAGAATTTGACACTCCATATAGTGTATGTTGACCAATGAATTTCATTCAATGATTTCTCTTGCACTTCTTTGAATAGCACGACTTTGTACGTGAAATAATCATTGGTGCAGTCAAACAGTGCAATCAGATAATATCATGATAAACAACAAGCCATTTGACTGTCAAATCCCACATAAACAAACAACCATAGATTATGATCAACTGAAAGGAAAAAAGTAAAAGAAAAGGTGTAAATACTAGGACAATATCTTTACACTATAGTAAATATAGTGCAGTACAACACTCATCAAAAGAGAATCCTTTACGAACCTGTACTCTAGGATTTTGAAAATCATCCATAGCTGCAGCTAGAGCTGGCAGGACATGCTGATGGAACTGAATTTGTAGATCTGGGCCCAAGTCTGTTGATAGCTGACCAATTGCATTGATTGCCGCCCATCTCACACGTGGATGAGGATGTTGAAAGGAATTCAAGACCATTTTCACCACTTGTTCCAAATTCTTAACCATCACCTACAGTTAACGCAAAGGAGTCGTATTAGTCTCACACAGCTGCAAAAGGGATTCCTATATACTGGTAACAAAACTTGTAAGAGAAACTCCATGCTAGTAAAAACTAAGCAAATACCTAAGATTTATGCTACCAAGTCCATTTAAGTTGCTATAAAAACCAATGAGCAACTTGAATTATACAAGAAATGGCATCAGCCTGGCATGCAGAACAGGTGAACAGATGATAGGCTATCATTGTCAGTTGAAATAGTAGAATGATCAAATTATGAAATTATCTTCATTTAATGGGTGCACCAGGGTTCATTTTTGAACAATGTATGTCAAATATCGCCAAATGATCATCTCAAAAACAATAGCCACAGAATACAAAAGTTATGTATGGTACATTTTATGCAAGCATGGGCAGCCATGAGATGACACATGACAACATTTCTAAATCAACAGTCACTAATTGACCACAAATACTTTCATCTCCAAATTCATAAGATGTAATCTCTATTATGGTTATGTACCTTGGAGCAACCCTCTGCAATCTGTGCAAGTGCAATGAGGGCGGCATGATGCTTCTGCCACTCAGGAGCAGACAAATACGCCTGAAACTGCTCGGACGCCACCGGCACAATTGTGTTCCCACCAAGCGCTATGGAGAGCCTATCTAAGCATTCCTGCCCAACACTATAATTACTGGTCTCTCCTGCATCCTCGTCCTTGGCTTCCGCACTGTGCCAGGCAGGATCATCCTCCACATCCAAAAGCATCGTCATCAAATTGGTAAAAAGCCTGCTAATGAACTGCGGCAACTTGCGCATCATCCCAGGAGCTCTTTCCCTTGCTTCCGCTAGTGTAATTACAAACTCAATTGCCAAATGCCGAGTGCCTTCCTCCAAACTCTCAGCCTCAGCTATCTGCAGCATAGCCCCCACAACATCTACAATCTGCCTCCGCAGAAACCTAGGTTCCGTCCCAGCCAACTCAATCAACAGTTCCAAAGCCTCCTGCGCAGTCGCCTCCTGCCCCGAGTTTAGCGACTCGGTCAGTGTCCTCATCATAGACGGCAACAAATCCTGGAACCTATCACGATCGTTCGAACTCGTCAAGCACTGTATAAAATTAATAACAGCGCTCAAAGCCGCAATCTTCACATCCGAACTGGGGGAATTATTCAATACGTTCAAGAACACGGTATGCAAATCAGTGATATACGGAATCAACGTTTCTCCGATGTATTGGGCCAATTGCGAGAACATCAGGAACGCCGATTCCTGCAACTTCGGAGAAGTAGCCGTCACACATTGAAACATAAACGGCAGGATTTCCGGCCACTGATTCTCTGGCACGAGCGAAGAAGCAAGCTCCGAGATGGTGTCGCAGAGCTTCTTGATAATCGATTTCGTCTCCTCGCTCTGAATTGACGATAATAAAACGTTTTTTATGGCCGAGCGGGTCGACTCGCTGAGGTGGGGCCAGATATACGAGTCATCTCGAGTCAGTTGCTTCCTTAGGAGAATCGTCGCCATGGCGCGCGCCTCCACGTGCACGGACGACGAGATAAGGTGGCCAAGCTTGAGCGCGAGCGAGTTGGGATCGTTCTGCTTGATCAAATTGAAGATAGACTCGGCCTGGGATCGCTGCTCGTTGGAGGAGGACATCAGATGGGAAATCAGGTTTCGAACGGCGCCGGGTCCGGCCCCAGAATCGCCGCCAATTGGGCCTGCTGAACCTGAGTCGACTCGGCGTCCATCCTCCCGAGTCGCGGCGATAATTCTCTAGGGTTTTTGAGTGTGTGTGTGTTGGTGTGTGATTTTAGGGGTGGCTGCCTGCTATCGACTCTCTCTCTCTCTCTCTCTCTCTCTCTCTAATCGATAATAGTAGTAGTAAGTAAGGGACTCTCTCACACACAGCGGCACACGCATTGAAGGTGCGTGTATCTCTGGCTATATAGTGTGCAAGACGACGCACACACTAAAACACTCGTTCGCGGAAATTAGTGCGTGGGTAGATTCGTAAATTTAGGGAGGGAAACCAGCGAGGGCCGAATGTACAAGTGTGAGCTGCGAGGGGTACCATGGGAGGAAGCGGGAAACATGGAGGGAAAATAAAGCAGCGGCGAATGAATATAAAACGTGGGCCTAATTAGGGCAAAGTAGGATTTGTTTGCAATAATTAGACGTGATATGGGCGGAAAAAATCAAATATTTTAAGCCTAAAAAAATATATAAAGATAATGACTTTAAAACTTTTCAAAGTTTCTAGTACGAAAAAGAAGTCTGAAAATGTGGTTGTCGTGCTGGACTTATTATTTCTTGGACTTATTATTTTCTTGGGAAAAGGTGACTTTATGGCCCCAACTTTCATCCCTTGGTTACTTTATGGCCCCAACTTTGATCTTAATTATTTTATGGCCCTAACTTTTATTTCTTAATTATTTTATAGCCCCAACTTCGATCTTAATTATTTTATGGCCCCAACTTTCATCACTCGGTTACTTTATGGCCCAATTTTTTTTATGTTAATCATTAGCTTGAATTTATTAATTTTTTTGATATATTGTACATTATTAGAGTATATATTACATGGAGGGAGATCATATAGAGTACATTATTAAATTATTGTATATTTTTTTAGCACCTTTTATTGCATGTTATGCATTTCATTAATAATTTTTTTTTATTGTGTTTTAATAGAGCATTTTTTATTGCTTATTTTAATATTTTTCATTGCATATTAAAGTATATTTTATTGCTTATTAGAGCATCTTTTTATTGTACATTTTCTTAGCACCTTTTATTGCATGTTATGCATTTTATCAATAATTTCTTTTTTATTGTTTCTTGAGCATTTTTTATTGCTTATTTTAATATTTTTCATTGCATAATAAAGCACATTTTATTGCTTATTAGAGCATCTCTTTATTGTATATTTTCTTAGCACCTTTTATTGCATGTTATGCATTTCATTAATAATTTTTATTATTATTTCTTAATAGAGCACAATGGTGTAGATTTGTTTTTAGTTATCACAAGGATAACTATTTTCAATATAATCATTCCCTATATTACATTAATCATTATGTTGACAATGCATATATTATTTTTACTTATTGCATGCATCAATTTTTTATTTTTTATTTTTAGTGTGTGCAAATAGTCACATAAATATATAGTTTTGTTATATAATCTTTTCCATGTATTGCATGCCGTTTATTATTTTTTTACAAAGTATCACTTTGTAAAATAATCAAGAAATAAACGTTTGGGCCATAAAGTAATCAAGAAATAAAAGTTGGGGCCATAAAATAATCAAGATCAAAGTTGGGGCCATAAAGTAACCAATAGATAAAAGTTGAGGCCATAAAATAATCAAAAAATAAAAGTTGGGGCCATAAAATAATCAAGATCAAAGTTGGAGCCATAAAGTAACCAATGGATAAAAGTTAGGGCCATAAAGTCACATTTTCCCTATTTTCTTTTGAAATCGGCTACTGTATAACCGAATTTCTTATGTGATGTGGACTATTTTTCGAGCAAAATTTGGTATTCTTATATTTTAATTGTTTGTATTATCAATATCAATATAATATCAAAATAGATCATCATGATGATTATTATTTTTTTTAATTCTCGTAATTATACTTTACTAATCAATAATGTAGTTCAGTTAATTCGATTCTTAAAAATATGTGAACAACAATTAAATACTACAATAAATTTTTAAAATCTGAACATGTATATATCTTCTACATTCAATCAAATGCAGTATTATCCAATTTTTTGAATCTGTATTCGTGAAATAAATACACGCTACATCCACCATCTTGGAACACTAATACGCTAACTTTATAATTTTGGGTTAATGGGGCGAAAATACACAACCTTTTGGTCAAACTTTCATTTTTTCCACAACTTTTTAATTATCTGCAAAAATACACTACGTTTGTTGACCGTCCGATTTTTTCACGAGTTACCAGTTCCGGTGAGTCGGAGCCTGACGTGGATAATACGTGTTAATTCATTTAATTTAATATGCTGATGTGTAAATGAAACAACGCCGTTTAATGCAAAACGACATCATTTTCTATAAAGACTTAAACGACGTCGTTCGATTTGTAAAGTCGGGAACCATGATTTCACTTTGCCATTCTCGCTCTCAAATCAATTAGGGTTCATGGAAGGCGATTTAGGGGCGATTCCGAGGTGACTCCTTCGTGAACATTGAAGCTACCGGGCAGGCAGAAATGGAGAGGCGAGTTGCGACAGATTGGAGGCAACGGCGGCGATTTCTTAGAGCCGCGACGATTGACTGGGAGTACGTATTCTTTCAGTTGGTTTTTTTTTTTCTTGTGCCCTCTGGTTAAATTTAGTGTTCTTTATTGAAATTGGGATTTTTTTTTCCTGAAATTATTGTAATTCTTTGCAGTGGTACATTTGCGCTATACTATTATCATGGGGGCAAATTTACGCATATTGAAGATTTTAGATTTTACGATGGGGGGTAGATATGATTTGGTAGATGGGTTTAATGTGGATAGGTTTGGATATTTTGAGGTTGAACATGAGGTTAAACAATTAGGTTATCATAAATGGAAATGTGTCGCATATAAAATCCCTGGAACTCTTTCTTTTTCAGATTTGAAAGATGATAATGATGCGACAGGAATGACCAAGCACTTGAGTAACAAGGTTAAAAGTTTAAGTATCTATGTGGATGAAGGTGTGAGAGATGGTGAGACAGAGGCTGATGGTGGGAGAGAAAATAGGGAGGGTATTCTGAATGCAAAGAAAAAGGGGAAAAGAATCAAAGTAGTAGTAAGAAAAGAGGGTAATGGAAAGTTGCAAGTTCAGAAAGATAAAGGGAAAGTGATTCACATTGTTTGTTCATTTCACTCGGTTCAATTTAAATGACTTTGAGCTTCTCTTCATAACTATCACATTGTTTGTCCATTCTATGATACATGGAAATCCACATATTCAGCTTCTCCCTCTCTTCTAACATCTTCAACTTGTGGTGGCCTCCAAGGATCAACCCATTTGAAGAACTTACACTGAAATCCCTAACAACCAACAAAACAGAAGAAGACATAAATTGAAACGCATAATATTCATCAACTGGTATTATCATTTCATCAAAATATAAGCCTACAATCTGCATATTATGTAATTTCATTTACATAGTAGAAACTGCCTATATATAACTCAATTTATTTAGGAAATCAAATCTTCTAATTCCAATTACAATTTTCCCCAATCTGCATATTGCACAAGTCACATTCCCACAAATCACATTTCCAGAAACAATTTTTTCACAAATCACAATTTTTCTCAATCATCAATCAACTCTACAATCAAGCGAAAATCTACTATCTAATATATAGCTATGAAAGTGGTGAGCTAACCATTTCCAGAGAACAACGCAAGAATCGCCGGTATAGGTTGTCCACAGTGTATGATGTATCCAACATCGGCCTTCTTTTATACTTGCAAAGGGGAAACCGCGCTCGCACTGCCTGCTCATACATGTGCGATTCAACAGACCCCGACGACAATATCACGGAAACAACCGCGACACGCGCACGACGGCGATTCCGAGCTCGGTTCTCTTCTACAGTGGATGCACCTCTCTTCTCCAATTTCCCCTGCAAATGAAATTCGTAACCCTAACAATTTGTCTATTTGGCGATAAATAGAAGCGAAACGACGCCGTTTTGAGTTGTTTAAAACGACATAGTTTTAATTGCCGGAAGATTTTAACGGTGACACGCGCACGACATACATGTAGGATCCACGTCGACTCCAACTCGCCGGAGCTGGTAACTCGTGGAAAAATCAGACGGTCAACAAATGTAGTGTATTTTTTCGGATAATTAAAAAGTCGTGGAAAAAATGAAAGTTGACCAAAAGGTTGTGTATTTTCGCAGGCATTAACCCTATAATTTTTTCACTTTTGGTAATAGATTCCACAATAAAAAAAAACAATTTAACTATTTACACTTTAATATAATTAAAAAGTAGTAGATGAGCCAACAATTATTTTATTTTAATATTTCAACACCTTAACTTATTAGCACATCATTACAAAATATATTAAATTTTGTGCCAAATTTTTACCTCCAAAAATCATGGACGGAGGGAGCAGTATTCTAATGATTATTATCATCAATATTAGAATAACGTAATAATGTTCTAAATAAAAAAATAAATTTAAATATATACAAAAAAAAAACCCCTAAGCCCTATCAAAAAAATTAAAACATGCTAAAAAATTCAACTCTAAACAGAAAAGTATCAACGTGACACTGCCACATTAGAAATGTGCCCACGGTGGGTAGGTAGCGTATCTATCATCGATGAATGCTCCAATGCCCATCGTGGGCATATTTAATGTGTCCACACGTGACGTGACAACACTATTAATAAAGAAACTAATAAAAATATATATAGTACCTTAAAAGTTTAACCCTACCAAAAATAACTTAACCACAATTGAAAAATATTACCGACGTGACACTGTCATATTAACGGTGAACATATTAAATATGTCACAATGAGTAGAGCAGCATTTCTACCGTCACAATTCATATTGAAAACGTCAAATTGAGCCCATGTTTGGTTCAAGTTTTTTTTTGTATGGAAATAAAAATAAGTAATTGATTTCATTACATTTTATTTGGTTTGGGTAACAAGTTATCCATTTTTCTTACTTGAGGGTAACACAATACACCAATTTGTTACCTCTCAAGAAGGAGAGGAAACAATGAGAAATAGATTCCGCTCACAAGTGACTCATTTATACTATTGAACCAACACTTAATAAAATTAACCATTATTATTATAATTTCATTATTTAACTTGATTCCATTCCATTTTCGTTATCTAATTTGAACCAAATGAACACTCATTCGGCTACCATCAATGAAATATAAAAAGTTTCGAAATTGACGTTGTTCAATATATATATATTTTGGTATACATATTATAATTATAATTATCTTTCATTATTTTATTATGTAACGTTAATTATTGTCGATAGTACTACCAAATTGGAAACGATACTGTACCCACGGAACACGGTGAGCATATTTAATGTGCACACCGTTTATGTGGCAGTGTAACATCGTTAATCCTTTTTATTTGAGGTTTAATTTTTTTTTAAGATTTAGTTTTTTTTTTTTCAGAGTTTAGTTTTTATAGTATATATTTAAATTATTTTTCTTATTTAAAATAATGTCACGTTATATGTGATCGCATTACTCGCTACCAAACACCCAAAATGCGAAGGCCGCAAGCCCAACCCAAGCCCGTTCGCTCTCTTTTTCCTTCTCTTCCGTTCATAGCCTCAAATCAAATCAGGGTCTGATTCTGGCGTCTCACGCGGTCACTGGTTTCGGTTGGAAATTTTGATTCTGTAAGTAACTTTGGAAAGTGATTATACTCTGTAAGTAGGGATTCTAATTTGATTCATGCTTTAGTTAGTTTGGGATTCTAAAATTCAGCATTTTGATTGAGAATTGTATCTGATTTTATAGTTTCGGAACGAAGAGGAAGAGTGAATAATGGCTGTAAGGCAGATTCCCCGGCCATGGCTGTTTGTCGGTTTGGGCAACCCAGGGGAGAAATTTACGGGCAGCAGACATAACGTGGGGTTCGAATTTATTGACGCATTTGCTAAAGGACATGGGATAGCCATGGACTCTATCCACTGCAAAGCCATATTTGGAAAAGGCACGTTCTCTCTAATCAATCGACTCGTCTTGTCTTGTCTCGTGCTGAAAATCTTTGAACGTGGTTGTGTTTTGCAGGTTTTGTAAATGATGTTCCAGTTTTCCTGGCGAAGCCTCAGACTTACATGAACCTAAGCGGCGAATCCGTAAGAAACTCATTCATCAATCATTCTGTGTGCGTGTGTGTGTGTGTGTGAGCAGCTGAAGTGGTTCCCATTCATTACTTTTGTTGCAGAGTGGTCCTCTTGCAGCATATTATAAGCTTCCCCTTAACCGAGTTCTAGTGGTACACACAAATGTTCATATTTCCTTGCTCACTCTCATGTTGTCTTCTTTGGTTATTTTTCACACTAATGCCCTACTTTGCTGTTGTAGCTTCACGATGACATGGATTTGCCTTGCGGAGTTCTTCGTCTCAACTCCTTGGGAAATCATGGAAGTCATAATGGGTAAGAAACTCCAACTACTAAAGAAACTAGGTTACAGCTAGCTGCTTCTTCCATTTTCCTTTAATGTTGTTTGATCCATATACATTACTACGTCGTATGATATTGCCAGACTGAAGAGTGTGATCCATCATTTCCGTGAAAATAGAGAATTTCCTCGTTTAAGGATCGGTGAGTTGCTACTTTTTCATCTTAACCGTTAATAATCAACCAAATGATGTGTATTCCTTTTGTTAGGTATAGGGAAGCCTGCTGGTCAAATGGACCCAAAAGCATTCTTACTCCAAAAATTTAATGCCAGAGCTCGAGAGAGGGTATGTATGCATTTTTTTCGTAGTTCGCTTTACATTGTAGCCCTGATTGCGCTTCAAAGAAAGAGAACCCTCGAATAGCTGCTGCTGCTGATATGATCTCTTGTTCGTAAATGCAACTATGCTAATCATGCAGGCAAAGTTTTATTTATCATCCTTTTCTTAGGATATGGCAGATTGATGCTGCATTACAAGAAGGTGCCGATGCTCTAACACAAGTCTTGTCGAAAGGCTTGACGGAGACTGCACGATGCTTCAATAAGGAGCAGAAGTACAAGCACTTAGGACTGCAAACCATGCCAGTATGATAAACAAAGGTACTCTGCCTGATATCTTGAATCTTAGTATTTATTTGAACTGCATCTCTGTATTCATTCTGTATCTCTGGATATTTGAACTGGCTAGGGAACAGTTGAATATTGCATTCTGCATCTATATCATCATGTATATGGATAATTCCATTTAATTCTTAATGCATACCGACTAGATGAGCTCTGCACAAAACTAGAAAACATAAAATTTAATTGATTTCGACCTTTTCTTTTATAGGTAATATTCACCTTTACAATCTTAATCAAAATCTCATTACACTTTGAGAAACGTGAATTTATCACCATATATCAATCAATAAATAAGAAAGAGAAAGATAAAAATTAGATTAAAAGCAAAGTCTAGTACCAAGAAGTGAAAGGAGGCATACAGATGAGAGGAGTCTCGGGCAAGAAGGTAGAGGGGGCGGGGCTGAAGAGGGGGCCATGGACGGCGGAGGAGGACGAGCTTCTGAGCAACTACATAAAGAAAGAAGGCGAGGGAAGGTGGCGGATGTTGCCCAACAAGGCGGGGCTCCTCCGTTGTGGAAAGAGCTGCCGCCTCCGTTGGATGAACTACCTCCGCCCTTGCGTCAAGCGCGGCCACATCTCTGCCGATGAAGAAGACCTCATCCTCCGCCTCCACCGCCTCCTTGGCAACAGGCCAGTATATTTATGCTGAAACGGATGGATGACTTATCATTCTCTTGAATTTCCTTTTTGTGTTTTGGTTTAATTAGTAGTATATGTTTACTGCCTCTAGATCAACATGTAGAAACATGTATGTTTTACTTTTACCTTGTTTTTTCCTAATTTCCTTTTTCAAGTAAATTAATAAAGTGGGTATGGAATTGATTATAGATGGTCATTAATTGCTGGAAGAATACCCGGGCGCACGGATAACGAGATCAAGAACTACTGGAACACTCACCTCTCCAAGAAGTTGATCACCCAAGGAATTGATCCCAAAACTCACAAGCCCTTTGGTACTCCTGCTAATCCCGACAACAACAACAACCGCACCATCGAGAGAGACGAAGATCAGAGAAATTCCGACTTTGACGACTCTCTCTCGTCATTCTTGAATTCGTTGATTAATGATGAGATGTTCAGCAGCCATGATCACCAGGAGCAGCAGCAGTAATCGCGTTCTTCATTACATTACATACATTGAAATTAGAATAAGATTGTTGACAATTTTATTTGTATTTTCAGTAACTAATTAATATCATTACAAGCATGCTTTGGGATTATCAAATTACTTGCATATTAAGCAAGTGCTATGCTTTGATTCCTCTTGTGCTCTTCTTTCAAAAATCATGGGATTGTTTAGCAAGGTAAAAAGAGGAATGTTTATGGTGTTCTTCAACTACAATCCACCTGCAGCTTCTTCCTTAAATAACAACTACATTCTTATTACAGCAATCAGATTTGCAGATACATTTTATCTATAATGGTGATAGGAGTAATGGACCAACCTCTTTATTTAATTAATGCATGACAAGAATAAACAGAAAAATAATCATCTTTTCCACCAAGAAGATTTACTGCACAGATCGTCTACAAAATTATACAACAAACAAAATCTCTAACCACACAGGAAGATTCATAACAACTTTTCCTCTTGAAAGCAAATGCGGAACAAGATATCCAGAAATCAACTTACAAAAAGAGGACAATAAATGTAATGCACTTAAACCTTGATTAGCATGTATTGATCCCATCCTTGCAATCTCCAGTCAAGTTATAGAACGTCTCGACTCTCGTCTTTGCTCTAAAAAGAACCTCAGTATCCACTTCAACCCTCATATAGCCATCAAATTCAACCGGACGACCACCATTCAGCTCAGCTGTCTCATTGTACCATTCACTCGTATTCCCCCACAAATGCTGGTAATCATCGAGCAAATGAACTTTGTAGTGAGATCTCAGCTTATCAAAGTAGTTGTAAAAGGGCTCGTTCGTAGCAACATACAAATTTCTCCAAGGTGCAATCTTCCCCTCTAGTTTAGAAACTAGGGCATCCGGTGAAGTATCCGCATCTAGATGAGGCCATAACTCCTTATTCTTTGCCTTCTCTCCTCGAACAACATGGACTGCATCGAAATCCCAATCCATACTCCCACTGATTGCAGAAACTATATTCATCAATCTTTTCGATTTCCAAAGTGCTTCCCAAGGCCTCTCAATGTATTTGGCACTCGGGCCTTCGCAAACTCTGTACCAATAATTTTCGGGCTCTGGAGCATCGAACTGCCTCCATATAATCGAGCTCTTATCTCTCCTCAGCTGCATCGGTGTAACCTTATAGCTGGCCACTTTTCTGACTGGGATTTTTGTCTTGTGACTTCTGTCCCATCTCTTCCAATCTTTCATAAACTCGCCTTCTTCCACAATTGAAGACACCTCTTTCAAATGCTCAAAATCGAAATAGAACCTAAAATCTTTCCCTTCCTCATCCTTGTCACTCTGCGTGTACGTTGAAGCTAGACAAATACTCAAATCCATCACAAACGTACGATTCAAATACCGGGCCTCGCCAAGACCACACAAGAAACTCCATATAAAGTGATTCATTCCTTTGCAATAATCCCCTCCCCTCGAATAGTATAGATACCTTCCCTTCCTAAAAGCCGAATCCGACCCCAACACAGGGATCGTGTCATTGATCTCACTGTCCTGAACTGTGGGAGCAAGTTTACCAGTTTGAGCTCTCCCACTTCCCCTCACTTGAATCCGTGGACGACGGGCATTCAATCCAGAATGCCAGCGCCCGGGACGAATCACCTTATAACTACAATCATCCTTAAAACCCAGCTTAAATCTCCTAAAATCCCTATACTTCCGCCATGATTTCTCCTTTTTGTTCCTAAATCTCCAAGCGACATCACATTCATCCGGCTTCGATCCATTCACCGGAGTTTGGTAATCCAAAAACGCAATCGCCTTGAACTGCCTCAAATTAAACCGTTGAATCGCTATCAGAACTCTAGGATCCGAACAATTCACCACAGACAGATCCTCACAACCAGATTTCAAGGTCGCATTCGTCCCGAGATCCGATTCGGACTTCTGAATCGACGACTCAGTAATCGATGGCAATGATCCCTCGGGAGTTGCCGCCGGAGAGGAAGCAATGTCCTCGCCGGTTTTCAACACGGAATTATCGGTTTTGAAGGTGGCATTTTCAACGTCAGTGAAAATCTTGGTGAGCGCTCTTGACGACTCCCATGGATCAGGGGGTTGATATGTGATGGCAATTACAGTGAATACAAGCACAGAGAAGACAAATACAGAGAAGCACACATTGCTAATTTGCTTAATTATATTTTGCCCAATGGGGTCTGTTGGGTTGAATTCTTTCATTTATGTAGAACCCTAATTCCACCAATTTACCGCTGAGAATCAAAGCTTGAAGTGATGGCGGAAAACAGAAAAGGAGTATTGGAGCTTACAGTAGCACTAAATTGAGTGCTTACCCTTTAGCTGAAGAATACCAACCACCTCTGATCTGAGAATGCTTCTAGCAGGAACCGATTCAAATTGAAAACTGGGATCTTGATTCTCGAACTTGGTTTAGAGAAGATCGAATAAAAGATTTTTTGGAAAGAGAACTGATGGAGTGAGGGAAGTCAAACTGGGGTATAGTTTTAATTAGCAGCGAATAAATTGAATCTTAGACCGGTTCCTATAGCAAAAAATACTAGATCTTGGGAGGTGGCGTACTGTAAATCTGTGATACACTCAGAGAGAGAGAGAGTGGGAGAGGGAAAATTTATCTGACTTCATGAAGCAGCAATTCAGAATCTCAGACAGCAATAAGTTAACAAATCTTCTTTTTGAAATAATAATAATAATAATAATAATAATGCTTAATTTCCATTTTTGCAGACATGATAGTTTTTTATTATTTTATACTTCAAATATACAAAGGAAGTATTTAAGTATAAGAATAAAAAAAAAAAAAAATAAATTATTTTATACAAATAGTTGCTTGTTGAAAAATGGAATAGGAAAAAGGAAAGCTCTAGACAATGTCAAACTCAACTTAAAAGTAAAGTAATTATATTATTTGTGAGATTTGAAGTCCCAAGTCCCACCACTCTTTTCATGTTTCTATTTCTATTTCTATTTCCAAGCCAAGCCAAGAATATAACAAGTTTGCCTTGCGAAATGAATTTATCATGTACAAATTGTTAAAATCATAGGCTTTAGCGGAAGGCATGATCATAGTCATGGTAGCGGAAGGTTTTGTAGATGAAATGCGACAGCCACTTTGAAGCCACAAAGCACAACACAGCCATCGAAACCAGAGAATATCTTGCTGCTACGGAGATAGCACCTGCTTTCACAGCTGCAACTATGGCAATCGAAGAAATCGACATCACCAGAAGGGCAACTTCTACCACATTCAGACTTTTATAAGCCACGCTGCAACTGCTACAGTTCACTGTATGACTCCAGTACCTGAACAAGTCATATTTATATTTAGTGAAAATCAAACTTTTTTTTAAAATTTGAACAAGTTTTGGTAATTTGTCATAAGATAAAAGATTGGGTTTACCTATCAAAGAGCTGCTCTCGTGGAGGAGTTGGTGGAAGCAGTCCACTGTATTTATTTCTCCAATCAACTTGTGCACCACCATACTTGTTTAGCCACCTTCTGAATGCTACGATGAGGGCATCCGCCTTTGTCGGAACAAAACAAGATTTATGCCAGTTGAGTGCCCCTACTTCTTTCAGCTTTCTTTCCTAATGGACCATGCATGCATCATCATCATCCAACGGTTAAAACTCTATCATATACTACTTCTTTCTCAAATAAAGCAGTTTTCTTGGAAGCGAAAGTTCTGATCTCCATTCAATCAGCACGTATTGGAAGCGAAAAATTAGTGTAGTGCAGCATCACTAGAACACACAACTATACAGATCTAATCTGTACAAGAAAAGAATAAAGGTTGAGTCACCTCCACATGAAGAAGATAGAGATCTGAATCGAGAATCAAGTTCTGCCCGATATGAAATATCCAACGTGGAATAATTCGGTCCATCCACACAGCAAAGTTCCTAGGAGATGCGAAGATCAGCCTGCTATAACCTGGACTAACTGGAATGCAGTAGAATATAAGCATAGCTTTTTTCTTGGAGGGAACGGGAGGTAATACCACCTGCATGAAAGAAAACACATGATGCTAGAGTACTGCAGAGGATTTGCAAAGACAATTATGAGATTTCAACTACCAACATCTTTTTTTCCATCCGACGAGGTCTTGCTCGTGCTTTGACCTCCACCTGGAGAGAAATGGCCGTAGTATAGGGAAGGCGCAATGAAGTGGTTCTCCCCAAAAATTTGCTTTGAAGTGAAGCCATTCACATCCAACTTCTGAACACTTATTTCAAGAGGTCTGCCTCCTTCCCTATCGGCCTTCAGAGTGCAGGATATTATCCGTCAGCCATGAGAAACTCATACAAAAACAACGTAAGATGCAAGTTATGCATAGAGTTACTTATCTCTCTGGCACTTTCCCCGTTCTCATTATGCCATAATGTGCATATGGAACATGAGCAGGGTCCATAAGATTTTCAATCAGGATTTCATACCTGAAAAAGTCAATGCGCATTAACCTCAACACGACCACCAAATCAATATTTGAAGTTTTCACATATAACAAAATTTATGGATAGTGGTTCGTAGTGCAAGTTTTGTGCAGCTTAAGCTATTGTGAAAGTGGTGGTTAAGCTTCAATTAAGAAATGTGAAGACTAGTATAAATCGTGCTTTGGATGAATACAGGACATAGGTACAATCAAATTACCTCTGTTATATAGCATCACAAAAGATTCAGTATGAATAGAATAAGTATTATTAGCAATACCCGTAACCAATGTCCCTTGCTATCATGGAATGAGTAAATGAAGGGTCGTCGAGTTCTGGGATATAGTGAGGCTTTTTCCTTGAATATATGTCCTTGTACTGTGGATCGGAATTTGGCCAGAACCAAAGAATGCCGTTTTGCACGCAACAAGGATAAACGGGTACACACGCCTTATTGGAAGTGTGAATCTGCGAAAATTCAATAGCTTTCATGTCATCAAGCCTTGAGTTACCTCAAGTAACAATCCTAACTAACAATGGCACTCTAACAACACACCAAGAACTCCTTAAACAATCCAATGGCATGAGGGGACCAATAACTAATTACATGAACAACTATTGCAATTTCAAAGTATCAGAGTTTCATATTATCATTTGAAGAGAAAGCACATGATCATATTCAAAAAAACTCCAGAACAACATGAAGCACAATTTCAACCAACAAAACTCAACAGCCTTTCTATCTGATGAAATCACTATCAATATGAAGTATGACACTTACCGGAGGGCCGTCGCGCGGCGCCTGAGGGATGAATTTGCAGTCGCCGGCACCGCCAAAGCACCAGCCGTGGTACACACACTGCAGTCTACCCCACTGATCGATCCTCCCTTCCGAAAGAGGAGCCAATCGATGAGGGCAACTATCTTCAAACACCTTCCATGCATTCTCATTCCTGTCCCACCACACCACCACATCTATCCCAATCGCTTTCTTCGCATGCGGCCTTCTCTTATCCAGATCACACTCCGGCCACACGGGATACCAGTGCTCGTACCAGTCGAATTTCTCCTCTTCCTTGTCGGATTCAATTTCAGATTGCTCCGTTGGAGGGGCAGTCGCCGTGAAAACCTTGAAATTCGATTTCTGGCTGGGGAGAAACGTCTTGATTCGTCGAGATGATGGGATACGGAGACTGGGTCTTTCAAATATGGTTCTTGTCGAGATGAGCTGGCGGTGAAATGATGGAAAAGACGAAGCTTTTAGAGCTTCCATGGCTGACGGTTCAGCCCCCGATTAGTGATATAGTATAGTAATTCTTTTTTCTGTTTTTATGGAGAAAACAAAGATATACTAGTAGTAATGATTTTGACAAGAAACGACAAGAGCATGTCATGTAATGATACTACTAACAAAGAATGCGAGTGTCTTGTGTGGATAAGGTACAAAATGAGATTATCAGATTGTGGCTTGAAATCTTCCAGCAAGGTTGGTGTGATTTTTTTTTTCTTTTTTGCATTATATTTCTTCTTCAATTATAGTAGTAGTAGTAGTTTCATAGTTGAATAGTAGTAATAAATACTTTGTGGAGTTTTGTGTGTGAATTTGAGAATAGGTGGCATAGTAGGAGAATTAGTTATAATTTTACATATGCCCAGCCCAACACACAAGAATACGTAAGGCTGTCAATTCGTGCGTGTCGTGTCGTTATCGTGTCGACACGATAAAGCCTAAACACGAATACGATCTGTTAAGGATATGCTCGACACGAACACGAGCACGACACACTTGAATCAAACACGAACACGATATTGACACGATTTAATTCGTGTCGACACGAACACGATATTGGAATTATGTGATTATGTGATTAAATTGGAATTATGTGATTAAAATATATATTTATCTTAACGTGTTACACGAACACGACACGCAAATTGCAGGTCATTATCGTGTCAACACGATAACGACACGAACACAATAAGCCTAAATACAAACACATTAATATCGTGCGTGCTCGTGTCGTGTCGAAATTGTCAGCCCTAAGAATACGTATTAATTTAAGTTTATTAATTAATAACGTAGTATATAATAATGTCACGAAGAGAAACATACGATTGAAACATATAATATAATGTGCAAGTTGTTAGCCCAAACTGTTTATTACTATATCATTCGCTAATAAATAATAATACAAGGTATGCATGTAAGGTTGAGTTGAGTGAGGCCTTATTTTACAACATTAGTTGTGTAAGTGTTATGTGCAGAGGATATAGCTAGTGGAAGGCATGATCATAGTCCATGTAGCGGAAAGTTTTGTAGACGAAATGGTCCAGCCACTTGGAAGCAGCAAAGCACACCACAGCAGCGACGGCAAGCAAAAGAGAGTAATGCTTATGTTTGGCAGCAGCAGCGACGGCGACGGAAGCAATGGAGACAAAGTGGAGAGCAATGTGTAAGGCGGTGAGGCGTTTATAGGCAAGGCTGCAGCTGCTGCAATTGACCGTATGAGTCCAGTACCTGTCGAAGAGCTGCTCTCGGGGAGGGATAGGTGGTGGTGGCGCAACGGCGGTCTCTTGATTGCGCCAATCAACCTGCGTTCCTCCGTACGTGTTGAGCCACCTCCTGAAGGCCACCACCATGGCATCCGCCTTGGTGGGGACGTAGCAAGCCTTGTTCCAGTTGAGGGACCCCACAGCCTTGAGCCTCCTCTCCTCCACCATCAGAAGATGGAGATCCGAGTCAAACACCATGTTCTCTCCGATGTGGTAAACCCAGCGCGGGATGATCTTATCCATCCACACCGCGAAGTTCCTCGGGAACGCGAATATCAACCTGCTCTCGTACTGGCTCACCGGAACGCACAAGAATACCAACACGGCCTTCTCTCCCCCGCCACCGATGGGATAGGAGGCGGAGTAGAGGCAAGGCGCGACGAACTTGTACGAACTGCCACCGTCACCACCAAGTTTCGCGGTGTAGCCGCTTGCGTCGATCCTCCCTACGTCTAGTTTGAGCGGGCCCCCTCCTTCCCTGTCCCTCCCCCACTTGCTCTCCGACGTCGGTTTGTCCAGGATTCTCAAAATGCCGTGATGTGCGTACGGAACGTGAGCGGGGTCCACCAGATTCTCAACGAGGATTTCGTAGGAATAAGGCGCGTCCCTTGATGACATTCCTTCGGTGTATGAAGGGTCGTCTAGTTCTGGGATGTATGGAGGCTTCTTCTTCAAGTATATGTCCTTATACTCTGCTTCAAGACTAGGCCAGAACCATACTACCCCATTCTGCACGCAGCTCGGGTATACTCCCACGCACGCCTTACTCCAACTCTGCACCTGCACACCATACCATGATGCCATTGATCTTATTAGTTATAGATGTCCTTGATTTAAGCATAGTTACAGTTACAAGGTACAATAAGCATGATTATATTTAAGCATCAATTTGTACATTAAATATATAGAATTAGTAGGTAGGTAGGTAGGTACGTACGGGTGGGGCGTCGGGAGGGGCCTGGGGGATGAATTTGCAGTCGCCGGCGCCTCCGAAGCACCAGCCGTGGTACACGCACTGCAGCCTCCCCTTCCCGTCGATCCTCCCTTCCGAGAGTGGAGCCAACCGGTGAGGGCAGTTATCGTCGAACACCTTCCATGCCTCCTCGTTCCTGTCCCACCACACCACCACTTCTATCCCTATCACTTTCTTCCCGTGCGGCCTTCTCTTATCCAGATCGCACACCGGCGCCACCGGGTACCACTGCTCGTACCATTCGAATTTCTCCGTTTTTATCGGAGATATCGCCTCCTCCCTTGTTGTGATCGCCCCCCTCACAACAATCTTCGATTTTGATTCATGCCTTGGCCTCCTGCTGCTGGGGACAGATACAATTCGTGATGGTATATGCAAGCTCGATTTTTCGAATACGTTTCTGGGATTGATGATGAGCTGACGGTGAAGTGATGCAGATGATGAAAGTTTAACTACACCTTCCATGCCTCCTTCTTCTTCTTCTTCTTCTTCTTCTTCTTCTTCTTCTTCTCACTTAGCGATCGACTATTTATAAAAGACTACTACCTACCAACATTACAACTATTCTTTTATTTATTTTTTTCACTAAAAAAAGACAATTCATCTTTTAGCTGATGTCAATTACTAGTAAATTTTCATGGTCGAATTTTTTCTACGTGTGTTGTTAGACACCAAAAAATGATTCCAACACACAAATGTTGAAGTTTCAGAAGTCAGACATTAAGTCCATGTTTGGTTTATATTTTTGTGGATATGGAAAGGGGAAAAATTAATTGATTCCATTATATTTTATTTGGTTTGAATAATATCTTATCAATTTCTCTTACTTGGGGGTAACTCAATCCATTACATTATTACCCCTCAAGAAGAGGGGAAACAAGGAGAAAATGAACTCCCTTACAAGTGACTCATTTCTATACTTGAAACCAAACACTCAATAAAAGTAATCATTATCATTATTATTTCCTTACTTGATTTGATTACATTTCATTTCTGTTACCCAACTTGAACCAAACGACCCCTAAATTTATTCCATAGTCATAAGCTCAAGTATCTAATTATCCCAACATCTAGTGATGAAAGAATATTCTACCAACTTCTTTTACAAGAGCATAGCATAATCTACTAATAAATGAAAAGAAAAGAAAAAACTTGTATGGGTACACGCCTCTGTGGTAGATTGTACTATTCAATGTGTTGATTTCGGCATTTAGGACCATCTCATTAAATTTATTACAGCCGCACTTCACTCTTTTCGTAATTCCTACTTGAATAGGATCGTGTTATTAATTTATTCCATCCACACTCACATAGATCATCAACATGTGTATTTTTTAATGAAAATATATTATTTTAAGATTTTTGCAAATATGTTATTTGTGGTTTTTGAGCTCTATAAAGTTTTTTTGGTTAATAGTAATTGGTATAATTGTAGTAGTTATTAGTGGTGAGGTTTTGCTGGCATAGAAAAAATGTTGGTAGCACAAATAGGGAGTCGGAAGAAATAATACAGTAGCTGATTTATATATATTCTCTACAATATTAGGTTGGACGCAGCTAACTGTACTAACTAGTGCATTCGAGTCCGTTTGTTTCTTTTATGTCGTGTGAACTCACACCTGCAGTCGCTACCTTCGATGCGCACTGGATAAATGAATGAATGAATGAAATTGAATAGTTAGTTGTAAGTCTGTCTTTTTTGTAAAAAAAAATTAAATGCTTATGCTTCAAGAGTTCATTCCAAAAACTCAAGTCCATGATGCATGAAACTAAATTACTGCAGCCGATGATATTAATATTAGAGGTTGTTTACAGCATACGCAGACAAAGAAATCATACACTTTTCGAGAAAACTCCCTAAGCAAAAAAAGAAAAAAGAAAAAGCACCATCATCCCTTACAATAAAATGAAGAGATCTGGAGCTCCACACAGTTAGAATGTCACTCTATTCCCTCTAGCATTCTTCCTCTATCTCTTCCACTCCTTCCCTCCCCATCCCACTGTGCCGTCGAGGACCCATTCGAGACGGGGGCCGATCAACCGAGAGCGTCCCTTCTAGAACCTTCACCACTTCTCCAATGGAAGGCCTCAGGAACGGCTGATGCTGCATACACCAAAATGAAATTCTAGCTATCCTTTCCATTGCTTCCAAACATTCCCCACTCAACGACTCGTCGTCTTTCTCCAGCTCCTCGAGTATTTTCTCAACATTCTCTCCACCATTTTCTCTCTTGCATGTCACAATCTGCAAGAGCATCTCCCCTAGCATGTATATATCTCGCTCTGACGGAGACTCAGACGAAGACGAGGCAGCTCCTTCAATGATGTCCTCGATTCCAAAATCTGTTAGCTTTGGGTTCAAGTTTTCATCTAGCAGAACATTTTCTAGCTTCAGTTTGCCATGAGGGATGCATTTTTGACACTCCGAGTGTAGGTAAGCTAACCCTCGTGCCACTCCTAGGGCGATCTCGCGTTTCTGCTGCCAAACGTGGTGCCGTTTCTGGTCTTGCTTAGAAGGGCCGAAAAGCCACTTCTCCAACGACCCATTTGGCACGAACTCGTAGATCAAACACTTGTTTCCCTGTTCGAAACAAAACCCTTTTACGGACACGAGATTCCTGTGATGCGTGCCACTTAACGTGGAAACCTTGGCTCGAAACTCCTTCTCCGAGACAGAGACGTCTTTCAAGACTTTGGCAACTATAGGTGTCTTGTTCGGGAGCACGCCCCTGAAAACTGAAGTCCCTATCTGATTGGAGAAGTTGTTTGTTAATTCCTTAATTTCCTCGAAAGATAATCTGATCAACATACTGTAATGCGGAGCGTCTTTGCCAAAGGGAATCCTCGTCCGAACTTTAATCTTCCTCCTACGGTAGAGAATCAAGAAAACCAGGACTTGAAAACTCACAATCACCAAAATTGTTAGTAGAACTATCACTGCTACAGCTCCAATTAACCACCTACCGCTTCCTCCTCCTGTAGGAGCACTGCTCGACTCGGTTCTTCCATGGCGTCTGGCTCCTTGACCAGTTGGGACAGCTAAAGGAACCGAGCACACTTTCAAGAAAGACACAGCATGGACGTAAGGAGTCTTGTATCCACTGATAAATGTCGTCTGCTTTATAGTGCAAAGGCCCGAACCATCATTCATCGAGGTTGCAGCAATGCACGTGGAGTCATTGACACAGTACTGTCTGCAAGCATCCTCACTCAACGAAATCTCAAGATCGTGTGGTGGATAGAGCCCGTAAAGAACCGTTTGTTTCAAGGGTAAAATGCTAGTATTCATCCTGCAGTTTCCCAGATCAGCCATTTTCTTGCACCCTATACTGCCCACTCCAGATTCTAAGGAATCGGAGAACAAACAGTCACACACCGGGGAGGAAGAGTTATACCCACAGACACTATACGAGCCACAGGATCCAAACACGGAACACTGATCCTTAACAGCTTGCCACACTGCTTTCCAGCCTCGAGTCTCATCATCCCACGAGTAAATCCTCAAATTCCCATCTCTATCGATCCTGAGATGTCTGTAACTCGTGGAAGGATCATCAAAATCTTTAGGGGAAACAGACCAGACAGCCTTGTCCTGATCATCATACAAACCTAAGACGCCTCTAGAGTCGAATCTAGCTTGTTTAGAGCCGATTTGGGTCCTCCAATAGGTCACATTGTGCTCCCACACAAGTGCAAGCTCTCCATCATGCCTAATCACTAAAGTATAGTAACTAGATATCAATTTTGTAGGAAGGGCTCTAAGGGTTTGAGGGTAGTGAATGGATTGGCCCGGAAGCAAGGTGTTCGTGGGGTTGTCGAAGGTTTCCCAGACAACCTCACTCTTGCTACTCAAGAGTACTAGGTTTCCATTGTCTGAAAGGCTAGCTTTTTCCACATCTAAATTGGAAGTATTGCTACTCCACAGAGTGATGCCACTAGAGTTATTGATAAGAACAAGCCTCCCATCCATGGCAAACCTAAATGTGGAGTTTACAGGAACCCTAAGTCCACCACCAACAGTCCAAACAGGCAAATTCGCAGCTTTATCCCCTAAATTATACATAATCCCAACCATATATTCATTATCACCATCACCATCTACTTCTAAGAACCCAAATGCAAAAACCCCATTTTCAGACACCCAAACCTTATCCCTATCAAAAGCATTAACCTCAAAACCAAGAGGCACAGATGCCATAGTAGAATCATCACAAAATACACCAGAGCACAAAAACAGTAGCACAATTGGCACACAACTGCACCTAGTCAAACAACATTTTCTCAGATTCTTACCATCAGATTTCTTGGCAGGAAGCAGCTGTCCGAGCCAAGAAACACCCATTTCACCTGCAAGAAACAGGTGCTTAAAACCCCTCTTCCCAGTTCAGTAAGGAAGTTCGAAAATCTGAGGTGGATATGGTGGAAATATTAAAAAGGCATGAGAAAGTAATAGGAAAAGGGAGTGCAAAAAAATTGAATCTTGAAAGGTACAAGAGTATGTAATAATGGGGAAGGAGAAAGAAAACAAGATTCAAATGCTTTATGGGAGAACCAAGATTCTCATAGGCTCCCACTAATCTCTACTTTTCATGTCAATCTTTTAATTTATTTCTTGGATTGAACACTGCATCAGCTGCTCAGCAGCATGCTTTGACACTAGCAGTCAGCTCTCTCATAATAAAATAATGGTACTTATACATGTGAAATTCAAAGGATTTGATTTGCCTACCTAATCAAGAAACCAAAACCAAGAAGTAGATATGCATTTCCTTCTTATATTTTAGTTTATTTTGGGAACGAAAGAAAAGCGCGATTGCTACAGTCACTAACACGAGAAATGATAAAAGATTAATCAATCAATATTTCAACTTAAGGCAATCTAAGTCGTAATCAACAACCATCTTTCCGTATGGGGTCGCACTGAACAGAGGACCACCGCATGTTTATGAAAACATACAAGGAACATTTAATGTTTTAGGACCTCATCCACTAAATCTGGCAAATATTGGAAGGTTGGAAATTGGCTCGTATATTCAAATTTGTGGCCATCAATCTAATTAAAAGAAACTATATTTATTGCATTATGTCTCCCAGTTTTGATCAAAGCCACATGTAAATTAATAGCCCACTACATTGTTCTCTCTCTCCGGAAAAATAATAATGGAATCCACACTACATCCAATAAATCTTGACCAAGATCGCTTTTTTTTTTTTTTTTTGAAACGTCTCTACGTTAGATGATAGTAAGACATAGATGGATTTGGGTCATCAAAAATTGCAGTTAATAACCAGAGAAAAATAAAATAAAATAAAAATAAAACTAGAGGGGCCATTGCAATGTGGGACAAGAGAGCTCTACTGTAATGCACTTGAGAAATAGTATCAAGAATTTCAAAAGAGTTGGGAGGTAAATCATAGGGTAAATGGTCGAGAACAATAAAAGAATATTTGAGAGGATCCAATGCAGCAATTTAGATTATTGCTACTTATTTTTGACAGAAAAAAATAAATAAATGAAAAAAGAAAATGATTTTAGGGAAAGGAGTGGTTTGTGGGGAACAGGCTCCACTTTTTAGAATTTAGCAAGGAATTTGAGGTTTTGTTTGTAAGCAATTGGACAACAACTTCTATCACACTGCCTTTCTTCCTGGCGACCACTTTCTTCCATACCTCATACTACTATCTACTACTTCAATTATTTATGTGTGTGTGTGTGTGAATAATTGATTATTTTGGAAATAGGGTTCAAATCCATTTCTATCCCAGTATTTGGTACCGCTTACTTCAATACGTAACTAGTCCTTCATCTTGATTTTATATTTAATTAGATTTGTGTGTGTGTTTTTGTGTGTTTTTTTTTTTTTTTTTTTTGGCATTCCTCTTCTTACTAGAGTTAAGAGAAATTGACATAAATATGTGGGTTGAGCCATAAAGTGTCAATTCAGCCACTTGAACACCTAACTTTGTTGCTGTTACTTAATCTAAGTCAAGAACGTCAATATTTTTGAATTTTTGTCATCAAGTGTGCATAATGGATTGAGTCATTGTGCATGACAATTTTTGATAGGTGATTAAATATATGATATTGTAGTATTAACAACTTTTGAGGAAGAAAGTCAAATTTATCTATTCTTACATAGGAGCGTTTACTAGTATTAAATATCCTTCCGTCTCATTCTTCGTAAATTTATTTTATTAAATATGAGTCTATTATAATAATGAAATAGCTAAAAAAAAAAGAATGGGACACACATAGAGAGTATATTAACTTTTTTTTGGGGGGGGGGGTAAATCATTGTTTGGGGTTGGAATATAAAATATCACATGTATTTAGATAGGATATGAAAGTAAACGTGAAAATAATTTTTTAAAAAAGAATGAACCACTATTTTTTTTTTTTGGTATTGGAATAGGTTGCCTTACTTCATCATTACTGGCCCACATTCAAAAAAAACCTACCCGTGCATTATTTGATATTTGAAACATGATATTCTTTAGCAAAAAGATCGAGCAAATAAACAGTGAATTAAAAGAAAAAGAAAAAAAGGAAAAGACATAAGTATTTTTCAAAGAAGAATAATTGGATTTTAAAGAGCCCTTTTCCTAAGCATATATGGGTTCGACCCAAATTCAACTGACTCCGCCCAATATCCATTCAAACAAAAAACGCTACGCTCTATTGAGTTATAATTTTTTGTATTTCCCGTTAATAACTATGCATCAAAAATTTTGAAGGAAAATGAGATAATGAAACGCATCTCAATTGGTAAGACGTTTATTTCCTTTCGACTAAGATGTATTTTTATGTTAATTACAAATCAAATAAATTAATAAGGTGTCATCATTGCAAATTTTGAAATTTCCATAATTAACTCAAGACAATTAAGTATATCGAAGATGCTCGTTACAACACAGGGTTGTTCCAGTGACTTGGGATCCTTTATTTTCAAAATAGTGTTCTAATGATGTCCCAAAATCCAAATTCTACTTATTTCATGCATGCAATTTTTTTTAATAAATTTATTTTATAATGATTTAGTTTAATTTAATGATTATTTTCAAGGGTTCACCCATTCCGATTAGGGTTTATAAATATTTTTTTATATTTAATTTCAATTTTATTAGTACATTAGAGTTGAAAAATTCAAAATTAAAGTATATAATTTTTTAAAAAATCAAATTTTTTTCTTATAAATGTCTATTATGATTTACTATATTAGTAGTATTATTATTTTTATGAAAAATAATATAAAATTAGTAAAAACTGGATTTTGGGACACCGTTGAGACACCATTTTAGGAATAGAGGATACCATCCTTGTTCCAGTTATTTATTCTCTTGTCATTTTATTCTAACAAATGTTTCATTTATTGATTTACAAATCTAATGTATGCATATAATTTCTTAGTTTTGACAAAGATGCATGTATATGAATTTCTTTCTTGTCTATAAGAAATCTACTTATATTCCATATGTGGATTTGATGTCTCTCAAATCTTAATAGATACGAACTAACAAACTAGATTCACAGTCCTAATTAATTTCTACCAGTAAATGTCACTCAATTAGCATCAAAAGGATGGTGCAGATACATGAATATGAATATGGAGACACACAAAGAAAACATGATTCACAAAGCCAGCAAGGCCATTCTCACAAAGAGAGAGAGAGAGAGAGAGAGATCATCCAAGGCCATATGCAAAAAAAAGAAAGTACTACTACTAACTGAACATTATGTACTTCCAAAGTGGATGAATGATTGGGAAAAATGCAATGATACAAAAGAAAACATGGAGCAATCATGCAATTTTTTAATTCATTCCAATCAAAACAAGCCTTTTCTGATGTTAATTTAAAAATATAAATCTGCAGCAAGCTTTGGTTAGGGAACAACCAACCCTTTACAATAATCTTTAAATTCAAAATTCATGAACTGAAACCATGCCATTTGCCATGATGTACAACAAGCCCTTATTATTGCAGATCTCTAACAATATATATAAATATATACTACATGTCTCTGTACTTGTAAACTGTCCTTTGTTTTGGATCTAAGTGACACTACAACCTGGTAGGTTTCTAAAAATAATATAAAAAAAAGAATATAGTTTCAAAAACAAAAAATTCCGATTTTTTTTCTTTTCCTGAGGGTGGGTTTGGTGGATAGGATGAACCAGATGAGGTGAATCATCTTGGTTCATCTAAGTGTTTGGTACCGAATGAAATAAACTGGAGGGCCCGAGATGAAGCCCAAACCCGCTGCTATTTTCTGTTTTCGCTTGTTAACTCATCCGACGTTTTGGTCGGATGACTTCAACGCATTCGAACAGTAACACAACACTTTCTCTCTTTTACCATTTACCCTTATGTATTTATACGATTTCAAATAATAATAATAAATAATATATAAAATATTAATAATAATATCATAATAATAATAATGTAATAAAATAATAATAATAATAATAATAATAATAATAAATAATAATAACAGTAATAGCAATAATTATAATAATAACAAGAAATAATAATAATAATAATAATGTAATAAAATAATAATAATAATATAATAAATAAAACAAAATAGTAATAATTATAATAATAACAATAATAATAATAATAATAATAATAATAATAATAATAACGTAATATAATAATAATAATCATAATATAATAATAACAATAATAATAATAATAATAATAATAATAATAATAATAATAATAATATAATAATAATAATAATAATAATAAAAATAAAAATAAAAATAAAATAATAATATAATAACAGTAATAGTAATAATTATAATAATAACAATAATAATAATAATAATAACTCAATAATAATAATAATAATAATAATAACAATAATAGTAATGATTATAATAATAACAATAATAATAATAATAAAAATAATAACTCAATAATAATAATAATAACGTAATAAATAATAATAATAATAATAATAATAATAATAATAAATAATAAAAATAATAGTAATAATAATAAAAATAATAAATAATAACAATAATAGTAATAATTATAATAATAACAAGAATAATAAAAATAATAACTCAACAATAATAATAATAATAATAATAATAATAATAATAATACAGAGTAATAAATAATAAATAATAAAGTGTACTATTTAATCCCAACGATAAAAGTGAAATTGGTAGGGGTATTTAATAAGGGTAATTTGGTAAATCTAAGCCTTCATCTAGAGTTAAACATATTGTACCAAACACAAATATAATGTCATCCTACTTTTAATTTTTGGCTACCAAATGGAAATATGAACCCCTCATCTTGACACTATTCACATGCTATAGTCTCACTGATAATACTAGTAGTTCAGATTGTAATTTTGCAGTTATGAAGTAGCTTGGTGATTACTCCATTATCGAGGGCACAAGTTGCGCATTTTTTTTGACCTAATAAGATTACATCATTTGGTAACAAATTGAGCAGCCAGTGTTTGTATACATAAAATAATAGTAGATGTGTGTACTTTTTGCATGTCTTATGTTTGGATTATCATGGCATTACAGCTCAATGTTTAGAAGATTGTGCATCTTTATTTGATTAATGAATAATGTTGTTTTTCTTATCAAGTGAATATCTTGGAGTAGTTAAAGATGGATCCTGCATTAATTCTTGTTCCTAGAAAAATTTGACCGATCTTTAAACTTCATTGACTTTCTAACCGATTTTGGAGTTTTGTAATGATGGATAACAAAATAGACTTTTAGTCAGATGTTTTTTTAAAAAGCTGTGAGTCCATCCCTAAACCCTAAATCATATTAAAAAAAAAACTAAACTCGAAAAATCGACAACGAAGCGCAGTTCAGTTGATAAGACGTTTTCCCTCCAATCAATAGGTCGAGGGTTCGAGTCACATTAAGGAGGAAATGTAGAATCATTATTGATCCTCTTAAAATAAAACAAAAATAATAATAATAAAAAGACTAACCTCGAAAAATCCATTTAAAAATCTATCATTATAAAATTGCAAAATCAACGAGGCCTAAAAATCGTGGACGGATGGAGTACTACTCCGTACTATTTTATTTCTAGAAGTAGAATGAATGACTTGTATTGTTTATTAATTTACGGTATCATACAAAAACGTCTTCTTTTTTTGCCTTGTAAATTAAGACTTGGATCCTCCGTCCCAAAAAAGTATGTCCCAATTATGTTCCAAAATTTAATTTCTACTAGTTTTATGTAAAAAAAAATCAATCATTTTATTTTATAATGATTTAGTTTAATTTTATGATTATTTTCAAGGGTTCACACATCCAATTAGGATTTATATTTGTTTTTCAGCATTTAATTTCATTTTTTATTAGTATATTAGAGTTGATAAATTCAAAACTATAGTATATAATTTTTATATTTTTTACTTATAAATGTCTATTATAATTTATTACTACTATATTATAATATTTTTATTTTTATAAAAAAATACTCCCTCCGTCCCGCCGAAATGACTTGATTTCATTTCGGAACGGGATTTAAGGAGAGAGTGTTTAATTCGTAAAGTGTCTTTGATAATTAAAGTTTTGAATTTTTTATAAATATATTTAATAGAAATAAGTATTTTAAGGAAAACAAAGTCATTAATTAATTTTTTTATGCATTAATTAATTATTTTAATTCACTAATTATTTCCTTTTTAGGAAACAAGGTCATTTCGGTGGGACGACCCAAAAAAGAAAACAAGGTCATTTCAATGGGACAGAAAGAGTAATATAAAACTAATAAAAATTAAATTTTGATACACAATCGGACATAGATTCGAAAAAGTTGGTCAATTATTAATACTTCTACAAACGAGTGGTATTAGCAAAAGGTCTTTCAATTGATAATCTCAAAATCATTGGGGCATGGAAGGAATACGCAATTGAAGTCAAAATTCCTCAAAACTCGGTGTTTTGCCAACTGGAACAACATGCATGCCACCCTTTTTTTTAATCCTGAAACAAAACAAAATAGTAGTAATTCCTAAATAAATAATCTTGAGTTGAAGTAATATTTGTTGCCACTCTTTTTCTCCACATAATAATAATAATAATAATAATAATAATAATAATAATAATAATAATAATAATAATCATCATCATCATCATCATCATAATAATAATAATAATAATAATAATAATAATAATAATAATAATAATAATAATAATAATAATAATAATAATAATAATAATAATCTGCTTCCTTTTTTTCTCTTTTTCGCTTCTTTACTTATATTATCTTTCTCTCCTAAATAAAATTGGCTAAGTTTATCGCAAAAGCGTGTGTATTGTGTGTATTATATATGAACCAAATGAGTTGCCATCTTGGCCAGGTCTTTTTTATTTCATTTTAAATCTCATTACATTATAATATAATACTAGCTGCATTCTTGGAAGTTTGCAAATTTTGCGTGGAAATTGAAATGAAATGAGAAAATTACAGAAAACTTGCACCTCACTCATACAACATTTGTCAAAGACAAAGACTTGACTTTGGGAAAGAAAGAGGAGTCAACTGCATGGAATTGTTAATTTATGATGATGCGACCATCATATGACTTTACTTGATGAGGGATGGAATGGAAGGTGTAGCTGAAAAAAAGAATCATATTTCCTTTGAATTTCAAGGGACTTACATTTCACATACTAAAATTTTCTAAAAATAAAAAATAAAAAAAATCTACAACCTGTATCCTGTTCTAGTGTTGTTCTGTACTAGATTTGAAGATCAAAATTGATGTACATGGTTAATTTTGAAAAAAGTAAATAAAAAATGCAGTGAATTCCTATCAATCATGTTAGCAGAGTGAATGCAGAGGAGAAGACCGCGTTTTCGAATGGAAACTACTCCTGCAGGAAAGATTGCTAGCTACCTCGTCTCGATTCAGACGGAGAAGAGGAGTCTAATCTCACGCTTCTGCTCCTCGGAGATAACTTCACTTCTTCTAAAGCACGTTCTTGGAGGCGCGAAGGATAGTCTCTCAAGCAGCCTATCCGGGGCCCTGCTCCGGTGCTCCAGTTGCAAGATAGCTGCTTTCCTAATTGGAGAGACTTGCTTTCTTTGTGTTCATTCATTCTTTCATTTGGATCATCAGTTGGAGATTCATTATCACATCTTGACTTTGATTGGGATTCACCTCTTTGGTTCTCACTCATCAGTTTCTCTAACAAGTCGATGTTTCGTGGTATCTCAAGAGCACTCAGTTCTCGACTCAAGCCTCGTGGTGCTCCTGATCTTGCATCACTGATTTCTTGAT
The DNA here is from genome assembly GCA_001642375.2 of Mentha longifolia. Lineage (NCBI taxonomy): Eukaryota > Viridiplantae > Streptophyta > Magnoliopsida > Lamiales > Lamiaceae > Mentha > Mentha longifolia. Next base: position 14,823,403 of record CM038115.1, on the reverse strand, counting down.
GTTTATTCCATGTTGAATCATCTTCGGATGCATTACGTCTCGAGTACAGACCGTCTTCTTCTTCATCGGTGGAGTCAAGCTGCAGCCATGAGACAAATGTTGTTAGAACACTAATCTTAATTTCTTAGACAAACACATTAAAAAAAAAAAAAAAAAAGAATCTCCTATCTTACCTTAACATCATTGAGATCCACATTGTTCTCCCTGAGAAATGCGATGAAATCTTGAAAATTTTCCGGTGTGGGCTTGTAATGGCCGCTGTGAGGCCAAACTGCTCTCAAGACTCCATTTTCAGCTATTATTCTCCCTGCAGCTAGAGTAGCTCCACCAGCCAAGAAACTCGAGTGTTGGAATGTGCCCTTCTTCTTCTTCCCGACATACAACTTCCTCGAGGTGCTGAGCACAAAAATCCACTTGGAACCCTTGGTGGAGTCGAGGGGCTGCCCCGTTTGCTTGTATATTAGCTTCCCACCCTCGATCACAACTTCGTACGCCTTTCTTTCCATCTGTCAATACAAATCAGCTAGTCTTAGTACAGTGAACAACTTGATAAGTAGTAAAGTGCAAAAATTTGAAATTATCAAGGACTAATAGGCACATACCGGACCAAGGTACTTGATGCATTGTTGCTGAAGCTTCGAACGAGGGCATTTCTCGACAAGATTGATGTCCTTCCCTTCTCCTATGTCTAGCCTACATGATTTTCAAATCTTGAGTTAGTATACATAACAAGATAGAAAATCTCAAAACAAACATATGTGAGAATTTAGAGATGCTCACCAGTAAAAGAAGGGTTCTTTGCTTTGTGAATTCAACCATTTAACATAATAGAAATGTAGATTGTGGCCATACCGATGTCGTGGATCAATCTGCTCAAAACCAATTCAACCAAATCAGTATAAATTCATTAGCTTTTCAAGAAAAGAAAATAACAAAAACATAGTGGATTTGGTTTACTCACAGCTTCAAGCCAGTGCTGCAAAGCAAGTTTCTGAGCTTTTCCATTCTTAGACAACCCCTTCCCAACCTTAGCAGCCCTCGTTCGTGCTCTTGACCAGCGCGAAATGGCGGTTTCGTGTCTGTCCATATCGAAGAAGGAAATCGAGCTATGCTTAAGTTCTGCAAAGTCTAGAAGCTTCCACCAGCTCTGCTCAATGAGAACTGCACAATCTGCTAACTTTCTCCTTGTTCTGAAACTCTTGTAAACCTTCTGCAACTTCAAAGCTGCCTCATGTTTGGGGCTGCTTGGGTTGAAAATCTGAGAATGTGGGATTCTCCCCATCATCACCATATCATCCAACATACACTTATCATCATCATCCGCAACTTCAATTTCTTGGAAATCAATAGACTTATTCTTCTCATCATCTTTAAGGTTGATCAGTTTTGCAATAATGGACTCAAAGCTTCTCTCTAAATCAAAGTTAACCGAGACAGAGGTAGAACGATAAACCCCCATGCAACTTCAAAACAACTAGCAATATCACTTGATGACTACTGCAAGAAACAAATATAGACTTATGTTAAACTATGAAGTACTACTATGAACTAATCTCATTCATGGTGCATTGAACAAGAAAAGTAATCAGTATGTGAACAATGGAAAGCAGCTCAATAATCACAATTCAAAGACAAACACATTCCAAAAAGCATATATAGCCAGAAACATCAGATTCTAAAGGCGAAACAAACATCAAAGGGTTTCCAAAGAAATGTAGAGGAAGAGGTAAAGGTGAAATCTTTTTACCTCAAATGCCGAAAAAGGAGCAGCCTTGGGAGAAAAGGCGAAATAGAGAGAGACCCAAAAGAAAAGATGGGATGGATTTGGAAATATTGATAGGGAAATGGGTGATTTGGGAAAAAAAGCAAAGATCTTTTCTTTTTTCTGTTTCTATGGGGTTCTGGGTTTGTAGGCTTAAGAGAAGAAGTTGAGGAATTCTGTTCTGTGTATGAAAATTGAAATGAAACAGTAACGTTGTTCTTTCTTGGTTTGATAGTTAGATGGCCTACCTATTATTGTATTTATATAGGTGGCGATGTTTGACACAGAGGCTGCGGTGGCTAACTTGCTTGAGGGAGAGTGGGTGATTTCATTTGGGAGAGAGAGAAAGAAGGGAGAGAGAGAGAGAGAGAGAGATGGAGGCACGTGAAATGGACTTTTAAGGACGACGTACTATTGTTGTTTTGCACGGAAAGAGATAGAAAAAGAGTAATTATTATTCATTCTGTAATACTACTAGTACAAAATTGAAAGTAATTTGCGCACCAAATAAATGGGGATTTGCTTCATTTACTGGTTCTTTTTCTTCGAGATTGTCAATTTTCAGAGGAATTTAATGTCAACCTCTTGCAGTAGAAAAGAATCCTCTGAGTTCAACATTTTCTTATAAAAAAATGTTTCTGAATGAATTTGATCGAGTCAAAATTTAAACTATAAATGCAGATGAGTTTCCAATTCAACCTTAGTGAAAGATAGTATAAATAATTGACCACCCAAGCCAAGAGTAAACGCCAGTGCTGATGCAAGACTTTTAATTCCTTGATTTAGTTGTAGTAACTTATTCTGCAAGGATTTCCATTTAAACTTGGGCACCAATTATTCTGACTTGCTTTGGTTAGGTGATGATGTATTTGCTTATGCTAGGTCCAGGGGATATGCATGTAAAAATTTCTTATATTTTTTTATTTAATTAACACAAAATATTGAAATAGTGATTTTGAAATTCCCATCAACTTTTTGTGAAAGGTGTCCCACTGCAAAATAGATAATCTCAAAAGTGAAATGAAATGAAAAGGAGAGAAATATTCATGAATTGGTTTCCCAATTCAGTTAATAATATTGAAATAATATATCAAGTCAAAATCCCAAATTTGAAGTTATCATTTTTTTGTGTTAATGCATTTTATTATTGGAGGAAATTATGAAGTTGATTAGAGATTGCATGTAAACTACCCATCGATTATTCTATCTTTAGGCAAATGATTGGGATCTGTCTGAAATGGTCATTTACTACGAAATTTAAATCCATTTGTTTTTCTTTTCTTTTTTTCTTATTTTTTCTTATTTTTTTACATGATCTATCGATGTATTCATTACAACACGAGTAAGTTATCATTATCTAGAACTTTAGCGGGTGAAATTGAAAAATTCTTTGTTGCAACGAGTAATAACCAGAAGAAAAAAAAATTACCGATGGATCGATTTAAATTGTCTCACATTTTGTTGTTTATTTATGCAATTTAGTTTGCAACCTTAAAATTTAACACTCTCCCCGTTCCATAGATAACTATCTTGGTTCTTTTGGATACGAGAATTAGGGAGAAGGTGAATTTTTTTAAAAATATGTAGGATTCCAAATATAACTTTTTTATGAGTTAACTTTTTTCCAAAAATAAAAAAAAGACACTATCTATAGGACAACTCAATTGAGAAAGTAAGACGTTGTCTATGGAACAGATGAAGTAATATTTATGTTCTATCAAATTTTGAAGTTGGGTATAATAGCCCATATTTGGTTCACATTTTTTTTTGGTAAGGAAAGGGAAACAATTACTTGAATCCATTATTTTTTGTTTGGTTTAAGTAATAGGTTATTCATTTCTCTTACTTGAGGGTAACTCAATCTATTACATTGTTACCTCTCAAGAAGGAGAGGAAATAAGGGAACCTCCTTACAAGTGACTCATTTCATCATTGAATCAAACACTTAATAAAAGTAACCATTATTATTATCATTCTTTTACTTAACTTGATTTCATTCATTTTCCGTTACCTAACTTGAATCAAACGAACACATATAATTAATCATATTTTGATAACATTATACTTCCTCCGTCCCATTGAACAAGTCTCATTTCAACAGAACATAGAGGGTATATATTAATTTCCACAGGCACAATGACCACTTGCATAATTGTATTTTTAGTAATTAAAAACACTATAATGAGTCAATAATATAGATTAAGAGCTAGGTCACACTTGGCATATTAATGACTGTGCGATGTATAATAATTTTAATCATACATTAATTAAGAACTGGAAGCATGCTGTGGTGGCACATTAATACACATATGTCACCAACTAAAAAAATACACAAAAACGCAGGTTAAGTAACTCATTATTGGTACCACTAAAAGATTTATTTGATTCTACCATATCTAAAATGGAGGTGACAAGATTTATTTGCACATTGTTTATTTGGTTGCCAGCATTTGTTAACCCAACAAATCTTTTCCCCCTAAAACCCAACCACGCGATTCTTGAATCACACTTTTTTTTTTTCTTTTTTTTTTTTATGGCCATTTTTCTATTATTTTGTACTAGCACACATACCAAGAAATGTAGAAAATGTTGGTATATGTACACCGTACACGTATATAATTACATGCATATTTATGTATTTAGAGAAAGAGGTGGCCAATAGGATATCGCCAGAAGTGCATTTTCAGGGGACAAAATTTAGTCCAAATGTCACTTTACATAATTTTTGGAAAAAAGATAGAGGGGCACCAGCACCACTAGGTTTGATTAAGTTTAGATCTCCATTTGCCATACATCATATAGTAGTTTAATACTATATCGAAAGTCGAAACAATATTTTGAGAAATGATGTTATGCAGCATTAAATGTTTTGACTTGGCCGAATGGCTGATCTCATAACTACAACATTATTTTGCATACTTAATATGTCCATTATGACAATGTTCTATCATCAATTTTTCATTGGGGTTTTAAAAAAATATATTTATATTAGTTCGTGAATACATTAAGAGTGTTCTCTTTGATGGAAATAAAAATAAAGAATAGTAAAAGTGTAGAAAATATCATCCCACAATATGGTCTCCACTTTTTCATCTCGTTGTTTTGCACAATGGAAAATGAAATTTACATATAGGAAAATATTACCACTCCAAATTCGAATGAAAATATTGAATAGATATAGAGTTATAAGGGAAGAAAAATAGTTGTGTGAGAAAAAATTTCTTCCTTTTCCCACTTTTTCTTTTAAAAAGAACACACCCTAAGGTGGTGCTTGGTATGATGGAATGGAATGAGGTGAAATAGAATGGAGGTAGAAATCATGTAGAGTCTACATGATTTCTACCTCCATTCCATTCCATCATACCAAGCAAGCCATAAGAGATAATGTTGGATTGACTAATTTTATACAAATCTAATCCAATGTTTACTTTGTAGAATTGCGATTTAAGAGTATTCCAAAGTCCGTGATAAACCTCTCACTTTGTCACTTGATTTTGGTACTAATCATGATATATGAATCTCATCCAAACATATGTGATTACTTTAATCCTATCACATCCAATGTTTTGTCCCAAAAGTTTATCAATATTTAAGTGTGATTACGGCGGATATTAGAGCATTCCTCGCAGAGATCAAGAATGAATTCAAAATTTGAAATACTAGGTTTACACCCGCGTTCTACGCGGTGCAGTGCTATAATTATGGTTTCACTACTAATATAATTTTAATAATTTTTGTTTAACTATATAAATTATACATATAAGTATATCTTTGCCGCTTTAAGGTTTAAAATTCATAAAAATATTTAAAACTTATTAATTGTTGGGGATTTCTCTCTTACATGTTCTCTTATATAGTTATATATCATTATTATTATATTATTATATGATTATGAAGTGAATGAACAAATATATACTCCATAAACCCTTTTGTAAATAAAATTAGCATTTTACTAAATAATTATTATAGGCAAGTCTATAAATATTCAATAATAGACATGTAATAATATAAAGACATGCAATAAAAATTATTATGAATTTCGGAACCCTTCTTTATACACTACATTGATGGTAGATTTACTATCGACATCATCATCTTTAGGAACTAGAATTTTTAGTATTCTATCAATGCTATAATCTACATTTTGAGAGGTAAAAACTACAGATTGAAAATGTAACTTCACATAACCGTACCCTAAATATGAATTACGAATATTCACAAACAAAGTACTTAAAACTCTATGACGACGTCCAAAAATTTATGACTGTTGGGCTTCCCCATATTTGTTATTGATAAGTGTACAAAGTTCGAATTTTTTATGAGACGAATGAGCGGTCGCATTCCTTCCTCGTCCAATAGTTTTTTTTTTTTTTCTTTTTTTTCTTTCTAATGCATAATTAGGTTGTAATTATTAGTAAATGACGTGCCACTGTAAATCCTGAGAGGCAAGAGGCTAGGAATGATGATATTGGTCTGAGTAGTCACTATACAAATTCAAATATTTAATCATGATTTAGGAGTATTCTCCATCCTTAATTATAGGATTTGACTATTATTTATCACCATCACTTATATGCAACAAACATTTACGTTTGACACTATATATAATTTAATAATTTTATGATTTTGTAGTACATTTGTATAGAATTATTAAAGAATCGCTTCTAAAAGCGAAAATTTGGAAATTGCTATATGCAAAATGGCTGATTTTATATTTATGTTTCTATTTTTTTTTTGGGTGAGCAAATTAATAAGTAGACGTTTTGCATATGAAAACAAAAATTCTTAATGATCAAATAACATATTCCAACCAAATAACATTTTTAAATATTTGTCCATTATTTTAGCAAAGGTAAAAAAGAAAAAAGAGGAGAGCATTATTCGTTGCATTAATTACAAATGAATAGTGACATTGATATTCGTAAAGTGTGGTGCATGCATTCACTAAAAAGCTACAGAAAATAAATTATTTACACGTTTTTCAATAATTAATTTGCTTGTTGGGAGCAAATGAACGGTCAAAAAACCCCCTCAAAGGGGTTGTGCATGCACATAGATGGAAAACATGCAATTTACGCGGGCTAAGTAGCATTTAGGCGGGAAATTGCATGTAGAAGTGATTTTACTTTAATATATATATAGACAACGTGAACACGAAATGCGCATTGAAAATTGTACGATAATATGTCGAAAGACGAGCAAGAGGTTTAGATTCTCAAAAAAAAAAACACGAGCTACGTTAATTAATGTATTGGGCGTTTTTCATTACACGGCGCAAGTAGTATGAACTATATATAAAAGTATTTTGAAAATTCTAAATTACACGTGGAAATATATATAGTGCGTCGAGTTAAACAAAAGTCGTGTAACTCGTAAACGCGTTGCTCCGCATTTAGACCAATTCATCGCTTGTGTGTTTTGTTCTCTACCTGTCGGAAAGTGTGTGTCCCTCTCTATCACACACACACACACACACACCAAAACACGATACTGATCGTTCCCATTTGCTATGAGTTTTGACTTTTGAGTGTATTACCAAACAAACCATAGGAAAAGATATATTGATTGACCTTTGAGTCCACGTCATCACCGTTAATGTTATCGTTATCGAGCAAATAGTACATTTACTAGGAAAATGTAAAGAAGTTGTGGAACAAGAGAGAGCTGAGTCAATGCAACAGCTTGTCAAGCAAGTACACGCCTTGATAAATGTCAACCAACGTGTAATACTAATAAATACATATAAACTACATTACTACATTGCTTTTTCAACAAAATTAAAACCAACAGGCTTTTCCATCTCCCAATTTTTTAAATCCTATTGGACAAAACAGGCCTAGGAAAACACACAAATTATGTGCATCTATCTCTACATAAAATATGCCTTCATTTAGTATGCCATTGCCCACAATTTTGAATCAAATTATCACTAATCATAAACAACCCTCCAATAATTACATAGATAAGCACAAACAAATTCTCTAATCATAATCAGATAAAAGATTCTTGCAAGTTGGCATGCAAAATTTTAATATTTTGGATAAACCACCACCATTAAGGCATGAATCAGATTTGAGGCACCATGTTTCTTGTAATCTCTGGTATTTAACAGTTAACCCAGAGCTTAATGAATTCTTTAATCTGCTTTCCAGCTAGAGCTCCAACTACTACAACTCCCATTTTCTTGCTTTTTTCTACTAGTATTTATCACTTAACCCGTAAGGCTACTATATGATTATTATTATCTACTGCCCAATCCAGCTCAAACTACTGCCGCTACTACTACTACTACTACAATCTACAATCCTCCATTTTCACACACACACACACACAGGGAGAGAGAGAGAGCGAGAGCGAGAGAGAGAGAGAGACGCACCTAGCAGGCTAGCAAGATGATGGCAATATAAAACAACCACCTACCTAAAAGAGGTGCTTGTTCAAGAAACACAACCTGCATTCACACCAAATTGCCTCCAGACAAAGACTCAATGATTAGAAAATCTGGCTTAACTGCAGAATAACATTCCCTACTCACATTATAAAACCAGACGACAGAAAGGAAGTCGTAGTACAACAAGAGAGCACACAAGAAAAGCACACTAGCTGTTAGAAATTTTAAGCATCCATTAAACCATACTGGCAATTAAAATATTATGTCATGCACCCAAACTGCACTAGATTAAATTATTACTTGCTAAGTTTTCTTAAAACAACCATCCATACTTCTTGGTATCAATACCACTTGCATTTCCAAAAACATGCAACGAATTGAATAAAAAGCATCTGTAGAATTTTAATATAGCAGCACATCATGAATAAATTTGTATATAAATTTGGGGACAATTATAATGTATTAATCAAAAAAATAAATCAAGATTTTGAGATCAGACAAATTGATCCCTCACAGTAATAACTAAATACAGTACAAGGCTATGGGATAGTAGCTTACACATACATAATAAACTTTGTGCGCGTGAACTGAAAATACCAAAACACACAACAAGAGAAGATGGCAGACTTAGTTAACCAGCAAGATATATTAATATTATTCCTCATTTAAAACCAGAAATCCACAACAGTGTGATTCTATAATCTGGAACTTTAGTACATAAAGATGATTAACTAAACTTTGATAAATGATAATGCCACTGATTATCTAAGCTTCAAATCTGGACACGGTTGCTCTTGAGACGGAACATTATGAAAGTAAACATATACCAACATAGTATTTCACATAAGTACTGATTAGAACCTTGTAGTGCCAGGTCGGTACATAAGTTGGAGACCAAGATATTGCAAAGAACACATAGCAGGCACAATTGTATCCTTTCAGCAATTCAATATGCCAATAGCATTATCTCCATTTATATATCCAGATTTTTCAGGTTTTTGGCTCACATAGAATCATCAGTCTCATCAGAATCACTCCCATCAGGCTCCCCGCCAACCATTCCAGCTTCAGGCGCATTAGGCTTGGCTAAAGGTGTAAATGCCACCTTCTTACTCGCACTGCGATCACCATATTCCTCAGGCTCAAGGCGTAACTCATCTGTTAGGGAACAACAGTTGACACTGTAGCAATCGTTCAACATAATACAATTGGTAAAACTTTGATGTTTCACAATCACCAATAAAGATCTGCACTACAGAAGCCAAGAGGCTAGTGATAGTTGAAGACCGATGGATGACAAAACTCTGAAATATATGCTGGAACCAGGACTACATTATGTTCTTTCACAAAATATCTCTATTTGCTAAAGTATTATCACAGACTTCTATAGGACAGCTATAGATGTTGGTGGCATAATAGGTACTAACATAAAACTTTGAGAAGAGTTATAGAGAAAAAAGGATATCAATATTCTCAGCTGTTCCACCAGCCATGATGTTCTGCAAATCTTTCTCTACACGACGGACAACCTCAGGCTGAAAAAAGACATTGTATGATAAGTTTCTTCGTTCACAATGTATTAACTTCAGAAATGGATCAAATGAAATCATGCATTGGCATCACAGACAGGTTGCTAGTTATAATGCAAAGGCTAGCTACAAATTTTCATGCTGAAGGGGCTAGCAGAGAAATTAAAATGAAAGGTTAGAAAATATTATGGTACATTTAAATCTGGCTCTCGACGAAACCTTCGCCTTCGAGCATCCCTCATGGGGGGAGTAAGTCCATGTTTGTGCTCCACTGCATCCGGAACACTGTCACTCTCGTCTCTCACCACAATCATCTGCAAAGTCCTGACAAATTAATATGGCGTACAACACCCAATACAGCTATTTTGAACAATCTAAATACTTAGTTACTATGATCAGCATACTTGACCAATGTCTGCAGTTTTGATCAACACATTGTCATCGTAAGTCTTGTAAGATTCAACAACAGTGGGAAGATCCAAGAGGGATGAAGAGAAGCGGTCATTGCCTATAACAAATGTACCAGTCCTCCCATCCTCTGCAGTAGCATAAAAAGCATGAGCACAAAACCTCGTCAGAAACTAAGCAATCAACAAAACAATGAAAGTTATTCTCTTATACCAGAGAACACCATATCCAAATTCTTGTCCTCAGAAGAAGATGGATCATTTAGTAGCCGCTCGATTCTCTCGGCAACAGTTGGTGGCACTCTCAGCACAAATTGCTCTTCCATGTCGTTTACTCTTTATCTCTAACAACTCGATAAGTTTCCAAGCAATACTTCTTATATAATGAAATCCCTACACCTGAACTAACAACATCATCTTATTGAATAGGTGAAAAAATAAGGACTACAAAAAGTAATATGCATGCCCACAGCTCTTAAATTCAAAAACAAATAAAATCGCCCAAGATATCATACATAATACCACTTGACCTATACACATCTCGAATACATGTAGACATACAAACCAGCATAAAACGATCTCAGTTATTCAATTTTAGTCGCACGTATATAATAAACAGTGCAAAGAACTATACAATAAGCCACTTCAAAAAACCCTAATTGAAAACTGGTATATCTTTCTCGAACTCGAATTGAGATATTCGGACAGATGCATAAATACATTATTGTAGAATCGCATTCATGTAACGGGAGCGTGGGTGAATACTGTAAATTACGGAAAAAATTACCTTAAAGCAGAAGAACTGTGTATTCTCTCACATTCAGCGGTAAGAAGGATTTCCCGGCAAAAAAGGGAAAAGGAAGAAACGCCGGGGAAAACTAGTTTTAGGCTTTTAGCGTGAGATTTTTTATTTTTTCGTTTCTTTTCTTAAAAAATATTGTAATCTTTGGTAACGATTTTAGTAATGATTGTTAAAGTGAGTCCTGTCCAATATGTATAAATATTACTACCTCCTTCTCATATACTTAGGGTTCGTTTGGTAGCTAGGAAAATTCAGGAAAAGCCTGGATAAAAAAGTTTATCTCGTCTTTTCCAGCGTTTAGTATCCAACAAATATAATCTTATCGGCCCGAAAATTATTTGGGCCCGGACTAAATTAACTATTACACTTGCATATACTATACCACCTCTATCCAGGGATAAGTTGTGATAAGTTTTTTTTATTTTCGATCTTAATTATCAATTTTTTATTTTCAATTTTGTTCTTTTTGCAAAATACAAAATACAAAAAAAAAAAAAAAAAAAACTTGTTTTTATAAATTTCAATTTTGCTTTTCTTTCAAGGGTAATTTCATATTTTTGTAATTTTGTCTTGATTTAAAACTATTCTACCAAACACACAATTCAATATATATATGTTTGTACCAAACACACAATATATTTCGTATCTCAACTTATCATATTTTTTTTATCTCAACTTATCACGCATTTTCTTATCTGTCCTTTTCTCGGTATTGCTACCAAACGGGCCCTTAGTCTCTATTTCCACTTTGGTCCATCCCAAAATTTAGTCTCTTTTCCTAATAAGGAAACAAATTACAATCACTTCAACCTATCCCATCCCATCTTAACAATTAGCCCAATTCTCGGCCCCAATTAACTGCTGGCCCAATTTAATAAACAATGAAAATAAGTTGGGGGTGAAACCCTAATCTCATTCACCCCCCTCATTTCACAGATTCATCGCCTCTCTCTCTCTCTCTCTCTACGCCTTGAATCCCTCTTCCAGAATTTTCCCTCTCCATCACCATCTCCGACGACTCTCTCCGTCGATCATGAAAATCACTGTTGGGAACCTTTTCTCTCTTTAAAGTAAGTTTTGATAATGTTATTAGAAACCACACTTAGACAATAGACTTTAATTGGAACAGACTGGTCTCCGTGTTTGGATCAGTCAAAGTTCAACTAGAACAGGTTGTCATGTAAAGGTCAAGGTTGGTAGTGCAACCTTGTACCTATTCTACTCAAACCTGTCATAACGTTCCTATGTAATCTGTCTATGTAACCTGCTCCAACCAATACTTAAAGATCTCATTCGAAGGTTACAGAGACTGACGACAGTTAGAGGTATAGGAAGCTCGACCTGCAAAGTCCAACCTGAGTTGTGACTGAGGAACCTGTCCTCAACTCAACGACCATATCTGTGTCAGTGTACGGTTCTGCATATCCTGACACGCACAACGGCTCTATTACAAATGCTTCTCTATAAATACCTCAAGACATTCAAGAAAGAAAGTACGGGAAACTCAAATTACAAGCTGAAACGCTGCAGAAATCTCAAGCTAAATATTCACACAATCAACACTCGAAATCACTAGAGCTTTCCCAAGTGTTGATTCTTGTAGATTTCTATTCTTTCTAGAATCTGTCTTACTAGAACACAATCCACACTCTCACTACCATTACTATTGATATTAAGTGTAGTTGATAGAGTTGTATTCCAAACGGTGATAGCTTTTCACAGCTTTCCAGTTTGATTATTAGTGCTAGTTGTTTAGCATTAGTAAGATTGTATGTAAGCTTGTATGTAAAGTTAGAAGAGACACGACTCAAGATTCGTGCTAGATTCAGTCCAAAGAGAGACTTGAATTTGGACTGGAACCTCCACCAGTGTTAAAAGGAGCGAAAAATCTCAAGTTAAGGGATTACAGATTCGACGGGATCTGGCGTGGATGTAGGAGCTGTTTACTCCGAACCACGATAAAAACTCCTCGTGTTTCTCTATCTTATCTATTTTTCACACAGTTTGCATGCTCACAACCTGCACGATTGTAACATGTCTTGCATGTGCACTGTCCTTGAAAACTGTTAGTCAATTTCACAGTTTGCATGAACACTTACTTGAACTAAAGTTTTCTTTGAAAAACTGCTTTGAAAACTGCTAACCAACCTTTCCACCAAACTTCCGCACGCAGGTTAGTTTTGCAAGCTCAGCAGTTCACTGTTTGAGCTGGAAAAACTAAACTGCTCTGATTAACTGAAGTGACGACTCAGTAAGATCAAATTGTTTTGAAAAGTCAAAACTGTTGGTTAATTGGTGTATCCCCCCCCATACACCAATATCTATTTATCGGGACCTACAATCACTAACCCTATCTATCAAGGCCGGATGGGGGCGAAGCTGGCGGACGAGGAAGGCCTCAGTCCAGAAAACCCTAGGGTTTCCACGCGGCCGCCTTCACCCATCCAAAAAAAATTCTCTGAATCTTTAAAGCCCGCGGCTACATTTCACCGGAAAACAGCGAGATCTGCCCCTCTCCACCGTAAACCCATCACTCTACGCCGTCCCCGTGTAAATCAACGCCCGATGGGGGCGAAGTTGGATGAGGAAGAAGAGCTCAACCTAGAAAACCCTAGGGTTCCCACGCCGCCGCCTTCCCCCAGCCGGAAAACCTTACCCGTGGTTAAATCTGCCTCCCGCCGGCGTTGCCCGTCCCTGGACAGATCTGCCCCAAAGAAGTTTCGCTGCCTCCCACGTTACTGGTTTCGCTACCGAATCTTCTCAAAATGGATGACTGTCGGAGTTGCTGCCGCAGGGAGGTCAGAGGCGGCGCCGTCGGAGGGCAGAGAATGACGAAGATCTCTGCATGCAGAAGTGTGGAGAGGCTTTGAAGCCTTCAATTCGGTGACTTCTACTACTTTTTTAGATTTACCTTATCTGTTTCTAGATTATGTTGGGTTTAGCGATGAATGAATCCTGGTCATCTTTTGTTGGTCTAGCTAATGCCTCTTTTTTAACTGGTTTCAATATGCTTTCTTGTGTTATTTGTTGTCTGTGCCTACACTTGATTGAATCTACTTTTCTGCTCTTATTATTGTGGGATATTGGCTTAAAATTATCTGCAATGATGACAAATTGTTGGATCTCTAGCTGATGCCTCTTTTTGAACTGGTTTTAATATGTTTTCTTGTGTTATTTGTTGTCTGTGCCTACACTAGAATGAATCAAGCTCTGGTCTGCTTTGATTAATGTGGGAAAATCTGCATTCCATTCTTAATTCAATTACATTACAAAATGTAAGATAAACTTTTAAATCTACTAGTCCATAATTCATTTAACAAATAAACTACACATCTGCATTTCAAACTGCATTACTGTCATATGCACAAAAAATACACTAATCTTCACTGAAACTTCCAAAAAACTACATGACATACCCTGTTTGCTTTAAAAATTTGCTTTTCATGGCATCTGCACAAAAAAAGATTATGTTCTGAATTGAAACTGCACAAAAAAACTGCTGGTGATTGCCCTAAACATTCGAATCTGGAAACCCTTCTCCAATCTGTGGCACACTGATACATAGGGCTGGCAAAATTGGCCCGGCCCGGCCCGGCCCGACGGGCCGCCCGGGTTTAGGGCCGGGCTGGGCATCATATTTCCAGGCCCGATAGAATGTCGGGCCGGCCCGGCCCGCCCGAAAATGGCAAAAAGCCTGGGAGGCCCAGGAAAGCCCAGCCCCGCCCGGATATTTTACACTAAAAATATACAGCAGGGCGGGCCTGGGCCTTGAAAATTGAGGCCCGAAAATTTTTCGGCCCGGCCCGGCCCGAAAAATGTCAAAAGCCCGGTGGGCCCGCCCCGCCCCGCCCCGCCATTTTGCCAGCCCTACTGATACACATAGCTTCCATAAGGTCTTCAACTCCTTCTGTTCTTTCTTTACCTATTAAGTAATCAATGCTCTCCCTAACTAAATATTCAGACACTTCCAAATCTTTAGGTAGTATACCCTGCCTAAATAAAGCATCCTTGTTCATGTGTGGCTGCTTGAAATTGTTATGTCCCTTGCATTTCATGATTTCTATTAGAACACACTGCAGTGACAAGAAAACTTTATTCAAAGGCATTGGGTCCAACAAGTTGAAATTGTTCTTCACTGCATCTATTAGTTCATCTGCATTCTTGCAATTCTGTCTCTGTTGTACGGCTTGAATAACACAGAAAAAACCTAGGTCATTGACATTGCATTCATGTGAGTTTGCTGGTTGTCTAACCAGCTTAATATGGAACCCATCTGCATTTGCAACTTGTTGAAAGTCTGCATCTGTGCTCAAGATGTGTGGCTTCGCATTATCTTGTTGAATTGATATGTTCTTCCTTAGACAAGCTGGCCACTTCAACTTTATTGCTAGAATAATCTGAAACATTTAAAACCAGAAAAGTTCTTGCATTAAATGAAACATAGTATATGATAGAGCAGTTGCATTCAATTATTGAAATACAGTTAATGCATTAATTGAAACATTTACCTATTTGATTATGCAATCTTTCACCACCTGCCTTGTGATAGACTGAATATGTTTGATCTCTTTAGTGCCTCTAGGTCTTAATTTGCTATTCCTTTGTGTTGTTACCTCTTCAACAAGTGGTCATATTTCTATCTTTCCATCAAACAAAACTGTGCCATCTACATCAAACACAGGTCTGCTTGCTGCACACATGAACATCACCTTAGGTATAAATTTATGTGATTGACATACTCTCAGTGGATTTGCTTCCATTGAGGTTAAGTAGTAATTGCAGCTCTTCCTCTTCAACAGAAACCATTTTTCATCAATGTGAATGGTGTTCTCCATGGGCTTGAATTTGAGAGTATTTAGGGCAGAATCATAGTGTAAGGCTTGTAGACAGAATTATAACCTTGTAAGCATATTAGGAGCCTTCAAAAGAGGTTTGATGGCATTTGAATGATGTCTGAGCAGAGCCTTTGCCCATATTCCCACTGTACTCTTGGATATTCCAAGATAATCTGACATAGATTCAATTGTGCCTCGTTTTTCCATTGGAATTTGCTCAATTTTGCCATAGTCTATGCATGCTTTAGCTTCCTTGTTCTGCTTCTGCTTTTGAAAACATTAACAACAGTGCCTCCTTCTCTTTGTTCTTTTGCAGTTTTCCAGATTCTTTGGACAGATTTTGGGCAGACATTGTACCTTTCAGCTGCTTCCACTATCTTCCCATGTCGAAGCTTCCCATCTTTCATGTTGGCCAACATAAACTGCATGATAACATTTCTGTCATTGTCTGAAAGCCATGGTTTATATGCCATGGCCGCCTCAGAGTTTCTGGAGAATTTGGATGTGTTTGGAGAGGTGAATGATGTAAATGAGTGTTAGTTTATCTTTGTATAGTAGCTTTAGTTGAGTTGGGGGCAAATTTTTGAATTTTAGGGGCCAAATTCTGATAGGTTGGCTCCAAAACTGTAATTCAAAAAAATCAATTTTATTTTATTTTATTCATTTGAACTGTTAAATGATGCTACAGTAATTTCGCTACAGTGCTTTTGTGAACAGTAATTTCGCATGCTAGTTTTATGGCTTAATTTCTGCTAACAGCCTCCTTATCCAATTTCATTGGTCTTTGTGCCATTCTCAAAGTGGACTAAGTATGTGAGAATGAGTAAATATAAAAATACATTTTAATTAAATTTTGAAGTGAAAGGAAAATAACGGGTATGAGATTCGCGTCCACAAATGGATAAAGACACATAGGTCAAACGGACGGAGGTGAGTATTTATAACAAACCTCACTTTATCTCTCTATTTTCTTTTCAGCGAGCTCGATATCCCTACTTAAAAAAATTTATCAACCATCTATTTTTTAGTACAATATGCATGACACAATAAAATGCATCCCACTTTTTGTGTACTGAACTAATAAAAGGTAGTAGAAGATTGATTTTTTTGTTACTATATGCCCCGAAAAAATTAGAGTTCAATGCTCTTTCTGTTTTGGGAGTTCACAGAGGGTGTAATATTTTTATTTTAGTGTATGGACTCTCACACTCTTTTATATTCTAAACTATTTTATTGTTATTATTTACGAAAAAAATCATCACTTTATTACTTTACTTTCTCTCTAGTGGCGACATGCCTCTCATTAATTTTTTTTATTAATCATATATTTTTATTTAAAACCGTGCCACAAAAAGTGTATCGAACTATTTGTAGATGGAGGGAGTATATTGCAAAATCTATCAATTTAGTGTCTCTATTATATCTATTTATTATATATTATTATTATAATTCAAAATCATCTTATTATTTTTTTCCCGCTAAATTTAGGTCGATTCAGGAAGTGTTTGACTGAGCTTATAAGCTCCCTATAAAATTTTGGCAAAATAACTTATCAAGAGCTTATAAGTCAAAAATTAAGCTTTCCGAAAAATAAACTCTCTCACCCAACTTATTTTTCAGAATCTTAATTTTTTGATATATAACATTCTTTTTAATGAATTTTATTTCCAGAAAGGCTTGAAAACCAACATCTTACAAATTCCAAAACAAAACAACCTGGAGCAAGAATCAACAACTGTAATAATCTAACGAGTTTAGGATCCTTGCTACATATAACTGCTAAGAAAAACCGGGTTTATTTCACAACAACTTCTACAAAGCTTGAAATATTTTTAAACCGTCTCTTGTTTCTTTCAATCCATATAGCATAAACAACAACAGATAACACGGATCTATACATCTTTCTGCCTTCATTTTCTTTGAGCCACATTGGGTAGTCATATACTCCAATTCATCATCCCATGATTTGTCCACACTTGGAATCATACACCATCTAGAAACTCTCTCCCACAAAGCCTTAGAAAACGGACAAACAAAGTAAAGATGGTTTCATTCTCACTCCCACATAAGCATCACAACACAAGAACATTAATGTCACTCTTCATGAGATTAGCATATGTTGCTAACTTGTTCAAGATTGTAAGCCAAGTGACGAAAATACATTTTGGTTGAGCTGTAGAACTACAAATCATTTTATACTAAGGCTCCTTATGCATTTCACCCCTCATCTCAATATATAATCTGTGAATAGAAAAATCATTGCACTGCATATACATATCTCTATCAGGAATATAAAGTAAATACTCACGAGCCTCGATGATTTTCCTAACGACCCACGAAGCAGTAGAAGGAATTTTCACAAGTGATAAAAATTGGTTTTTCACATAATATACATGTACCCACCTCACCCAAATCTTATATTTCTTTTTTGCTATTGCACAATAATTTGTAGAGAGCAGCTTTATTCCACAAGTGTAAATTTGGAATATTCCACCCTTCTGCAATTATAGGTAAATATATCTTGTTCCCAAGCAACTAATGGTCTCCTCGAAATTCCAGACGCCCCAGTCCAAAGAAAAGTTACCTAAATTATGTGCAACACCTTCTTTGGAATCAAAAACACCTGGCACCAATAAGTTTGTACACTGAAAAGAACTGATTTAGTAAGTTGAACACGACTAGCATATACTACCTCCGTCATTTTCAAGTTTACACTTTTTTACAATAATTTTTTCAAGCGTCTTGATGATGAGTTTTAAAATAATTTTTAAAAGAATTTTTTCTTTTATGATTGCTGAAAAAAAGTGTATTAACTTGAAAATGATGGAATGAGTATAACATAGTAATTTTAAAGCCCAACAATCAGCTTGGCCAAGATTTTCTTAAGAAGAGGCTGACAATTTATTTGAAGATAGTGGCACCACAACAGATTTTATTTTTATATCTATAGTATATATACTTTCATTTGAATTTTACAAAATTGTGAATTTTACAAATTTAATTTTTTTGATTTTTTATTAGTTTTCATATTTTAATTTTTTTTACAATCTAGTTAACTTATAAACTCCTTAACAACCTATAAGCTTTCACTACCATGCATTTCATAAGCTTTTGAAACACATTTTATAAGCTTTTGGAGGTTATAAACTCTTTAAAATAAGCTTAGCCAAACACTCTCTTAGCACAAAGTTATGAAGCATTGAGACGGAGGTAACACTTATAAGTTATAATCACCAAAACTTAATACGAGTTTTAAAATATAATTTTAAAATATTATTAAATAACCTCTAGGTAGCACTTATTTTAAAACTTGTACTAAGTTTTTGTGAAAAAAGCGTGCCGAAAAATCAAAAATTAAATAAGTTCTAATATAATGGGATGAAGGTAGTATCTACGTACCATTTATAAAATTTATGTGAAAAATACTGCTCAAAACCTCGTGTTAGTACTCCGATTTAGTGAAAGACTCAACAAATCCGATTTCGTGAAAGACAGCAAATAAGTGGTGACGTCATAATTAGAAGCGCCAAGTCGGAAGGTATTGTTTCCTATAAATTCCCTCTCGCCCTAACAACAACATTCAGTATTATAAGCTCTATTTCACCCGCCGCCCTCTCTCCCTCCCACCCCAATTCATATTTCTCCCGTTTCAAGGTAATCCTCCCCCTCTAATGTCCATTCTCTACGTACATTCGCATAAGATCTGTTCCATGTTTTCCGAGAATGTGATCGCTCAATCACACGCATGGACATCTTAATTTGAATTCGAAATTGCCTTGTTCTTTCGATTAGGGTTTTCTTGTAATTGTTTTGGGGGTTTGTGTTTTAGCTGGTTTTGTGTGCGTTCTTGTTGCTATATACCCAATATGTTTTACTCGAGACGTTGTTTTGGGGTCTTAGGGTTTCTAATTTTTTCACTTTTGTTTTATTCACGTTTTAGAATTGCTTCGCTATGCATTTAGAGGTCCCTTTGGGGTTTTTATTTATTCGAGGTTTTATCAAGTTGTGTTGGTTTTTTTTTTTTTTTTTTTTTTTCATTGCACAACTTTGATTTTGATTAATCATTTTTGTTGGCGAAGAAGGCGTTAGTTTCAGTGTTCTTGTTTTGGGTATTGGAGAATGAAATGATGATCACGATATTTTGATTGCTGTTATGATGGCTATTTATCATGTATTAGCTCTAGCTGATCATTCTTTACCAATTTTCACTTTTTTATTCCCATTTTCTGTATTATTGCTTTTGGATTTCTGGATGGCTCTTATGGATGAAATGATGATCACTATGGTTTGATGGCTGTTATGATGGCTATTTATCATGTATTAGCTCTAGCTGATCATCCATGCCGATTTTTGGTATTAGTTTTGTTTACAATGATTTTATTTTGTATTTTGGTTTATCCTATCTTAGTTTAGTGGGTATGGGAGGTACTAATTCCCCTTTCCTTCTGGTTGGATGTTGGATGCTATAATAAACAATGTTTTTTTCATGTGGTACTTTGCAGAAAAGTGTCATTTTGCCAACCATTTATTCATTCATTCATATACATTTAGTTGTGAATGAGATGATGATAGAGAAATATCATAGTGATTGCACGTATGATGGCAATTTAATTGTATTAGCTCTACCTGATCATGCTATTCACAATCATTTCATTTTCCCAGTTTTATCAATGCAATTTTCTGTGTTCCTTTGTGGATTTATGAAGGTGCTGTCTTTTATTATTCCGGAACGCACCGTGTGTTTTGATTGCTTCATTTGTCTTCTCTGTCTTTTATTCTAATCTGAGATGTCTTTTGACACTTCTCTGTTTCCAGAATTGTATAATTTGCTCAATGAGGGGAAGGAGCTACACCCCTTCACCACCAAGAGGTTATGGCAGAAGAGGAAGGAGCCCTCCAAGAGGAGGAGGAGGACGCTATGGTAGAGGAGATAGAGGAGATGCTCCAACCAGTCTTTTAGTGCGCAACCTTCGCCATGATTGCAGGTCAGTTTGCTGTACTATTCCTTTTCCTGATGTTCCTCTACTATTCCATTTTGAAAGGATGAGAACACGAGATATATTATTATTTCCACTTTTCTGACTGTAGGCCAGAAGACTTGAGGAGGCCATTTGGGCAATTTGGCCCTGTTAAAGATATCTATCTGCCAAGGGACTATTACACGGGGTGAGCTTATTAAATGTCTTGACATTCTATAATTTGAACATGCACTTCTGTATTTTTACCTCAATGATTTTAAGATATTCTTGCACTATTTTGTTCTTAATTGTCAACAGGTAGATTTTTTTCTTTTAAATTTTCTTTTAGTTTTTTCCTTCTTAAATTGGATATCTTTATCAAGTCCTTTGAGATTTAACAGTGAAGTAAGAGTGAAGTAAGAGTTATGAAGACACCAATCAAGTAGTAAGAGTTCTGTTGACACATTCTAATAGTAAGAGGTTTCATGACGTCAATCAAGTTATAAGGAGTTGAAGGTGATGTAATTGGTAGTGAAGATTGGAAGGATACTTGTGTGAATACAATGTGAAGATATCAAGATTTCAAGTCTTGAAGAATTTCAAGTCATCTTAAATTGTCCCTGCCAAGGTCAGCTGCTAAGTGCTTGTTTATGCGCTTATGATGGCCTTCCATATTATTGGAATTATTTATAGTTTTTTTGAGGTTTGTGATTAGAAAATATAGGGTAGCCTCTACTGATTGCATTATCATTATTATAAGTTAATCGATATTGTTGACATTTGTTCTATTTTGGAACTGTGATGAATGAGGTAAATAGTGGCTTAACAATCAAGGTTATGCTGGGGTGAACTTTTGTTGGTTGGGGTTAACTAAATTTTCTGAATCTGGACCACCTATTTGTTGAATAAATTTTATTGGTGGCTTAGCTACTAGCTAAGGCACTCCCATGCTATGATATTCAATTGATTGATGGGTAGGACTGGAGAACGAAAACTATATTCATTCAATAACTTTATCAACAAATGCCTCTATGATATTGCAAGTTCAATGGTGTGAACGGCATCAATGATCAAACATATTCTACATTATTTATGCAGTTTCATTTGATAATGGCTTGCAATTAACAGATCTGGGCGTTGCTAACTACGACATGATTGACCGCCTCCTTTTTGGATAAATTTTTGTGCCAAACAATTTCTGGGTTTGGCATCATTTAACTTTGGTGTTATTTGTAACTTTGGACTTACTATTTTCTTTTCCTGTCACTTTCTTGTCTGCAGTGATCCTAGAGGTTTTGGGTTTGTTCAATACGTGGACCCTGCTGATGCTGCAGACGCTAAATATCATATGGATGGTCAAATTCTGCAAGGTCGTGAGCTGACTGTTGTTTTTGCTGAGGAAAATAGGAAGAAGCCAACTGAAATGCGAGCTCGAGAAAGGGGAAGGTATTGATCTGCTCTAAACTGTTCATGAATTCTTATTTATAAAATACTGTATAAAATTTGTATATGTTGCAAGATTCCTCATCCTTATATTGCACACAGTATGTTTTGCCTTACAGTTTGTTTGTTCTTTCTTTCCTTCTTTTAGTAGTAGAGGAAGCAGTAGGGGCCGCGTTTATGATCGGAGGAGATCTCCGCCACGTTATTCTCGTTCTCCCCGGTATTCCCGGTCACCACCTCCAAGATATGCGAGGTCTCCATCTCGGGGCCGTGAGTACTACTCCCCTAAAAGAAGGTATTCAAGGTAGGAACTCCACTCCTTTGTATCTGGGAGCAGGCCCTAATTTATAATGTCAAACTTGGGTGTGAATTTCATTTATGTTTTATGTTCCTTTGATTTCTAAACATAGCTTGGGATGTTTCATGCAGGTCTGTTTCACCTCATGAGAAAAGGTACAGCAGGGAGAGATCATACTCACGGTCTCCAGCTCGTGAACAGTCCCCGCCTCCTTATGGCGGGCCAAGAAAACACAGTGGAAGTCCAGTGAGGGAACGATCCCCATATGGATCGAGAAGCCGCAGCCAAAGTCCAGGTCAGGGTCGTGGGCGATCTCCTGTTAGAGGTGGTCCAGTTCGTAGCCCGAGTCGCAGCAGCAGAAGGAGTCCTTATCCCCCAGAGTATGGAAGTGGACCTGTGAGAGATAGATCCCCTAGCCAATGAGCGAGCATTGTTTGATGAACCTCTGTGTACTTTCCATCTCTCATTCTCTATCTCAAACCCTTCTGTTATTAGAGAATAATCTACCTACTAGTCGACTTGTTGGATTCAGACTTTTATTGTGTTTTCAAATGCCCTACCCTAGGTCGCTACTATCTTTATGATTTTATACCTTTCTTTATATGATTTCTTGTTTTGGCTTCGAATTTACATTCTACGCGTCATTTATTTTGCGTTGAATCGGTATTACATGCAAGAGAAATGATATGCTACTACCCCCTATGGTAGGCACTTTTGTGGGCACCATTGTTGTTTGCTTGTTTGAGTATTATTTTGTTCGATTTTTTTCAATTGTTTTATATTTTAGTATTTTATAAATTAATATAGGAATTATAAAATTTAAAAAATTAATGCTCGATTTATTATTTTTTACTCCCTCCGTCTCGTTGACTTTGTAATAAAACCGTCTTGTTGACTTCGTAATAAAACAGGACGAAGTCAACGAGACGGAGGGAGTAATAAATAAGGGGAGTAGTATATCATTATTCTTACATGCAAATAAGGGGGAGTGCATATTACTTCTCTTATCATTTCTCTTACATGCAAATCGTTGTGTTAGTTGGTTGATCTTCGAAATCATTTGTATGTAGTATATATGATATACTTCCAAATTGTCTTGGATACAACAAATTTCACATTATTGGTTCGTTAAATTATTTTTTTTGGCCAAAAATTAGATTGCCTGATTTACTACAATTAGGCTGTCTGCAACCTTCCCTTCTATCTGTAGTAATAATACTAATACATCAAACATGAAATGTTGCATTTATTTTGTATTTCACGAATGGGTGATTATATTCATAGCTCCCGGTTTATAATAATAATAAAAATAACTATGGATGCACTATTTTGCCGCAATAGCCCCTAAACTAAAATTTATCAAATTATACAACTAATTTTACTCTCTCTTCCATCAACCATAGCCACCCAAGATGACAGCAAAAATTCAAAACCCTTTTCTCTTGTCGCAGAACTTTAAGAAAAAATAATTTTGTACATACGAAATTGATTTTTTCTATTTTTTTTTTACTCTCATTCTTGGTTTTTAAATTTTCTAGGTTTTATGCCTATTTCTTCACTTTGGGTGATTCTACAATCTTTAGATAATCGATAAGTACATATGTTAAATCATAATCAGATTGCACATGAGTAGCTAATAAGAATAATTATTATATCAATTATGAAAAGTTTGAGATCTAAAAACATATCATCAAATTATATTGTTTCTTTAATATAATTTTGCCAACCTATACATGTTTGATATCAATAATGCTCGTTTATACTAAATTTTCGATTTTTATTTTTTATTTTGTCATTCAAATCATAAGAGAAGAAACAAGGTTTTGAAGTTTCTGCAAATATATTCTGCGGCTATGGTTGATGGGGGCTATGGACTAGTACAATTTTTTTTTAGAATTTAAATTGGGGAACATCCATTATTATTGTAATTGATATTTTAAATGAGAGGCTATAGAGAGTAAAATGGGGGCTATGATTATAATTACCCTTCACGAATTCATATTCATATTTTACTATAAAAGTTGGTGTTTATGTAGATGCGATAATATTTCTAACGTATTCTCTTTATTCTACGTGTAATTCCAATATAATTCATCTGGATACTTTGTGCATGCGAATCCAATTAATTTATAGGGTAAGAAATTGTAAACTTCGTATTAAATTAATCCGATTGTAAGTGTAACTACGATCATAATAATAATAATAATAATAATAATAATAATAGTAGAACAAACTTTTTTTTTGTGATGGTCCGTGATGCATTTTATCCGATTAATAAAAAAAAAGTGCTATTTTGACATCCAAACAAAATGTAAAGATGAATTTCCCTACCGTGTTTAAACTCTATTTAAAAATTTATGTAATTAATAAAAGATTGTACTCTTATTATTATACTCATAAAATTGGGCTCGTAAAAGATTTTAGGCTCCACAACCCTAACTGATCCAGAATTAGATGGAGCCCATTCCGTACACGTAATTATAAATCCACCTCTTCCTCCGTTCATTCTCACCTGCGCTCCCAAAAAACCTAGTTTCTACTCGGCGGCGCCGCTCATCTCGTCTCTTCTCGTAAGTGTCGCTCTTCTTCCATCTTCTTCCTTCGATTCTTACTGATCTGCATCTTTTTTCATCTTCGCTATGTTCGTCTAGCTTTCGTTCTGTATAGTAGTAGTTTTTTTGCCCTGCATGTGATTGATTTGGTTTTTTATATCAACTTTCTCGATTCCAGAATTGTGAATTTTATTTATTGATTTTATGATCTGATAGTATATTCTCTGTACTTGTGCATACTGATTAGTAAAATTCTCATGTGATTTGTTTTATCATTTGAAATTTATGTCGACGATTGGGATATTCTTCAAATAGTGGCATATTAAAAAAAATCTTCATTCAATTTTTTTTTAATTAATTATTTTTTTTTTAGTGGATTCATTTGTCATCTCCTAATTGTTTTGAATATTGCAGGTGATTAGCGGAACTGCGAAATAACCAAATCTCGTCAAGATGGTACGTCGATTTTAGTTTTAATCTATCTATGAGATTATGTAATTTGATCTAACAATACGTACATGATTGGTGTTTGCAGGTGAAGTTCACGGCAGATGAGCTCCGTCGGATCATGGACTTTAAGCATAACATTCGTAACATGTCTGTTATCGCTCATGTCGATCATGGTATGCTTTAAATTTTTGTACGATCTCGTTAATTCTGAATCGATTATCGAATATTACTCTCTAGATTGAAATATGAACGATAAAAGGTTTGAAATATGAAGTGATATATATGCATGAATGATGTTGCAGGTAAGTCGACTCTCACAGATTCTCTCGTTGCGGCTGCTGGTATTATTGCCCAAGAGGTTGCTGGGGATGTTAGAATGACAGACACAAGAGCAGATGAGGCTGAACGTGGTATCACTATCAAGTCTACTGGAATCTCCTTGTATTATGAGATGACTGATGAGTCCTTGAAGAATTACAAGGGCGAAAGGAATGGCAACGAGTACCTCATCAACCTTATTGATTCACCTGGGCACGTCGACTTCTCCTCTGAAGTGACAGCTGCTCTACGTATCACCGATGGTGCTCTTGTTGTGGTGGACTGTGTCGAAGGAGTGTGTGTCCAAACAGAGACTGTCCTAAGACAGGCTCTCGGTGAAAGAATCAGGCCTGTGTTGACTGTGAACAAGATGGACAGGTGTTTTCTTGAACTCCAAGTGGATGGAGAGGAAGCTTATCAGACTTTCCAGAGGGTGATTGAAAATGCTAATGTCATCATGGCCACGTACGAGGATCCGTTACTCGGTGATGTTATGGTTTACCCAGAGAAGGGGACTGTTGCCTTTTCTGCTGGTCTTCATGGTTGGGCTTTTACTCTCACAAACTTTGCAAAGATGTATGCTGCCAAGTTTGGTGTTGACGAGTCCAAGATGATGGAAAGGCTATGGGGAGAGAACTTTTTTGACCCTGCTACCAAGAAGTGGACTTCCAAGAACACTGGATCCGCCACGTGTAAACGAGGATTCGTCCAGTTCTGTTATGAGCCTATCAAGATGATCATCAACACTTGCATGAACGATCAGAAGGACAAGCTGTGGCCAATGTTGCAGAAGCTTGGCATCACGATGAAGTCTGAGGAGAAGGAATTGATGGGGAAAGTGCTGATGAAGCGTGTTATGCAGACATGGCTTCCTGCCAGCACTGCCCTCTTGGAGATGATGATATTCCATCTTCCCTCACCGAGCACAGCTCAAAAGTATCGTGTTGAGAATCTTTATGAGGGACCTCTAGATGATGCTTATGCCACAGCTATCAGGAACTGCGATCCTGATGGCCCTCTCATGCTCTATGTGTCGAAGATGATTCCAGCCTCTGACAAGGGTAGGTTCTTCGCATTTGGTCGAGTGTTTTCTGGAAGAGTCTCGACTGGTTTGAAGGTCCGGATCATGGGTCCTAACTATGTCCCTGGGGAGAAGAAGGACTTGTATGTGAAGAGTGTCCAGAGGACTGTTATCTGGATGGGAAAGAGGCAGGAAACTGTGGAAGATGTTCCCTGCGGGAACACAGTTGCTATGGTGGGACTCGATCAGTTCATCACCAAGAATGCTACCTTGACTAATGAGAAAGAAGTTGATGCTCATCCCATCAGAGCCATGAAGTTCTCTGTCTCTCCTGTTGTTCGTGTTGCCGTCCAGTGCAAGGTTGCTTCCGATCTACCAAAGCTCGTTGAAGGTCTGAAGCGTCTGGCTAAATCTGATCCTATGGTTGTGTGTACTATTGAGGAGTCTGGTGAACATATCGTTGCTGGTGCTGGGGAATTGCATCTTGAGATCTGCTTGAAGGATTTGCAGGATGATTTCATGGGTGGTGCTGAGATTGTGAAATCGGATCCTGTTGTTTCTTTCCGTGAAACAGTCCTTGAGAGATCTTGCCGCACTGTTATGAGCAAATCGCCTAACAAGCACAATCGTCTGTACATGGAAGCCAGGCCCTTGGAAGAGGGGCTTGCTGAAGCTATTGATGATGGGCGCATTGGCCCGAGGGATGATCCCAAGGTTCGCTCCAAGGTCTTGTCTGAAGAGTTTGGGTGGGACAAGGAACTCGCTAAGAAGATCTGGTGCTTTGGTCCTGAAACAACTGGACCTAACATGGTTGTGGACATGTGTAAGGGAGTTCAGTACTTGAATGAAATCAAGGATTCTGTTGTTGCAGGTTTCCAATGGGCGTCGAAGGAAGGAGCACTCTCTGAAGAGAACATGCGAGGCATTTGCTTTGAAGTGTGTGATGTTGTTCTTCATGCTGATGCTATTCACAGAGGTGGTGGTCAGGTTATTCCAACTGCAAGGAGAGTGATTTACGCCTCACAGCTCACAGCGAAGCCTCGACTTTTGGAGCCTGTGTACCTTGTGGAGATTCAAGCTCCGGAGCAAGCTCTAGGCGGAATTTACAGCGTGCTGAATCAGAAGCGTGGGCACGTGTTTGAGGAAATGCAGAGGCCAGGCACTCCTCTTTACAACATCAAAGCGTACCTTCCAGTTATCGAGTCCTTTGGTTTCTCGAGCACGCTGAGAGCTGCAACCTCGGGTCAGGCGTTCCCACAGTGCGTGTTTGACCATTGGGAGATGATGTCTTCGGATCCTCTTGAACCTGGAACTCAGGCTTCGACTCTGGTGGCTGACATTCGTAAGAGGAAGGGTTTGAAGGAGCAGATGACGCCTCTCTCCGAATTTGAGGACAGGCTGTGAGGAGAGGCAGTTTAAATTTCGTTTTGGAGTCTAGTTTGTTTTTATGTGTCGGTTGAGAACTCTATTTTTCTTTGATATTCGGCTCATGGTGGCTTGGTTCCGTTTTAAATATGATGTGCTTATATACTGAGTTTTTTTTATAATATCGCTGTGATTAATAGTTTTTGTGTTTGATAGTTTGCCGTTTTACTATATTCTTTAGTGAAGTTGAGTTGAGTAGTTATTTGAGTGTGATTAGAAGTAATTAGTTTAGATGGTTGATTAACTTTCTCGCAAAGGTTGTTAATTTTGAACTAGACCAAGTTAGAACAACATATGCATGAAGTGAAACAAAAGCTGAGATAGCACATAGCGTAAAATTTAGAACATTAACATCGGTACTTCACGTTTTCTTTTTTTTATCATCTAATTATTATGTACATGGTACTAATAAGCTATTCGTTGTTCCTGATTGGTTTAAAAGCAGCCAAAACTACAGCTACTTTACACATGAGAAATCCCATCATTCCAATTATAATGTCCTTCGCTACAAACTTAACACCGGAAGCATACCTCACGATTACCACAGCAAATGCAAACACCAACGCTGCAATCAAAACAGAGTTGTTTTTTAAACTTCCAAATATCCTCCGACCTGCATCCTCCTCCTCCTCGCTCCGAATGAGCTCTGGCATGGGAAGCTCATCGACTGACCTCTGCACAAGTAACAGATAGGCGAATCCCAACAATCCACCAATCAAGAAAGCATAACCAGCGTTTTCCCCTATCGAAACAGATGCAATTGCAGAGCCAGCTAGGATGAGCACCGTATCGTAGGATAACAATGACAGCTTAAGATACTCATATTCTTTCATGCTCTCTTCATTTGATATCAAGATGTTTTCATTCAACGAGGCGGATTCGTCCCCCGAAAATGTAGTAACTGAGTTAGGTCTGAGTTCCATCATGGAAGCCTCCCCCTTTTCGCCAAGCAAGATTTCTTCAAACTTGAAGTTATACTGCATCCCACTTAGCTGCTTCATTTCTTCACTAAGTGGAGGAATAACTCTCAAATTCATGCCACTTATTCTCCATTGACCTGTTGTTCTAGCCAAACCTCTAGTTACTAAAAAATGAAATATGTAATCCAAGATTTCAACCATCTATTAAACTGCATTTACCTGATTCCAAACTGATCCATACAGCAACAATCCTCCCAAGACGAGGTCCCTCAAACGCAAATTCATCAACGGAGCCTCGCTCAAAACGTAGAGTCTCGTACTCTTCTGAAGCAGCCGGCAATCGTTGCAGGATCGAGGATCCATTCTCATCAATCAAACATAGCAGAATACCAGAATTGACATCACTGAGACCTGATCCATAAGTATTGCTAGTTTGCAGCCTCAGTTTGTACAACGATGAGGAAGACCGAAACGCCTTCTCTAGAGACGAAGCATCTCTCCCTATCCTAAGCCCTTTGGCTGGTAAAAGCCTCGAAGGTTTTGCATATTCCTGAAAATCTAAACCATTCAAATAAATAATAAATTTTCTGTTGCAATTTATTCGTACAACTGCATCACTAATTCATGTATAAGAGCAAACAATTTTGCATCAGTGCTTATTTGAGCTCAAACCTATTTCTTCACCTTCCACAACTTGCTACAAGATTATTTGAATTTAGAGCAGAATTTTATCATGTTACAGTAGGTCAAATAATCAAAGGCAAGAAACACCTGCATCCCATAAAAATCACTAAAAATTGCTCCAAGGAATCACTTCCTAATCCAATTCACAACAACTCGAACGACTCAATTGAAAACTGTGCTCTGAAATTGAACAATACAACAAACACCTCAGCTTTAATATTACCTTGATACCTGGACTTCTTGGAACTTGTAATTACTGGGCAACGCCTTGAATTAATACCCAATATTTTCGACTGATTCGGGCGAAATTCAGTACGTGTTGGAGAAATCAAGAATTTCCATGGACTCAATTCCATTTCTGAAATTTCATAAACAAAGGGAATCGCGCCGATTCTTGCCAAAATATCATGATTCTTTTGCGGCGTAAATCGTTGTTTTTTGAAATTATTGCCGCTGCGCATTTAACACGATTTTGTTGCTAATAAATATCAACAATTTGTAAGAGAAGAGGCTATTTTTTTTTTCCTTTTCAGAAATGTTCTGACTTTTTATATATATATATTTTTATAATGAAAATGTCCTATTATTATATTTTATTTACAAAAATAGTCTAATTCTTGAAAAAAAAAAATTAGCAAAAATTGACTGAGATTCACTAAATTTTTTAAACCCTCTCCATCTGTCCCTAAAAATCTAAAATATGTGTCCATTCATTTATTACGGAATACTCCCTCCGTTTACTCAGCAACTCCTTTCTTTTTGGCACTATTTTTAAAAATACTATATTCATCTCAACTAATTAGGGACATTTACTGTAGATCTAAAAACCAAGAGAGTGGAGAATATGTGGATGTAATTAATTATAAGGAGAGAGAGTTAATTGTAGCCAAATATTCTTTGTCATTTTAAGAAATGTGTCTAATTATTGAGACGAACCAAAACGGAATACGTGTCTAATTAAATGAGATGAAGGTAGTACATAGTGAAGGACTTAATAATGGTGCCCAACTCTTCTAGTAAATGTAGGTTAAGGCTAATTGTATAAGTTTGAATTTCCTACCAAAATTCAAATTTTAAATTTTAATATTTAATTTCTACCACAATGAATATTCAAAACAATGTTAAGTGTTAAGTTTCATGAACAATTAAATAATGCAATATGCAAACTGATGAAATGAAGCCATAATAAAAAGCAAAATAAAATAAAATAAATCATCACATCAAATAAAAAAAAAGCTGCTATTTAAAAATCCAGAGATTCAGTCTCTGGGAAGATTTCATCATAGTTGGGCATATCAGAATCGGAAATTGTGTATGAATTGGCGAAAATGGGTTGAGATTGGGGTTGAGGAAAGTCGCGTCGGGAAGGAGACGGCGACTTCGAAGATTGCAAAGGGAGATCGACGCGTCAGGAGGGAGACGGCGACTTTGGAGATTGGGAAGGATAACATATTTTTTAATTGGACTAATTTTAAGTTGTTGGGCTTAAAAGGAAATTAACCATTTTAGATTAAACACCCCAATATAGAAAGGGAGCCGCTTCGGAGTAAACGGAGGGAGTACAATACAAGACACATATTATTATAAATGGGGTACGGATTTGGACATAGGAAGTATATATACCAACAAAATTGGTACGGATTTGAAGGACATAGGAAGTATATACCAACAAAATCTTTATATGCAAATTTCAATCATATTTTTAAATTTCAATTTCTTAATGATTGGTCATTTATCTAGTCATAAATTCAAAAAATAATTGCACCGCAACCCCAAATATAAATCGACGATCATAACTACTTAAATTGACTAGAATGACATAAGGTTTCTAACAGTAAATTCAATTTCCCTAGCAATTTGGCTATCGGTTGAATTATTCGATTGTCATACCTATTGATAAAAGTTTATATTTGTAAAAAAATTAATTGGTTTTTAACGGAAATTTAAATATATATAATGTGTATAATGACATCCAATAGAATAGCACAATGCTTCTTTTTTTTATTTTTATTTTTATTTTTTATATATATATGATGATGAAACATGATGAATGTGAAACATCTTGAATAAGAACGATAAATAAGATTTGAATCAAATAGCTGACAAAAGTCCATATTCAAGGCTCCTCAATTTCTCCATCTCCTCCCTAAACGCCAACACCACATCTTCCTCCAAATGCACAACCACCTTCACCTCCCCCTCCTTCCCCGCCAACAAAAAGCATGGCTCCACGCTCCCAAGGAGCCGCGTGGACAGCGGCACCACCGCCGTGGGCCCGCCCCACCCGAAGTCCACCGTGGAATGCCCCAAGTGCCGCCAGTCGGTGAACCCAGTCACCCTCCTACCGCCGCTGATCCCTTCCTCGTAATGCAGCTCCTGAAAGTCAATGAACGACGCCACGTACTCGGCGCTCACCTTCTGCTTGCTCTTCTTGATGGCGGCGGCGGTTTTCCACACGGGCTGCTCCGCCACCTCCTCCGCCGTCAGGTGTACCAGCACTGGAACGCAGCTGTTGCCCCAGTAGCCAGGGGGCAGAGGTGGATCTACTATATTTCTGATGCTCATCGAATATGCAAATGTTATTTTCTCCTCTGCTTCTGCTGAGCCTTTGCCCGCTCTAATTCTGCAAAACAATTTCAACATTACTAGAATCGGGTGATTCACCTCTTAAAAGGCGGGAATGATTATTCAATCTATATATATATATAGAGTTCGTGACTTTTTCCAAGTCGATATGGAACTAACGAGTAGCTTTAACACGTCCCAACACCATCATCGTTCTTGGCCTGGCTCGTCTGGGTCTAATACCATATTAGAATTATGACATTCACTCCTTAGAAAACCTTATAAGAGGATCCAGCACTTTTTCCAAGTCGATGTGAAATCAACGAGTGACTCGAGCAAACATCATATTCATATCTGATTTAATTTGGTATAATTAAATTATATAAGCAGAGAGTATGTACCTGGCGCTCCATATGGAAGCACCCAAGGCTTCAAAAGTGGTACATTTCAACCCGGATTGCTTGTACAGCACTCCCTTAACCCGATCCAACCACTCCTCCTCCACATTCAAGTACTCCCTCACAACCCGTTTACCCGAACCCGCATACGCCGAGAACCCCTTATCTAAGCTCAACACCTCCTGCATCGGGTACTCTACACGGGGCGGGTTCCTGGGGCCTAGCAATTCGGATCTATCCCACACCGGATCCACCCCGACCACCCGATCCGACCCGCGTGCCAGCTCAGCCACCCCGTTGAAAAACTGAGTTGCCCCAAAACCATCGCAAATCGCGTGATGAACAGCCGCCCCGAGGACGAACCCGCCGCAGCTGAATTTTGTAATCTGCAGAATCATGGGTCGGATCGGGTCTTCATTCGTATCCGGATCGGGTACTAGCTGCTCCACGAAGGGTGTAATGGTGTCGGTGTCGACGGCGCTCAAGGGGCAGCTGGCGGTAGCGTTGACGACCGGCAGTCCGTCGCCGACGCGGCAGTGCAGCTCGAGGCGGTGGTCTGAGCTGCGGCGGCGGAGGGTCCCGGCGAAGGGGTAGTAGAGGGGGAGGGCGGCGGAGAGGGCGGTGGTGATGACGTGGAAAGGGTCGGAGTGTTGATGGGGGCTGTTTGAGTAAATGCGGAGGTAGCGGAGGGTGAGGAGCAGGTTGCGGTCGGTGTCGAGGTGGGAGAGGGAGAGGACGTGATCGGCATCGAACGGCGGCTTGATGGGGCGGACGACGGCGGTCTCCTGGATGTGGGGCTGCATTTTGGGTGGTTGATGACGGCGGAGGTGGTGGCGCGCGAATTTATAGTTTGGGAAAGTGACGTGGAACGTGTTATCACCTCATTTTCACGCACGAGTTAGGTGAGAAAAAAATCCAAAAGATGTTTTAAATGAGGGACCGAACTATCATCAAAATGTTGGGCCCAACTGATATCTCCAAAATTTTGGGCTCAATTAATACTTAGTATCTGGGCCAGTTATTTTTGTGGTGTAAGATGAATAATAATGAATCAAGTTCTAAACTCGGATAAGATCCTCTAAACCGATTACAGTTTGATGCAGACTTGTAGAGTATTATTCACGTACCAAATTAATTATTTTTTTTTCCAATTTTGATCTAATGTATAATTTAGTCTAATATTATACTCATTAACAATAATTCATCAATTCAATTAAGGTATATAATTATTTGTTTAGCATTTTTCTTCATTTTTAACTAATAAAATTTTAATTAAATATTAAAAATAAACCCTAATTGGATTGGTGAACTTTGATCAATTATTGTAAAGTTAGATTGAATCATGATATCAAGAAATTAAAGAAAAAAAAACTGATTTTGATATATGATTGGTATAGAAGATGTTCCCACTGGTGATGTGGCAGTGACACGTCTGCAATTTTTTTTTTAGGATTTAGTTTTTTTATAGTAGGATTTAATTATTTTTTGTATGATTTTTATTAACTTTCTTATATATTTTAATGTCACGTCATCCGTTGGCACATTAAGCATGCCTACAATGAGCATTGGAGCATTACTCATGATTGGTAAATTGAAACGGGGATAGATAATCCCATTTGGTATGTACCGGCACATAAAAGGAATCTTCTTTAACGAGGGAGATCTAGGGGACGAGAACAAGTGTTGTAAGTAAATTCATGACAATGAAAACATAAATACAAGAAAATAACAAATACATCGTATTCTTGTAAAAATCAAGAAAGAATTTAAAATTGGATATGTATGTATAAATTTCATCGCCCCTATCCAGTTGAGTTCCACGTGGCATGCATGAGAAACATAATAATTGTGAGAGTTAAATTTAGAAGGTATCGAAGTCGGCCAAGATCCTTATTTTCATCCAATAAGCAGACAAAATTAAAGTAACAACAATTATCTTGGCTCAAGTTAAAAGACAAATTAGCATCTTTGTGATGATGAACTAGAATCATATGAAACTAATGTTAATAAAAAGTGACATTTTGGAGGACGTTCCACTTTTCAACTTTTAGTACCATACATTCATATAAATAATGTACATATGAATTTACCTTAAAAAAAATAAAATCATATTTCATGCATAGTGGCATTAAAATAATAAGGAGAATATCTCATATATATATATTAGTAGTACTCCGTATATCATAACCTTGCAGAGAGAGAGAGAGAGAGAGAGAGAGGGAAGGAGATAGGAAGAAACATTAATTAGTAATCTGAGAGCTAGCCAAAAATGAATGCAGCAGTTTCATACCGAGCTATGGCCTGCGGCATCGAAGCAGGCAACCGAACATCAATGGCTAGAAAGAATAGAAAGACGAGCGTAAGAGCAGAGGCAGCCATAGCTATTCCAAAAACAAGAAGAAGAAAGAGTACAGAATTATCAGTAGATGGGTTGGTGCATGAAATCGTGGAGAGGCAGACAAGGAAAGCCGATTCCACCACTCTCCCTAGGCCTAAGCCTGCACCTTTCCAACCTTTGTTTCTTCAAGAATCGTATCAAAGATGCAGAGATGTCTGTGCTGAATACGCCAAGACCTTTTATCTAGGTTCATATTTATATAATCATATACATATATAAATGAAATATAGTATTTGTTGTAGTGCTAAATGAAATATGTATACTGCATGCAGGGACACAGCTGATGACTGAGGAAAGACAGAAAGCAATATGGGCTATTTATGGTAATTTATTTAATTAATTAGCTAGCTAGAGGATTATATTTGATTATATAAATTAAATATGATTAATTATGGATGATGATGATGGTGTATGGTGCAGTGTGGTGTAGGAGGACTGATGAATTGGTTGATGGGCCAAATGCTGCACATCTAAGCTCAGCTGTTCTTGATAGATGGGAAGAGAGATTAGAAGATATCTTCAATGGGAGGCCCTACGACATGTTTGATGCTGCCCTTACCCACACCGTTCACCAATTCCCTCTTGACATCAAGCCCTTCAAGGACATGATCGAAGGGATGAGAATGGACACGAGGAAGGATCGCTACGCGAGTTTCGAAGAGCTCTACATGTACTGCTACTGTGTGGCTGGTACTGTTGGCCTCATGAGTGTTCCTGTTATGGGGATCGCGCCCGAATCTTCGCTCTCCGATCACAGAATCTATAATGGAGCTTTGTACTTGGGGATTGGGAATCAGCTCACTAACATTCTCAGAGATGTTGGAGAAGAGTAAGTACATATCTTTTCATTTCATCATCTATATTCTATTCTATGCTGTGTCTCATTCATATATATATATATGCTGCTTACAGTGCATCAAGAGGGAGAGTTTATCTTCCACAAGATGAGCTTGCTAAATTCGGATTGTCGGACAATGACGTGTTCTCAAGAAAGGTGACAGATGGATGGAGGGAATTCATGAAAGAACAGATCAAAAGAGCAAGGTTCTACTTCGACCAGGCGGAGGAGGCTGCTACCCAGCTCCACGAGGCCAGTCGTTGGCCGGTTTGGTCTTCGTTGATGCTGTACCGTATGATATTGGACTCGATCGAGAGCAATGGCTATGATAACTTGACAAAACGAGCGTACGTGAGCCGAACCAAGAAACTGCTGGCCTTGCCTGTTGCATACACTAGATCCCTCTCAAACCCAGCTACAATTGTTCTCGCATAGCAACCTGCGTCAATCCTCATGTACAACATAATTTACAGACCACAGTCTAGCTTCTGTATGTACACATATACTGCAGATAATTTTATGTTACAATGAAAATCCCTATCATCTATTTATCTACAAACTCAAACAATAACCTTGAAGAACAATAACCTTAAACACCATTTATGATCCAGATCATACACAAATTCCTAAATAAATTTGCGCGGAGACGACCATATCAATCGTCACCAGTCACCACATAACATAAGGTATAAAGCAGAACAAACGGATTTAAAGCCATTCATTAATCGCAAGGAAAGGACCGATAAAGGGCGACAAAATTATATAGGAGCATCCACTAGAGAATTCTGCAAGTGCTAAAGCTCTCTCCTCTACAACCTTCCGTGTTTTCTCCAAAAAGGAGACCAAAGTTTTGGAGAGAGTAAAAAAATTAACGTAGTCTTCGTACAAAATAAGGTAAACAAAAATTGCAAAACAGGAAAGTGGGAGAGAAAATTCCACATCTTTTTGCATCAGTAGTGTATGCGAGTGGACAGCACAGCCAGCTCCACTGCCTCTTTTGCAGTATATCTCCATAGAAACAGCTGAACTGAAGAAAGCAGCACCAAACTTCTCTTTTTATGCTTTCTACCACCCCAATGATTGATACTTCCAGTATATTTTTTAAAATTATAGGCAGCTATCGACACACAACGCAGCTAGCAGGCATCTGCCTTGTAGAACTCAAACCCCTTCAGCTACTTCAGAGAAAGTAATCTGGTGTTCTTCGAGTTACATCTGGCTCACCACGTCTAGGAGCTGGCTCAAACTGCAATTGAAAAAAAAATAAGAAATCGAGTAGGTAGTTAAGATCAAAAGGATGGCTACACATGCAACATGGTACATGTAGAGAGAGAGAGAGAGACCTGAATGAAAGTATGGCCTCGGCAGTCATCAACTTCAAGAATAGATGCCATGTTTCCACAGCGGTAACAATAATTAGGTGCACTAAAGATTGTGACAACCTTTTGGTCCTGCAAACAAGCAACCACAGCTATCAATTGGATCATAAACTAAGGACACATTTAAGAAGTCGATAGAATTACATGAGCCCAGTTAAATCCCTCCATAACCAGCTGGTGAGCTCTAGCAATGAGCTTCAAGTTGTTTGTATGGTTAAATTGCTCTGATATGTCCTGTTCAATAAACATGAAGAAATCATAATACTTAATTCTTCATATGAACAAAATTATGGAGGAGCAATAAGAATTGGACAATTACTTGGCCAAATGTATATCCAGCACCCCTAGGAGAGATACCCCAACCACAACGATCATCAGGGTCAGACCATAAAAGGTCACACATAGGTCCTTCATGAGGAACTTCTTGAACACGATCGAAATTACGGATATTATCAAGAGTTTCAATGGATGGCGACAATCCACCATGAAGGCAAAAGATTTCCGACTCAACCTAGAGTAATAAAAAAGATATGAAGATATGAATAGAGTCAATTATGTGGGAGAATACTTTAGACTTAAAGCGCAGTCATATACTATCGATCTTTGAAAAGTATACTAACCAGTGCAGTAAGAGGAAAGAAGTCAAATAAATCGGTGAAGGTCTTCCACACATTGGCACTTCCATATCTGCACGACAAAACAAAATAAACATATAAGCATTGCAATCTAGATGATAGTGCATTCTAACTATTTGATTGTTCTTTATCCCATGAATTATATATGACATTACATCTAGATTCTAGAAAGACGGAACTTACTTTCTTAGGCATTCATCGTAAAAACCATAAACCTGAGTAATCTGCAGAAACAGAGATTTTATGTTTAGCATAAGACATGGAGGGTCATTTAGGAACTTCTGGTTAAAAGTAAACTGTAAACTTAAGTAACTATTAACAATACAGAATACAATCCACCAAGAAAATCTGATGATGAGTAATTAAAGATGTAGCTAATCAAATTCAATGTCCTGGGTGCAAGTTTAACAACCAAAGATGTTAGGGCATTCATTGCATCCACCAAGGCAGAAAGCATTCATACAAATTTACCTGGCGACTTTCATGATTTCCACGTAGAATAGTGATCCTTTGAGGATAACGCACTTTCAAAGCCACCAAGAGCTGAAACGAATTTCGAACCATGGCAAAGAAAAATTAAACTCATACACCACCATTTCCTGGCAGTAAATAAATCAGGAAGTTCAAGCAATACATAACTAAGGCGACTAATGTCCAAATAGGCAATTTTAAATAGATATCCATTAGATAAAGTACTCCAAACAACCAGAATTATATTCTCAAAATAAATAAGTAAAACCAAAGCAAACAGGAGAATTCCTATTTGATTCCGCCAAAACCACCTCCCCTCACCCAAGATCCCTATCTCGTACACACGGCAAAGATTATGACATCTCTATCATTGTGCTAGTTATACTCCAAAATAAAAATGATATCAGGCATGTAAAAACCAACACATCAACTCCTTGAATTGAAAGCTATCCATTAGAAACACCTTAGCTATACAGGAAGAATGATATCAGATTTTTTTATTTTTTTGCTTTAAAATGTCAATATGTTGGTGGAGTTAACTTTGGATCAAAACCTCTCCTCATAACAGAGACAAATCATACTCAGAAGGCAACACAAGAAAGTATTGTGTGATTTGAAATAGTAAGGAAAATTACATGATGACTAGCATTTCACATAATAAGTTTTACACAAAGAACTAACTGACCGTCACAGTCTCCACAGAGTAGTATCCTCGATCAACATAATCTCCCATGAACAAATAATTTGTATCCGGACACTGCAAACATTGATAAACATATGAATCTACTGGAGTAATATTGTCAAGAGCAAATAAGATCAACGCTGCAAAAATAAATATTAGCACAACAAGGACAGAAGGACTTGAGCGTATACCTTCCCACCAATCCGGAAGAGCTCAGCAAGATCATGGAACTGACCATGAATATCACCACATATAGTAACTGGGCTCTTAACAGGCTGCAATTGATATTCAGAGACAAAATGAGCATTCAATAGTGACTAATTGGCAGCAGAAATATGAGATGCAAGAAGAGTAAAACTACCTTAATGCACAAAAGAACAATTATTAAAATCATCCCAATCAACCAACATATCTGTAAGCGGTGAAAGCCAAATATAAGGAGGAAAGAAAAACCTGCACATTGCTCTCTTGCATCAGAATCTCCTTGGCCTTGCCACATAACACCCTCACCTAGCAAAATCAGCAGAGGAACACAGGTAAAAGATCTATCATGGAAGAACCCATAAAAGCCTCATTGCACGCATTAACCAAACTAGCAAAGAGCAAAAGAAGATCTCATTGTTAACAGTAAGACTCTCTTGGAATGAAAAAAAAGACAAAAAAGATATGAGAAGATTGAGAAGGCCAAATTAACAATAACAAGTTGGTATATTGTAAATGGTTTACATCAAGTTGATACCGTGATAATAATACTAAGAAAAAGGTAGGTGCTTTGGTATGCTCATAGAAGAGCGCATAACAATTCCCAGTGATTAAACTGGTAGACGCTAGAAACAAAAAAAAGATAGAAAAGTAAACAAGTCAGGTAAGGTGTGGGCATGTTACTAATGTTTGTATACTCAATTACTCATACAAGTTTCAGCTAAAATTACTTTATAATATCACAAAACTGAAAGTAAGGAAATCGAGCCTTTTTCTCAATGAATGATAACCTGTAATAAAGATTCTTATTTTTACCCAAAATCAACATTGTACCATCATTCTTGCTAGACAGAGATTACACTTTTACATTGTAAAAGAAAGCATGCAAGAAAAGAACGATAAGGAAATTCACAAGACGTTACCTCACCTTTCTTAAAATGCTATGAACTAAAAGAATAGAAACATAACTGTGGTAAGAGAGACGGATTTTGAATCGAAGGATGTGAGCCTCACACTATACAACCGGAATTTCCAATAAAAGATTCGGCAAAACGAAAGAAGCTCAAAAATTCAACATGATAAATTCCCCCAGTGGATCTAACGTTGTTAATACAGGATCAAATCCACCATACAAACTTCAACAAGAAAGAATTCCATAAAAACACCAATAAATATCCCACCTTGTAACTGGAAATGAACAAGAATCCTGGAAAATCATGACCAAACGGCAGGAAATAAATACCTCAGGTTCGGTCAAGGGTTTGCACTGCACGAGCTGAGCGATTTGTTCGTCAAGGTTGCCATTGGCTCCTCCGCCAATGGTCGACGCCACCGCCGCATCCATGAGTTAAGGAATAAACCCTAGATTTCTCGAATTTCCGATGCGATCGATTGCTCCGACGGCGTCGTTCTGTTGGTTACTTTTGCTCGCTCTGGGCGAAGAGGGTGACAGGTGGATAGTGGAGAGTAGAGAGTGGTGGCGAGGAAATCGAAGGGAAGTGCGGAATTACCTAAAAGCCCTCTCGGCTTGCTTTAATTAACAGTTAGTTGGAGTTTGTTTGGTAACAGTTAAGATATGGATGACGTGGAAATATATTTGGAGGACATTATTTCTTCCTTTTAAGTTTTAATTTAGTTGAAATGGAATTTTCTTTCTTGTAGGAAAAACAGTACTAGTACAACTTTTTCCCAAATTTGTGTTTCTGTTTTTTTTTTTTTAACTTTTGCAAGATAGACAAATTG
Source organism: Mentha longifolia (assembly GCA_001642375.2). Taxonomy (NCBI): domain Eukaryota; kingdom Viridiplantae; phylum Streptophyta; class Magnoliopsida; order Lamiales; family Lamiaceae; genus Mentha; species Mentha longifolia. The sequence goes on along the minus strand of CM038115.1, from coordinate 14,782,298 downwards.
ACTATGCTTATTAAAATATACTCACTCCGTACACGATCTTGGCCAAGTTGATTTTTTGATTTTTTTTTTAAAATTTGTGATAATATATACTACTATTAAATTGTATTTTTAGAGTTTACTTTTTTTACAGGTGGTAAAAAAAAGCAAACTCCAAAAATATAATTTAAAATCTATCATCACAAACTCCAAAATTATTTATAAATTATTTTTTGTCAACAAATCGTGGACGGAAGAAGTACTACTTATTTTGGTTTTCTTCCATCTTAAGAGTAAATAAATACATACTAACCTGACATTCTAATAAAATTGATTTATGTTATCAACTTTAAGGATTAAATGAATATTGATTTATGTTATCTATTCACCTAAAAAATAAAGTTAATCCATCTATTTATCTATTGCTTCACAAATAGAAAGGAGAGAGAAAAAAAGCTAAATGGGGAGGATTGGAAATTGAAAACTTCGATCTTGATATTTGAGATTCTTGAGCTTAGGAAGTCTTATAAAGACGGATAAAATACATTACAATGTCTTTAATTAGTTCGATACAAGTTTTATTTTCTAATAAACTTTTGTGAGTAGCATATTGATTTTGTTGAATAATACTAATACTTTTACCATCTCGTTGATATAGAGCAATTTTCTAATAAACTTTTATGAGTAACATATTGATTTTGTTAAATAATAATACTTCTTCCGTCTCGTTGATATAGAGCAATTTTTATTAAAGTTTAAGTCTACTTTAATTAATAAAATGACTCTATTTTAATCGGACGAATGAAAATAATAAATAATGTTGCTTTCAAGCTTAAAATATGGAAGTAGTAACCAATTAAATGAACTATTTTTTTCACCAAATCATACAACTTCGTTAAATTAAGCGATTTGACCGACGCTGACCATCTTAAGTCGTAACTGTGATTTCTTTAGTCAATGAAGGTGGACTAATATGACGGGTTTACCAAATTTGGAATGATTAGGATAGTTAATGAAGCATTAAAGCCCCTGAGAAAAATTGGATACCTGAATAGAAAAAAGGAAGGCAAAATAGCCATTGAATTTTCAAACACAAAATTGTACGGAGGCGGGAGACATTATTATCCATTGACTTACTTTCTCTCTCTATATATACCCGTACGTGGAGAGATAATCGGAGGAGAAAAAGGCCAAGACTCTTTTTCTTTCAGAGAGAAACCATTTAGAATCGAACAAAAGCAGTAATACAGAGATAAATTATCTGCATTTTGCGTCCGGTCGGACGTTCCTCGCCCAAAATTAGGGCTTCTTTCACCTTTCCCTCCATTCCTTTGTATGTTTCCGTTACAATTTTCACTCAACTTGTTCGTGCTTTCGTGTTTTGTGATTATTTTATGCTTTATATTCCTGGTTTTAGCCTAGCATTGCTGATTATTTGATGCGCGAATGAGGTTGATGATGATAAATGCGTGATTGTTTTTTTCTTTATCAGGCAGTAACTGTGAGACCGACAATTTGTGAATTGATATTGTATGAATTGTGCGGAGAAGAATTGTCAGCTTTGAACTGCGAGGAATTGGAGGGATTTCTCAGGGGAGGAGATAAGAAAATGCCGATATCATCTAGTTCTGATTCTAATGGGAAAGCTGCTGCTGGTGGCGGTGCAGCTAGAACAAGTTATGTTCCACCACATCTTAGGAATAGGCCTCACTCGGCTGAAGGAGCCTCGGCTCCAATTTCACATCCCGACGGCCTCCCGGTACAGGCTGGGGTTTCTGCAGGCGGTATTTACTCAGCTGGTCCACGGAATGATCGGAATGGAGGTGGCAGCAGCCGAATTGGTGGCGGTGGCGGTGGCGCTTGGAATAATAGAGGAAATGGTTGGGATCGTGGGAGGGAAAGAGAGGCTAATCCTTTTCAAGATGACCTAGATCGAGAACAAGAATTTGGGTCTCAGGAGAATACAGGGATCAGTTTTGATGCTTATGAGGATATTCCGGTGGAGACGAGTGGGAGAGATGTTCCTCCTCCCGTGAATACATTTGCTGAAATTGATCTAGGTGAAGCTCTGAATCTTAACATTAAGAGGTGCAAGTATGTGAAACCAACACCTGTTCAAAAGTATGCTATACCGATATCACTTGCTGGTAGGGATCTAATGGCGTGTGCCCAGACTGGTTCTGGGAAGACGGCTGCATTTTGCTTCCCAATAATAAGCGGAATCATGAGATTTAATCGGTCAGCTCCTAAGGCTCCTACTTTTTCACGCATGGCATATCCACTTGCTCTCATCCTTTCTCCAACTAGGGAGCTTTCTGTACAGGTAAGTTTTAGACAGGTCAGTTGTTTTCTTCATTCTTTGCTTATACTCGAATTCCAACTGTTTCTCCGCTCTTGCAGATTCATGAAGAAGCTAGGAAGTTTTCTTACCAAACTGGTGTAAGGGTGGTGGTTGCTTATGGTGGTGCACCTATAAACATGCAGGTTTCTGTTTTTTACTCGATACTTTACCCTACTACTGCAATGTGTTTTTTCAGAAGCATTGGATCTAAATTTTTACTTTCTCGTGAATAATATTTGCTTGCCATACATTTTCCAGTTTGTAAGCTTGTTGGGATTCTAAAATATGCCATTTTGGTTACAATTTATTATGAGAGATACCTTGGTTTATTGTAATTCACAGACTGGGAATTGCAGAAGCTTACATTATATGGTATCTTTAAGCAAATAGTGATGTCTGTTTCATACTCGGAGCTGATATTATGTATTTGTTGTAACCTAAAGAATCATTATGGGGTTAAAAGAGACTTTTAAAGTTTCACAGGGTATCTTGCCCAAAATAAACTGCAGCGTGCAAATTTATAAATGAGACAAGAAACAACAATAGCTGATCATTACACTTATCTTGTCTGATTTTTGTGACACTTGTATGCTGATTCATCAGTAAACCATAAAATGAGTTTGAATCGGGATAGTTAAAACTGAATACTCTAATTGATTTTGTTCTGAACTACAGTAAAAGTCATGATATTACTTTGACATTCATACCCTCATAGGATAGAAGTTAAAGTTTCAAAAAATGTCATTTCTTCTAATCATCCTATCATTCTTCAACAATGTTGTTGTCTCTTGGTTGTTATTGCCCATGTCTTCTCACAATGTTTAGTTGTACCTTATAACTAAATGCAGTGATTGGTTGTTCTGGACAGCTCCGTGATCTTGAAAGGGGTGTCGACATACTTGTTGCGACTCCTGGGCGGTTGGTGGATTTGTTGGAAAGGGCAAGAGTCTCTTTGCAAATGATAAAGTATTTAGCTCTAGATGAGGCAGATAGAATGTTGGACATGGGTTTTGAACCTCAAATAAGGAGAATCGTGCAACAAATGGACATGCCACCTGCTGGTGTAAGACAAACAATGCTGTTTAGTGCCACTTTCCCTAAGGAAATTCAGGTCTGATTTCATTTTCCAGAATTTATCAGAACAAGCTACTTGAATATGACATAATGGCTAGGATGCTTGATGATTAACATCATCTTATTCTTCACTGGAGGATATTAAGATTTTATATTAAGATATAAACTTCTGGAATTTAAGCTTTTCTAGTTACCAAGTCAGATTTGAGCCGGAAGCTGTTATATGTCACTTTGACATAACTAACACTTTAGAGAGCAGAATGGGTTATTAAAGTTGTTAGATCTTAAGTTTGCTTGTTTTCACACAGGAATCAGCTTTTGTGTTAATATTGACCTATGCTACAATTGATATTTTTCTTATGTCTGACCGTATTTTCTGTACCAAATGAGAGATAACTGTTGACAAATATCAGCAATAAATTACTCTTATCGATAAATATATGCAACTGGGGCAAAACTGTCTCCCAATTAATTCTAAACTTTAACAGAAAACCCCATATATTTCATATGCCTTTTCCTTCAAATCTCGTTTGTGTGATATTCTGCAACTTGTATTTGACATGCAGAGGCTGGCTGCAGATTTTCTTTCAAATTATGTGTTTCTGGCTGTTGGAAGAGTTGGTTCTAGTACTGATTTGATTGTCCAAAGAGTGGAATATGTGCTTGAGACTGATAAAAGAAGCCACCTGATGGACCTTCTTCATGCGCAGATAGCTAATGGCGACCAAGGAAAGGTAGACCACATTATTCGAATTGATTATACAAGCTATCTATGTGGAGGAGATAGACACTTTTCACATTAATGCGCTGTATTCCCATCATTCCCTATTTATCTCAAGAATGATAAATGAAAGTTTGAGCATATATTGACAGAGCAAACAGTGGTTTTCAAATTGACAAATTCTATCAGCATGAAAATATGGAATTGTCTACACACTAGCCTTCAGAAGCTAAATCAGTTATAGTATTATGTTTTGATTAAAAAATCTTAATAATTTGGTATTGTTTGGCTATTTCTAGAAACAGTAGCAAATATGGTCTGAGTTCTTTTGGAGTTTTGCAATTCTTCATTAACGTTTCCATCATATATTGTGTGTCTTTGTGAAATCTAATTTACTGATCATTGTTTTTCTGCTTCTGAGTTGCAGCAAGCTCTCACACTGGTTTTCGTAGAAACAAAGAAGGGAGCTGATGCACTTGAACATTGGCTTTGCATCAATGGTTTCCCTGCCGCTTCTATTCATGGTGACAGAACTCAACAGGTTTGTTTAAATTGGCAGTATACAGCTGAAAAACTTTTTTATATTTTACGTGTTACCTGAAAAGAGGATGCATACTCACCCTTGAGTTTCATAACAAGTGTATGAAACAATAACTACAAACATACTAACATCAAAGGGGGGTGGACTGAGTTCAAATATGTTAGTATTATTTTACCATGTGGCTTAAGATATAGGACATTGATTTGATAAGGAAAATCACCTTCCGGCACACACTCACATACGAAATGGTAGATCCTGAAACTTTTGCCTTCTTTATGTCCTTGACACAGGAGAGAGAATATGCCTTGAGATCTTTCAAAAGTTGCAAAACTCCAATTTTGGTAGCAACTGACGTGGCAGCACGGGGTCTTGACATCCCTCATGTTGCACATGTCGTCAACTTTGATCTTCCTAATGATATCGATGACTATGTTCACCGCATAGGAAGAACAGGGCGTGCAGGCAAGACAGGGTTAGCCACTGCCTTTTTTAACGACAATAATGCCTCATTGGCAAGGCCTTTGTCTGATCTGATGGTAGAAGCGAATCAAGAAGTTCCAGCTTGGCTCTCCCGATTTGCAGCCAGGTCTTCCTATAGTAAGAATCGTCGTGGGGCCGGAGGAGGAAGATTCGGTGGATGTGATTTTCGAAGAGATGCCTCTTATAATCGAGGTGGAAATGGAATGGACTACTATGGATGTGGTGCATCTAGTGGTTATGGTGGAGCTCATGGTCCTGCTGCTATGACTAGTGCATGGGACTAACTGCCTATCGATTTTCCCTTTGGCAACTCAAATATAATTGGTACGTTCTAGTTTGTGCATATTAGGTCAATTTTTTTTTTCCTATCATTCTGCAATATTTTGAAAGAGAGTTGAGACTTCTGGTGCTCTGCTATTATTATGGAGCGTTTCATGAAATTTTCGTGCGTCTCTCTCTCTCTGTAGATTCTAGTTACATGTGATTTAAGATTAGTTATAGCTTTGTTGGGTGATGCCAAATCTTGAAATGTACAAATATTAGGTCAATTCTTTTTCTACCATCTGCTACTCTAGAATTATTGTACGAGCAGTTCTGAGTTTTTCTTTACATCTCTTCTTTCTCTAGATTATACTTAAATGTGATTAAAGATTGTAGGAAAAGACAAAGATTAGTTATAGAGCTGGGTTGAAAATGATGCCAAATCTTGAAATGGAAATGTGAGGTTCTTGACTTGTACTTAAGCGTGTTGGCGTTTGCCAATTGGATATTTTAAAGATTTTATTTTTTTCCTTTGGTTAAGTCAGGTTTTGTGTTTTGTTGCAATTAAAAATGCCGGTGGATTAGTTGCGAAATAGTACTATATATATATTTCAATGGGTCAATGCTTTGGATCATCATGTTTTCTAGAAGGGTTTCATAATTAAATTCAGATGACTTATGATTCATCAAATTGTAGATAATTCTTGGGTTCTTCTTGAACGTGGTACAGAAATCAAATACTACTGCTGTTTGTTATACGAATCTTTTTTCATCCCAGCACGATCAACAACTTTAGAATTCTACTACGCTTTCTTTTTTTCTTGTGCTTTTTTTGGTTGGGCGCTCTATTTTCGTTTTAGGTGTATGATCAATTTTGACCGACTTTGTGCGTAATTTCTATGTTAACTGCAAGCATAATTATAATAAAACAAATTAAGTGGGAAGTTTGCGTCATCTCTTAAATCATCTTGAAATTAACTTCATTGTGGAATATTATTAATTTGTCTACTCTAAGAATTATCCTAGTCTTTAACGCCCCCACAGTATGTGCCGTGCGACTAATATGAACCACTATTTTTTCTATATACTCATTCCGATTTCTATCCTCTCTCTCTCCCCCTCTCCGTTTCCCTCCCACGCACACAGAGAAATATACGAAAAATGCTTAAATTTATACAAAACCATGCTTAATTTTAATTTTAATTTTTGATCAGAAAAGAGAATTTTATTGACAAATAGGTATGCATAGTACCTTAACAACAATACAAGGGAGAGATGAGCCTTGGCAAAGACACCTACAAAAGCTTGTCGGGATCTAATTGCCACTCTATATACGAATGTTTACAGGATGCCGCATTATGCACCATATTCCAACTCCATAATTTCCCTTTGATTTCATCAAATATCTTCTCCGTATCCCAACTAATATTCTCGAAAATCACCATATTTCTCCACGTAATCATACTTATTATAGCATCATGCTTATTTATATATAATTTGATATTTAATGAGATCAATGATTCAAATTTATTATTATTTCTTACACCAAAACTTATATATATACTACTACCATTAAATAAAAGGTACAGAATGAGACAGAAGGATTGTAGTATTGTGATACAAGCCAAAAAAAGTGATGGAAATATGAAGTGGTTGAACTAGCAATCGTCACATACACACAAGTACACGTACGGGTGTGGGTGTGTGTGTGTGTTAGATAAGAGTAAGTCAAGAAGAGAAATTAATTGTAGTAAAAAAAGAGAAAAAGAAAAAGAAAAAAAGAAGAGTAGTTAATTAATTATAAATATAAATATAATTAGAAATTAGTGGGCATATGATTTGGGTGGAGAGTCAAAGTATCTCCGTTGACCTTCCAAAAGCAGCTTAAAGGTTTAAGAGCTAATTCTTGATTATTGCTCTTCACACTTTTTTGAATGTCTTCTTTAGAAACTGGCCGAGACTAAAATCCTCTACATATTCTAACTACAATTACATTCCTAATAAATGTGTATTGTGTTGTGATTAAATATTCAGAAAATAATATCACGGGATCAATTAGTTTTATATTTGCAGAGTTGTACCATTAATTAAATACATAACGACGAGTACACATCATGGACATTTCAAAACAAAATTAATGAATTACTACTATGTAACTGAGACTTATATAACAAAGTATTATTTAATTTATTAAACTAGACAAATTATTTACCAACTCGAAATGGAAATTCAATCATAAGCCGAAAGTCAATTAAACTAGTTATTGAAGATAATTTCAACTTTTCATAATTTCAATGATTTTTTCATAATAAAAAATAATTGTTTATCGAATGGCATAATTATGTGGCCGGCATAATTAAGTCATATAGAATTGGTCCCTTCTGACCCACTTATGCAACAACAAAACTTCTTTTTTTTCATTTTTTTTTTCATGTACATTAAATGACATGAATATTGGCATATCATTTTCATCTTCTTTCCTGATTTTTGTTTTTCCTTTTCCGAATTAAAGTTTTAAAAACTCAACGGAAATTGAAAACTTCATTTAAAAAAAAAGAAAATTTGAAATTTTCTCTTTAATTTCATATAGTAGGTGCATTTATTTAGACAGATGTATTGAAGGTGGAGGAGGGTAGTCTCTTTCGTATTAATTATGCTGCCTTTACGAAGGGGGTTGGTTAACAAAAATTAATCTCTATCATTTTTATTTTTCTCAAATCACATGTGTACATAATTTTGTACTTATAAAAGAATAAAATATACTATTATAATTAAAAAATGAATTCGGAATTAACTTTTCATTTATTTTGTTAGTTCAAGATTTATAAATTCGTCAATACCCTTGTAACGTATACTACAAGTGGGAAATGGAGAAAATTGAAGGCAAAAATGTGGGTTTAATATTATAAAAATATGTATTCAAAGATTTTCACCGACTCTGAGTATATCAATGTATTTATTTATATACTTCGTTCAATTCGAAGTTTAAAATTAAGGGCCTCTTTATCTATAGTCTATTTATCCGTTATTTAAAGTTGAGCATAAGAAACCCGTTTCACAAAAGATAACATTAATTACAAAATCAATAACAACAATTTTCTTTAATGTACTACTCAGTTTCCTTAAAATCCTTTCAATAGTATGAATTTAATTATTTTAATGGCAACTTAATCTCAAATTTATTTTTATTCGTTTTAGTAAATTAATTGTTAATGGAAACAAATTGGTACTATCCAACTACTGCTGATTTTTTAAATAATAAAGACGAAGATGGAGGACGAGAAAAAGGAAAACCAAACGCATTCCCACTTCTCTCTCTCTCTCTCTCTTGACCCGTTAAATTTAATGCATATATTGAAAAATCTGAACGCCTTTCTTGTCTGCAGCTGCGATTAAAATGTTTATTTATTTTTCTTCTTCTTGAGATTATTACACTGCACAATATCTTAGGTGATAATATAATGTAATTACAAAATCTGCAAAGTAAACCTTGGTGTGTTGACACTAAAGACAATGGGTCCAGCTGTAATCTTCAGTTTAGCCTTTTTAGTCTACCCGGTCAGAGAAGCGAAAATCCACAGTGTTTTTGTGTATGTATATGTCAATTAACGTGTGTATTTGCTGTGTATAGAGAGAGAGAGAGAGAGAGTGTGAGGGAGAGAGAGAGGCCGCTGAGGAAATAGATGCCCTAACAAAAAGTCCTAACTTCCAAGCATAAATTTTGCTGTTTTGTTTTCTTGTTTGCATTTGCAGAGCTGAAAACGGGGGTCCCTTTAAAAAAAAAGGTTATTTCTTTAGGGCTTGAGAGATTCTTCCTTCTTCCTTATTGATATGTTTAGTGCTCCGGAGTTCTTTCCTACCTACTGCTGAGCTGTTTCGGATTTCAAGATTTTGGCTTTCTGGGTTCTTGATCTTGAGATTTTGAAGAAAAGGGCCCTCCTTTTTTATGTATATGAGTCTGCATTTTTGATATATGTCTATGGAACAGACAATTGAGAGATCTCCTAATGGCCAAAGGGTTTTCAGAGTTCAACCTCCACTGGTGAGCCTACCTCTATCTTTTACATTTTCTCCTCTTGATTTCTTCAATTCATATGTTTCTGTTAATGCCCAGATGAAATTCTTGGTAGCGTGCCTATCTCTGGCTTATATATTTTTGGGTTTTCTTTGGAATAAGTGTTCGGTTGGGTTTTTTTCTCTTAATTTTTGATAATTTTCCTAGATTCTCAGCTGAATTTTGCGAGGTATGAGTTCTAATAATTGTTCAAATTTGGTTCTGAGAGTTGTTTAGTAATACTCACAAGATGGATGGCATGGTGCATTTTCCATGGATGAAATGAGTGTGTGTTAAATTTGCAATTTTTGTATCTGACCTTGTTTCTAGAAAATCAAAGAAATTCATGGTGGTTAATGGGGATAGAGCTAAGTTAACACTATTTGAGGATGTTCCATTGGGGAACCTGGACTAACAGCTTGACTAAACTTTTCTTCATTTAACACTGGTTTAGAGGAAACAATTTTGCAAGAAAGTATGAAGAGCTTAAATTCTTGAATGATTGGTTTGTCTTTCTTTCCCTCTCGACTGGCAGTAGGAATTCCTATTACATGTGTTGTTAGCTATGCTTAAGAATGAGTTATATGGGCTCTATCAAGTGTTGGTCGTGGTAATGTATAGAAGGAGATGTGTTTTTTTCTTGTAAGATAGAGTTCATTCGCTATCCAAATGGTGAAGCCCTCATAAGGTTTCAATCGGAATTAGCTTACCGTATGTCTTTTCACCAATAGCAACTTCATATCATTAATAGGAAATTTTCGCAGGTCGATTCTGTATCATGCTATTGCAAAGTGGATTCTGGATTGAAAACAGTTGTCGGTGCAAGAAAATTCGTCCCAGGATCCAAGCTCTGCATCCAACCAGATATCAATCCTCGTGCACACAAGACAAAAAACTCCCGTAGAGAGAGAAACAGGGTACAGCCCCCACTTCTACCAGGACTACCTGATGATCTAGCAATCGCTTGTCTGATTCGAGTTCCTCGAGTTGAACATAACAAACTCCGTCTAGTTTGCAAAGATGGTTCAAGCTCCTAGCTGGAAATTTCTTTTACTCTCTTAGAAAAAGTCTTGGCATGGCAGAAGAATGGGTATACGTAATGAAAAGGGACCGAGATGGGCGAATCTCATGGCATGCTTTCGATCCAACTTATCAACTATGGCAGCCTCTTCCACCGGTCCCACTGGAGTACAGTGGAGCTCTCGGATTCGGCTGTGCTGTACTTAGTGGGTGTCACTTGTACTTATTTGGTGGAAAAGACCCTTTAAAGGGATCAATGAGAAGAGTCATTTTCTACAGTGCTCGGACAAATAAGTGGCACCGAGCCCCAGACATGCTTCGTAGAAGGCACTTCTTTGGATCGTGTGTTATAAACAACTGTCTCTATGTTGCTGGAGGAGAATGTGAAGGGATTCAAAGAACTTTACGATCCGCAGAAGTTTATGATCCGAATCGAAATCGGTGGAGCTTCATTGCTGATATGAGTACTGCCATGGTGCCATTCATTGGAGTTGTGTATGATGGAAAATGGTTTCTAAAGGGGCTTGGGGCCCACAGGGAGGTTTTGAGCGAAGCTTATATTCCAGAATCAAATGCGTGGAGTCCGATAAACGATGGGATGGTTGCTGGATGGCGGAATCCGAGTATTTCTATGAACGGGAAGCTTTATGCCTTAGACTGTCGAGATGGGTGTAAGCTTCGAGTTTATGATGAGGGCTCGGATACTTGGAATAGATTCATTGATAGTAAGCTTCATCTTGGGAATTCGCGGGCCCTTGAGGCTGCTGCCCTCGTCCCTCTTAATGGGAAGCTTTGTATAATCCGGAATAATATGAGCATCAGTATAGTTGATGTGTCGAATCCTGATAAACGAGTGGAGAGCAATCCTCAGATTTGGGAGAATATTGTGAGTAAAGGTCATTTCAGGAACTTATTCACGAATTTGTGGTCGAGTATTGCTGGAAGAAGTGGATTGAAGAGTCACATTGTGCACTGTCAGGTGCTTCAAGCGTGAGAATAGGCTTCCCTATTGTTTACATTATCATTGAAAGTGATCCACCTTCTCTGTTTCAGCTCAAGAAACAATGCCAGAGATTGTTAGTGCTGTTTTTTGGCACTTTTTTGACTCGTTAGCTGCGTTTACTTTCTTCCTCCATTGATTGGTGATGAAACACATACTTTGTTGAGCTTGGCGAAATGCTGAGGATATGGCCGTATGGATGGTGAGGAGAGGAGTAAGATATCTACCGAAAAATGCAAAGGAATCTTCTTCATAAGTGGAGTCAAGAAAGTAGTGAGTGATGTGTTTCAACCTATGGAATCCAAACAGAGTATGGCTTAGGGAATAGAACTTTGAGGTAGCATCACATTACTACATTCATGAAACACAGTGTCTGATCACAACTTTAAAAGTTATTTATGTACATTCTTGTTGGAGATCCTTTGTGAATATAATCTGCTCTAGTAAAATGTTGGGAACATTTCAAATAGACTGAAGAAAAAGATTTTTATTTTATTACATTACCTGCTTTTGAACATTTGCTTAATGATGCTGCTTTCTTTGCAATGGCCTTATTTACTACGAACATCTTGCTACTTTTGGCTCGTCTATGATGGAAAACGGGTTAGTTCTAGTTGGTTTGGGTCATCATCTGTAGTTGCCTTGAGTTGATGAGGACCTAGAAGATATTTTGTCTCCGTTTTACCAAGTTTTAACATGCTATTTTTTGATTCTCGATGATTGCATACATATAGATAAAAATGTCTTCACTGCTGAATGATATAAGTTACATCATGTCTGTGCATATCTTTCTTGCATGCAACTAAAGAGAGTAATGGCTGGACCTATACATGAGCTTGCTTATATCTCTGGGCTATGGTTGCTGCACAATAGCGTTTCATGGATTCTTGGCGCTCGAGTTTGAGCTGCTTCTTGAAATTCTTGATGAAGTTGTCTGCTTTTGCATTCACATCCTCAGCAATATACTGCATGTGTGCCTTAGTCCTTGTGTAGCTGTGATACTCTAATGGAGTAGTGAATACATGTATTTACAGTTGCGATTGTGTGAAAGATCTGAGCATGTTTTTTATTGGCACGTTTTTAGTTACGCAGGAGGAAGGAGATAGGAAAGTAGGAGGAATTCAAGGATATTAATGGAGGAAAGAGCAGTTTGTGTGTGAATTCATGAATTATAGACTATTTTATTGTCTTTGCATGTTCAAACTATTTTAAAAAATGTTTTAGTGGGATGCATAAAGTAGCAGAGGCATGCTTTGCTTAGTGGGCCACATCTCTGGCCCATATACTGTTTTGCAGGCTTCTAATTACTTGGCCCAATGGGCTCATCTCTAATACACTATTCTAATACTACTAGTAGATGAGGAGAATTAGAATGTCTTTGTTTTTTTGTGTTATTTTCTAAAGCAATGTCTTTGGCCCTTAATTTTTGTATAGAGGCCTCAAAGTGCATATATATGTATACATGTTTTCATAATGCTTCAATGTCCATCGTGGGCATGTTTAATGTGCCGACGGATGACGTAACATTGGTATAAATAAAGATATTAATAAAAAAATATATCAAAATTAATTAAACTCTACTATAAAAAACTAAACACTACCTAAAAAAACCGACCCCTAACGGGAAAGATTGTCGACGTGGCATTGCCACATCACCGGTGGACACATTAAGTGTGCCCACAATGGGCATTGGAGCGTTTCTATGTTTTCATAAATATAGTTTAGAAGTGTAATTATTATGATTAATTATTAAAAGACAATGGAAGAAACAAAGCAAGTAAAGATGAGATGGTTGTAGTGGGCAAAATCCGTCTAATCGGCCCAAGCCCGATTTTTCATAAGCAATGAACAGTTGGCAGCCGGCCCAAGCCAAACGGCCTACCTAATCGGCCCATCAAAAGGCAACAAGCCCAAATTCCCATCAGGCTATCTAGATATCCGACTAGGAGTCTACTGAGTCAGCCGAACAAATCCAAGCCAACCGAATTTGGCGTAACAGGCGGAACGAGCCAATCGGGATAAGTTTCCCCACGATCTCAACAGATGGAGAAGGGCTAGGGTTTAAGGAGAAAATCCTAGAAGCAGTAGCCGTCCTATATATTCCACCTGCTAGACAAACAGACGGAGACGTTCTGACTACTAGCACTATCACTCTGGCAGTCGGCCCTTCTACTTTCTGTCTACGAGCATACTCACTCGAGCAATCGGCTCATCCGCTCTCCGAACACTCCACGCTCTCTTCTAGTAGGCGCCAATCAGATCCTACTAGACGGACTCCCGTCACCATCATCCCCTCGTCATCCACGCTTACCACCGATCCGCCTCCGACTAATTGATATTTATTATTTTCCGTCTATTTTCATTTACTATTCCGATTACTTATTCTGATTACTGACTTGAGCGTCGGAGGTCCTTCGGCTGACACCCCCTCCGGTGTTCCTCGAAGGGCTCTTACGTGTGTTACGTGTGTTGACAGGTTGCTAGTGCCCGTTCCGTCTACCGGACGACCCTGTCGAGCTGGTCATATCCTTGATTATAGATTTACCGTCTACAATGGTAATATTAATTGGACTACTCGCTAATACTCCCTCCGTTTCACATTAAGTGACCCCCTATGTTGCATGGGTACGGGTGCGGGGGCGATACGATTCGGATACGCGGATACGGATTTTTAAAAAATTTAGGGTGCGATTCGTCGAGGATGTCTATATATTTATATTTTATTATATATATCACCTATTTTATAAAAATTAAATTCATAAATTAAATACTACTCAATTAAAATGAAGATTCTAATTAAACCCCATAAATTAAATACTATATTGATTTTATATTGAATTTAAATTTTAGGACAATAAATATAAAAAAGTATAAAAAAAACCCAAAATATAAAATTATTTTAAAAAAAAAACCCCAAAAATATCCGGATTCTTACAGGATTCTTACCGGATACGCGTATTCTACCCACCGGATACGCGTATCCTTTTTTTTTTTTTTTTTTAGGATTCGCCAGGTGGCGAATCCCGTGCGTATCCCACGCGAATCGCACCCGCACCCGTATCCTCCGCGTATCCGATACTGCAATGTGTATTTTTTAAAAGAATCCGTGCATTATAGGTGACCCCTTTCTTTCGACATGGATTTTAAGGAGGAAATGTTTAAGGTATAAAATGTATTGTGTCTAAGTAGAGAGTGTGGTTTATGTATTTATGCATATTTTTAAACTAGAGCATCATAGATGCATAACATATTGATGTCTAATTTTAAATGAAAGATCGTATCAAGACCTTTAATGTAGTATAAAAATCATAAAAAACGGAGAACAAATGAGCATTCGAGCAAGTTACGATAATTTAAACTTTTATAATTTAAATTATATATGGAGCGTGCTGAGAGATGAGTGATTATTGGATTTAATTAGGGAATATTAAGTGTAATACTAATTGTACCCTTATGTGGCTAAATATTTCCTTATATGGAAATTGATCACTTATGATGAGACGCCCCAAATAGAAAAATGGGTCACTTAAGGGTGAGATTGAGGGAGTATATGGTATGACTATATATCTTCATCCGATTGATTTGTTGGTCTTATAGTTGTCAATTGGATTGGGTAAGCCCGGCTCGGCCCAGGCCCGCGTGAGCCTACACATATATAGGTCCAGCACAACCCAGTACTCACATCCCTATCGCATTAGTCTTTGTGGAAATTACCATACTCACCATTATTTACAATAGTCCGCACGCTTGTTGGTTCTAAAGTAAAAGACAATCAATGGGAAGGGGGTGTATTATAATTTTAGTAAAATGTTACAGTAATTTTAGCTCAGGCTAGAATATAAACAGGGGCCTCCAAGAAAACTAATCTATAATACCAAACGGTCATTTACCTGAGATCATTTTCTTACTCCCATGATAACTAATCTATACTTTCACCGTCCACAAAAAGTTTGTATAGAAAGAGCCTATATGAGTTTAATGTATTGATTAGTTGTGTGAGTGGAATGAGAGTCCCACAAAAAATGCGAATGAATTTGTACGGGGTACATCCATAGAAAGAATGAGCAAACTTTTGTGGATAGACTAAAATGACAAATTGTGCAAAATTCTTGTGGACAAATAAAGTAGTAGATGAGCTAATTTGCTAGTTGGAAGATTTTCATTATAAAAAAAGAGGGCACATCCTTTAGTCCAATGACTCCAATCTTAGCACTTAGGATCTTTATCCAAATTTTGATATACTACCAATTATGTTCCAAATTTTATTTTATTTTTCTACTTTTCTTTCTTCAATTTCAGTATAATACATGATTTACTTTAGTGATACAATAATTGACTAGTATTCGTTAATTTAATTAAGTTTTATTATTATTTTTTAGAATTCAATTTTATTTAATTAAACAGGATACATAAATTAAAATTAAGGTATATATATATATAGGAGGAGGATCATATAAAATTAATTTCATACGTGTTAACTAAAAACGAATCTGAGTCGTTCGTTAAGATGAAATTTACGGTTTAGATTTCATAGGTGTAACCTCCCTTCCTTAATTTTAGGAATTAGTTTTAGTTTTCCGTTACTAGTGGAAGTAACTTGGCACTAGACATAAATATTTATTGATTCAAAACTTTGGACTTCGTCTTAAGTCTAAATTTGCGAGAGGGGTTGAGGTAAATCCACCCGGTCGGGCCGCGTTTAAGCTGAAAAAACCTAAGGACTAATTCTAAGGAGACTGACTAGCCGAAGTGATTAGCCTCGACAAACTATTTGAACGAGCCCGCCATTAGCTGACCTAGCGGAATACGAAACTTCTGCAGCAGTTCGGCTAGAACAGGATGCACAGGAAGACGAAGACCATAATTTAAAAAGTCCTCGTAAATAGTGAAAAAACCGTGCGGAGGCGAACAAGCCCTATCCGCCGGCCGAGGCACGATTAGACGAACAGAATCGGGAAAATTAAATTTATTGGCAATATTTTGTATGTAAGATGAGCTCAACACAGAGGAATGTTCGAGTACATTGCCAAATTCTCCTAGAGAAGGAAACTCAACCGTCTGGACAATAGGGGGAATAAACTTTCGCGTATATATTTCTACATCTACAGAAGACGGCGGACTAACAGAAGCCGTCGGAGAGCCCGACGGAGAAGGTGAGTTTTCAAGAACCTCTATTTCTACATCCCTACTCGCATCTACTTGAGAAGAAGAAGCCATTTTCGAAAAAATAACTTACTTGTTTGACTGCTGCAAAGGATATCGTCGGAAAATCGAACGGAGGCGCTGATAATTGCGGGCGGCGGAGAAGAGGAAAAAGAAAATTGAGAATTTTCGGATAAGGGTTTTTTTTTTTTTGAAATGGTGAGAATGGCGTATGAAATAAGTTTTATTACTTTCTGCCTCTTCAACTGCTCCCACGTCGTGGATTGTGCCCTACTTTATCGGGACCCCCAAACGGCGCATTAATTAAAGTAACTGACACTCCGTGTTCGTCCTCAGCAGTTACTTTTAACCGACCTCATCTTAATGAGGCGGTACGAACACGACTTCGTCGAATTTCTTTTTCCTTGGCAGCAGCGGCGGCAGCAGCAGCAGATCGTGTAGGTCTCCTGTCATCGTGATTTGTTTACCTTGAAAACTCTTGATCGGAATTCACAAATTTTGGTTTCCCACAGACGGCGCCAGTGATTGATCTTGTTTTCGTAAGGTAATTAATGCACGTAAACAAGGAATTAATAAATACAAAAGCAAACATAACACAAAGGGATTTACGTGGTTCGATCTATTAGAATAGATCTATGTCCACAGGCGGAAAGAGTATGGATCTTTATTGCTTGTATGAGTAGTGATTACAAGATTGTTCTCTCCTCCCTCAATCTATTCTAAGCCCCTATTTATAGGTAATTACATGGAGTTTCATTATAATACGAATCATTCTCCTATCTGGACTCTTTGGCTTGATCTCCTCCTTTATGGATAAACACCGAGCTTTTAGTCGATGTAGGAGTCTTGATTGCCTTGGTAAAGAAGTCTCTTGTACTTGAGTGGGCCGAGCTACACAAACCGAGCTGATAATCGGGGCCCAATTATATTGGGCCTAATGCTTTGGGCCTTGGAGCTAGGCCATATCCTATCACAAGTGATCGATCTTGTTTTCGTAAGGTAATTAATGCACGTAAATAAGGAATTAATGAACACGAAAGCAAACAGAACACAAAAGGATTTACGTGGTTCGATCTATTAGAATAGATCTACGTCCACGGGCGGAAAGAGTATGGATCTTTATTGCTTGTATGAGTAGTGATTACAAGATTGTTCTCCCCTCCCTCAATCTATTCTAAGCCCCTATTTATAGGTAATTACATGGAGTTTTATTATAATACGAATCCTTCTCCTATTTGGACTCTTTGGCTTGATCTCCTCCTTTATGGATAAACACCGAGCTTCTAGTCGATGTAGGAGTCTTGGTTGCCTTGGTAAGGAAGTCTCTTGTACTTGAGTGGGCCGAGCTACACAGGCCGAGCTGATAATCGGGGCCCAATTATATTGGGCCTAATGCTTTGGGTCTTGGAGCTAGGTCATATCCTATCACATCCCCCCCCAAAAAGATGTAGAAGTGATGATGTAATTTTAGGCGAAATAGCTGAGGTAGGAGTGAAATAACTTGCCCCGTCGAAAAATAAAGTCGACGAAGTCGAGATTGTACCGCCTCGTTAAGACGAGGTCGGTTAAAAGTAACTTGCCCCGTCGAAAAATAAAGTTGACGAAGTCGAGATCGTACCGCCTCGTTAAGACGAGGTCGGTTAAAAGTAACTTTCCCCGTCGAAAAATAAGTCGACGAAGTCGAGATCGTACCGCCTCGTTAAGACGAGGTCGGTTAAAAAGTAACTTGCCCCGTTAAAAAATAAAGTCGACAAAGTCGAGATCGTACCACCTCGTTAAGACGAGGTCGGTTAAAAGTAACATGTCCCGTCAAAAAATAAAGTCGACGAAGTCGAGATCGTGCCGCCTCATTAAGACGAGGTCGGTTAAAAGTAACTTTCCCCGTCGAAAAAGAAATTCGACGAAGTCATGTTCGTACCACCTCATTAAGACAAGGTCGGTTAAAGTAACTGCTGAGGACGAACACGGAGTGTCAGTTACTTTAATTAATACGCCGTTTGGGTCCCGATAAAGTAGAGCACAATCCACGATGTGGGAGAAGTTGAAGAGGCAGAAAGTAATAAAACTTCTTTCATACGCCATTCTCACCATGTTATATTTCCCATTATTTTTGTCTATTTGGCATTATTTAGTAGAAGAGTTTATATGCTATTAAAGTACGAGTATTATCTATTAACTAGTTTGTATCCCGTCAAAATTCGACGGGGTATCACTTTATTGTATATTTATTAAAATAGTAGTATTCTGATAATTTGTCAAAATGATTCTCATTTTATTTCTAATTTATTGTAAAGTGTCTTAAATTGAAAATACACTCTTTTGTTACAAAAATTTTATAATTATAGTTATCGATACATACTAAAAAAATTCTAAAAATTTATTGGCTAATGAGTCACCTCAAAACCGATTTTGTGTCTAATATATTCTAAGGTGGTTTGAATTCAAAATATCTTTTGTTACAAACATTTGACAATTATAGCTATCGATACATACTAAAAGAATTTCAAAAATATATTGGCTAACAGGCCACCTCAAAATCGAATATGAATCGTCCATGGCTATGCATGCCGATTTAGCAAAAAAGTATTGGCCAACGGCCCATCTCAAAATCGGATATAGTCGCCCGTGGCTAGGCGCACCTGCTGCATCCACCGATTTAAAACTCGAAGACGTCCTTGTCATGTGAGATAACCATCTTGTCTTCGATCTATTTTCAGCAACAACTCGCTCACCACAAGCGAGTTATCCCGGCACACCACGTCCGTTGCTTGACGCAGCTCCCGCCAAGACTTTTGCATATGTGAGCACACCACGGCTCACACTTGGCTGTTTCATCGTCATGTCCTGCCCAGGCTCCACAAGGTCTACTTTCGGCATGTCATGACCTCATCTAACACTTGCATACCCGAAATATATGTATCGTGTTGACCCGAGCCTCCTCAACCACTGATTCATCGACCACAGCCATTCAACTTCTCCCCATGTTAGCCTTCCGCTTCGGGCAGTCCCATATCTGGTGGTCTCCATCACATATGAAGCACCCGCAAAGCTTGTCCCCCCCGCGAAGCATGACTCGCCGCACCACCAGTGCTGGGTCGTTAAAAGCCTTCTTGTTCCAACCTTTTCTCTTGTTCTTAGCACATCCTGCATCCCCATGTTCGGGCTCGGAAGAGTCACGTGCCTTAAGTCCACCAACTCCTTGGCAGCGGCTAGTGTAGATGGCAGATCCTTGACACCCGTAAGCGCTTCATCTCAGTTTGGGCCAAATGTTGCAATACATAAGAGCATTTTAAAATCTTTTTGGCCAACGGACCACCTTAAATCGAAATAGTATTGGAGCAAAAAAAATTCAAAAACTTCTTGGCCAACGGACCACCTCAATACCGAAATAGTGTTAGGGCAAAAATTATTTTTACAAAAATTCAGTCTAGCCTGATAAACCCGAACTGAAAAATAGTATTATAATTTGTTAAAAATATGTTTTACAAAGTCGCGTTAAATTTTATTAGAAAAATAATTTAATGCGGTGTACTCCATTATCGAGTCGTTGTACTCTATTTATACGTATTAATAAAAAAAATTAAATCATTGAAGGAAATCTCCATTATGGAATTTTTCATGACCAATGGGCCACCTCAAAATCAATATAGTATTAGGGCAAAATATTTTAACACAAAAAAAAAATAGCCAACCGAATTGAAAATAGCTCACGAAGCTCATTTTGTGTCTAATTATTGTCAATTGTTTTAAATTAAAAAAAATATTTTGTTACAAAAATTCGACAATTAAAACTATCTATACATACTCAAAGAATTTAGAAAATTTATTGGCCAATGGGTCACCTCAAAATTGATTTTGTGTTTAATAATTAAAAATATTTTTGGTTACAAAAATTTGCAATTGTTATTATCGATACAAACTAAAAGAAAATCAAAATCTTTTGGGCGGACCACCTCAAAATTGAAATGGTATTAGATAGCCCGAGCCAAAAATATTTCACTTTCTTTTTTTTTGGTTTTTTTTTTTTAATTTTGGGAAGAGTAGCAAAAACACCCTCAACATTGAAACATTTTTCTGGTCATAGTTCGATCGGTTGAACCATTTAATAAATAAATTAATAAAAATAATAAAAATCTATTGTATATTTATAAATATCAAAAATTTCATGATTTATATAGTATAGGTT